>CM050171.1:64138121-64658121 GCA_027410445.1 Discoglossus pictus
CTAAGCAAGGTCAAGTTTTAATTATGGAAGATATTAACTACCCTGAAATAAACTGGATGAATGAGACCAGCAGTTCAGCTAAGGGGAGCGGGTTCTTAAGTACACTCAGAGATCATTATTTGCCCCAGGTTATACAAGAAACTACTAGAAATTAGGCTATCTTGGATATAGTCATCACAAATAAAATTGATATAGTATCAAATGTTGAAATAGGGCAACCTTTGGGAAACAGTGATCACAACACAATCTCATTTGAGATTGAATTAAAAAAACATAACTGTAAGGGGCCAACAAAAACTCTAAATCTTAAAAGGGCAGATTTTAATGGTCTAAGGGCAGCAATACAACGTATAGACTGGGACAAAGAACTGACAGGTAAAAATACTGAACTTAAATGGACAACGTTCAAATCCTTACTAAATATACATACTTATCACCATATACAATGTGGAAAAAAGTAGGAGTAAATCACAAACCATGTGGCTTAATAATGACTTAAAGATGAAGATGAGGAGTAAAAAACAGGCATTTAAATTAAGCAAACAAGAGGGGACAGACACTGCTTCACGTGAGTACAAGGAAATCAACAAGGCTTGCAAAAGTGCTATTAGACTGGCTAAGATAGAAAATGAAAAGTTAGTTGCAAAGGAGAGTAAGACTAACCGTAAATTATTTTTTAAATATAGTGAAGCTATATGAAAATTACAATGTGAAATTAGTGACCAGGAAAAGGCAGATGAGCTAAATAGGTTATTTTCTTCTGTATATACAACAGAGGTACCAGTGTTTGGGACACTGAAAGAAAACAGGGTTACACTACTTTCACCTAATACTTGGTTAACGCAGGAAGAAATCTATAAGAGGTTGGAAAAAATAAATGTTTATAAGGCCCCAGGTCCTCATGGAATACATCCAAGGGTACTGAGGGAACTGGGCTTTGTAATAGCAGAACCATTATATCTAATTTTTCAAGATTCACTCAACACAGGGTCTCTACCAGATGACTGGAGAAAGACAGAGGTGATACCTATATTTATAAAGGTAGCAAGAACAAATCCAGGAAATTATAGACTTGTAAGCCTCACTTCTGTAGTGGGAATGCTTTTGGAAGGGTTAATAGGGGATAATATACAAGAATATGTCTATTTAAACAAGATTATAAGTTGGAGACAATATGGATTTATGAAGGAAAGGTTATGTCAAACAAACCTAATTAGTTTCTATGAAGAGGTTAGGAGGAACTTGGATCAAGGCAAAGGCTTTTGATGCAGTGCCACATGGGAGACTATTGATTGGACCTTAATCTCCATCTCCTGACTCAGAACTGAGGTCCAGGCTCCCCCGGCCTACTGCTTCCCGCCAAGATGGAGTGTTTGATAATTGGGAATGAAGTTAGGGGAGAGATAAGTAATTTGGGGATCTTATCCAAGGTTCCCATATTTATAAGAACAAGGGATAGGAATCTGTCAAGATGTGTGTCATCCTTTCATTAAGCATTATAAAGTTTACTTTAAGAATGATATCACAGAATTGAAGACATTGGGCTTTCCAGTTTTTAGCTATATTGATTTTAGCAGCTAAAGCTATAAATTGAAATGCTTTGTTATAAGATGCATTTAAGTTATCAATGTGGATGCATAGGAGGCAAGATTCAATTGTAGGGAAGATTGGGATATTCAATATTTTAGAAGTTAATTGAGTGCTTTTTTTCCAGATATTCTGAACTATTGGGCACTTCCACCAAGTGTGAATGAAGTCACCAACGATTTGGCAGCCTCTGAAACAATTACTACTATTTTGGGATTTCATCTTATAAAGTCTTGATGGAGTGAATTATGCTCTATGTAGAACATTTATAGAGATTTCCAACACATTATAGCTTATAGAGCCACATTGAAAGATTGGTACAACATTCAATCCCGTTATTGGCCCCCCATTCTTGATCTAAATCAGACTACCATTTAACCATGAAGGGAAGTTTTTGGTTTTTAATGGGAGAATTGAAGATGTCATACAGGGAGCCTAGGATTCCCTTGGCTAGGGGTAGGTTTTGACATATTGAGGAGAACCAGGATGGTATAGGGGAGCCATGTATTCTAGTCATATTCATCACCCAGTGTCTTAATGTTACATGATTCAAAAATTCCTTTGGGGGGGATGTTGAAGTTATTCCTAAATTGTTTGCAAGGGATAATTTGGTTATTTATTATACAAGAGCCTATCCTGTCTAATTTGTGAGAGGTCCCCTAGTGTCTCGACTCTTCTGTTTAGTCTCTGTATATACTAGGATGGGATAAAACTGAGAAGAGGGGTGAAATAGTATACGCTAATCGACGTCAAGAGTTGGCCCGTTTCCAAATAGTTAAAGTAAGTGAAATCATTGGATTAGAATGTTTTGGGGAAAAGGAGTCTTTTCGTGGGTTCCAAATTATTGTGTTCCAGGATTGGGGTTTAGTTTGAAAATGTTCTATAAATATCCATATTGGCTGATGTTTACTTAAGTGGGCAATTGGGAGAAAAGCTAGTTGGGCAGCTCTAAAGTAGAGCCCTAAATTGGGGCAGTAGAGGCCCCCTCTAGTTCTAAACATAGTTTTTTTTGCAATTCTAGGTGGTATATTTCGCAAGATAAATCGGAATATCTGGTATTGGAATCTATTTAGTTCCTTATAATTGTTTTGTATAGGTAAAGTTCTAAACAGGTAAAGGTCTCTTGGGAGGACATTCATTTTAACCGAAGTGATACAGCCAGTCCAGGATATATTACATTTGAACCAGTTATTAATTTCTACAACTAATTTTCAGACTAGGGGGGGATAATTTGCCTTATAGAGCTCAGATATTTTACTAGTAATGTTGACCCCCAGATATTTAATATGTGCCTTAGGCCATACAAACTTGTAAGTGGCTTTCAACTCTTCCAGAGTTGCCTGAGATAATCCCACACTTAAGGCTTCTGTTTTTCAAGGTTAAGTTTGAGGCCTGAGAGAGATTACTAAATTCTTTGATAATGGACATCAGAGTGGCTATGGAAGACTCTGGGTCTGTGAGAGAGCATAAGAGGTCATCAGCAAATAATGAACATTTAAAATGCTGAAGACCTACTTTAAGACCTGCTATTTCTGGGTTAGACCGAATGGCCTGAACCAGGGGTTCAATAGCTAGAGCAAATAAGAGTGGAGATAAGGGGCAGCCTTGCCTTGTTCCCCTCTGGATATTAATGTTAGCTTTGTTGGAACCAGGCAGTTTCAAATTAGCAATAGGGGATTATAGTACGTTTTTAGTAGGTTGATGAAACGTCCCTTAAACCAGAACATAGCCAAAGTTGCATAAAGATAAGGCCATTCGACTGATTCAAAGGCTTTTTCAATATCAAGTGCAAGAATGCACATCTGGGTTTTAGAGCTTTGGGCCAAGTGCAGAATGTTCAAGGTTTTCCGTACAATTTTGGAAATTCTTTTGCAGATAATTTTGTCTAGGATCTTTATATCTTCATTCATAAGTGTAATTGGGCAGTAGATTTTAGCTTCCATGGGGTCCCTGCCTTATTTGGGAAACAGAACTAGGTTGGCCTGATTAAGTTCCAGGGGCATTGATTCACCTCTTAGGATTGAATTTAATAAAGTACAGAGATGTGGGGTGAGAATGTCAATGAACTTCTTATAATATGTGTTTGTATATCCATCTGGTCCTGGGGATTTGCCTGATTTAAGGTTTTTAATGGTGTCTTGAATGGACTCATATGTAATATCCTTATTAAGGTTTTCAAGGTTTTGGTCTGAGAGGAAAGGAAGGTCATATGTATTCAAGTAACATTGTAAAGCTAGTCCGTTTGTGCGAGTGTGAAAGGTGTAAACATGCTGATAAAAGTCCTTAAAAGCATTTTGAATTTTGTTTTGGCTAACTGTCGTCAAACCTGAAGGTGTTTTTATTTGGGAAATCCTTGTTTGTGAATATTTAAATTTGAGTCTATTAGGTAACAGTGTATCTGGCTTATTTGCCTTGGAGTAAAACAAATGCCTTTCCCGTCCTATCTGAAAAAATGCTGTCTAGCTCAAGTCTAACTTTTTCTATTTGATGGCGAATAGGGGTTGAGGGCTTTTGCTGGTTCTGTTTCTCTAGTATCTCTAATTATTTAGTTAGGTCTAGCTCTTTTTGTAGAGTATTTTTTTTGTGGGTAGCCGCCAATTTGATGCAAGTGCCTCTAATGAAGGCTTTATGAGCCACCCAAATCCACCATGGCTTTGTAAAATTGGATTAAAAAAATAATTCCATGTCTTTAGTTAGTTGATCTACAAATAAGGGGTTCAATAAGAGTAGCTCATTTAGCTTCCAAGAATAGGATAAGTTAAGATTGGGACCACATTGGGGGCGTGACCGGAAATGATTTTGTAGCCGTAAAGTATGGCAGAATGTTAATGGGGAGAGGAGGCATGAAGATCAGCTCCACACCAAGTTTCATATCTCTCTGTGCTCTCCACAACTGCTGATCCCTCTGTCTCGTTTATGGGGCAGAGAAGCGATGATTAGAGCCGGTGATTAGAGCCGGGGATTAGAGCCGTGGAACACATCTTGCTGGTTCCATCCGAGATCTATGTAAGCGCAGACCATTGCGCTTGAGACAGGAATTCCACCAAAGGCTGCTAGAGTGTGTTTGTATCATGCTGTAACCCGATCAAAGTTTGTGATACTCGCTCAAGCCCAATGAATGCAGAAGCATAGGATAACATACCTAAAGCCAAGTCAGCTCTCAATGGCGAGGTGAGAGAGTTCCGCGAGATCCAGGTGATTCTTTGGAGGGGCCCATAGTCAGGTTGAAATGTCAGCACAAAATTGTATGCTGAGTGTGCTATTAAAAGGAAACTTAGGCCGAGCACCGAAAGACAGGCCATGAACCTACAGTAGCGCTTTGAGCAGCATTTGAGCAATACTGGCAGCTTTGAGCAATTTTGGCGCCATTGGCAAGCTCCAAGGACTGCCGGTGCTTCAGACTGGGAAGGGGATTGTGGTGCTTAAGGAGGAAACAGTATCTGCAGGTACATGTGTGTGTTAGACGAGTCCCACCACAGCCCCTGACAATCTCCCTGACTATCTCCTGAAGGTTACGAATGAGTGAGGAGAGAGAGACCTGCAAGACTCAGAAACAGCAGAGCTACCATTCAACTAAGTAAAGCTAACATGTCGGATTTGAATGCTGGAGGGAACTATTAGGTGGAAATCTTGTCTGAAGCAGATATTGTTGATTCTGCCTGGAATAGGTGGTGTTTCTGAAAACTGAACTGGGCTAGTGCTGTTAACAGTGAAGACAATAGAAGATCTAGGCAAGAGGGCAAGATAGTAATATCCCCTCGGATATAATCAAACAACCTCTTGGACAGAACAAAACAAACCACCATCCTATTCTAGAACATTCGTGTCCAGTGTCCAGTAACAGCATTACAATATGATCTGCAAAAGATAAGTACTTTTCATTATTTTTGTATGCACAGAATTGTTGATTAACCTCATCACTATTGCATTAATTTCATTTAAGCTACCTGGGACTCTGTTCTCTATATCAAGCACTGTGTAAGAAGAAGGGACTTAAGATCTCCAGGCTATTATATATTAACAAATTTGCCTAGAGGCAATGGCAATACGCACAGTAAGGCTAAATTGAATAATAAAGTCAGTCATATCTCTGATAATTATTTTTCTGCCTAGGAGCAAAGATCAGAAACAAGAGATTATACCACTGGAATCTCCCCAAGGGAACAAATCTTTAGACTCTAAACTGACTATGCTATCTGAAAACTCCTCTAATACAGATATGGAAGGTTCAGGAGAAGAGCTATTAACCCTTTCTAAAATGAAGGAGCTGTTACAACATTTTCAGTCTTCCTTTATGCTTGACATTAAACAACAAATTATAGAGAATTCAAAACTAATAAATGAAGTCAACAATAGAACAACAGACTTTGAAACCAAATTTGGTAATCTAATCAAAGATCACAATATGCTTCTTACCTACTCATCAAACTTGGAAAATAAATTAACTGAGTTAAACAACAAAATGTCCTCTATTGAGGACCGATCGAGACGTAATAACTTAAAAATCAAAGGAATTTCTGAAGACATATTAAATGACAATTTAAATCAATATGTTACTAATATGTTATCTTCCTTAGTTCCGGAGGTTCCACAAGCTGAAATAAGATTGGATGCTTGTCATAGAATCCCAAAACCAGCATATCTGGAGAAGCATACTCCTAGAGATGTTATCATTAAATTACATTATTTGTCAACTAAGGAAGAGATAATCAAAGTTAACATCAAAACTAAAACTCTACAACCACCTTATGACAATATAATTTTTTTTTACAGATTTATCAAGAACAACACTCTTAAAAAGAAGAGAATTTGGGATAATTACGGTAGCTATAAGAAAAGAAGGCTATGTGTACAGATGGTTAGCCCAAGGCAGCTTGACAATATTGAAAGACACTCGCTGGCATTTAGTCAACAGTTTGAAACAAGGAATAGATCTGCTTAGCTCTTGGAACGTCACAACAGAAAATACAGAGAAGGCAAAAAAAAACACTAACTCTTTCCAAGCCAGAATGGCACAAAGTTTAAATTCCATTTTAATCAATTCTGCCAAATCAACTGGATTTAGATGGTGTTTAGATATGGAACTTGTGGAGGGGACTATCTGATTATATGAGGAGATAAAATGTGTCTTTGGTACCGTTTATAACCTAAATGTAGATGTTAGAAACTGTTAAGTAAATAGCTCTTGATAGTATAAAACTACACTGTAATTTATACTGATTAGAGTAGTCTTTGATCTTTCCTTTGTCATTTAAAAACAATCAGGTTTAACAATGAGTATTCTAATGGATATCAGATTACTAGGAAAATTAAAAGAATATGTAGTTTAAATATGATGATAATAATAGCAACAAAAGAAGATACATGATCACAACTTGGGACTAATACTGAAGTTTTTGATCCTATAATAGGCAAGGTTCCTAGGCATAATGACATAATATTAGAATCAGTAAATATACATATTATTATTAGAGATTTTAAGGGATACTGATATTTCAAAGTTACATTTTAAATATGCTAGTGCACAATAGTAAGTTAAACACGCACAAATAATCCTGACGGTAGTAAGCTGAACAAGTAGCAAATTATAAGGAGTTTCACTAATATCATCACAACAGTAGAAAAATTTGTATTTATATTTTTTACTTTAAAATGTAATATTGTATTTGAAAGAATTGACAATAGAATTATTATTATTATCACAAAGTGTATAAACTATTAGATCAGCAAGGGATAAAAGGGCGCCGGCCGCAAGCCTGCCAGAGCCCTCGGCCGCAAAGGAATAGAATAGGCAAATAGCCTGCGGCCGGTCCTTGCGGCCACGCATCTCCTACGGCCGTTAATAGAATGAGGCCCCAGAACTGTTGAGCAGGACAGTACACTACAGATGTCATTTAAAGCTTACTTTAGAGGTCTTCTAATAAAATTAAGTCACCAAGTCATGAAAAAGAGGGGTCAGCCATTAAGAACACTTTTAATTCAGTTACACAACTTAAAAAAAGTGCATAAAGTAAAACCAAAAGAAAACATTTATATAGAGATTACAAATCTGCAAAAACAAATAAATAAAATCAATCAACAAATTTCCAATAGAGCAATCTGGAAACTTCAACAAAAATGTAATTATCATGACAACAAAACAAGTAAAGTGCTAGCGAACAAAAAAAAAAAAAGTCTTGAAATTCACCAATTGAATATTTATTTGATGAGGGTAAACGGTTCTTTAAACCAAAAGACATAGCTAGGATTTTTTTCAAATACTATGAAAATGTATATAACCTGAAAAATTATTTATTGTTTGAAGAACCATGTGTCCTTGAAATTCAAAAATTTATTTGTAAAATTAAACTTCATAAAATCTTTGAATCTGAGCTTTCAGAATTAAATTTACCAATAACAGAAAAAGAGGTAATGGAAGCTATAGGAAAATTAAAATCATATACTTCTACAGGTCCGGACGGATACACAAATTTCTTTTATAAATCATTTTGTTTTGGTCCTCGTAAAACAACTTAAATGTCTATTTAATGAGTTCAAAAGACTGGATAAAATTCAAAAAGATATGATGAAAGCCCGCATTATAATGATTCTGAAAAAAAAACAGGAAATTTTTCTATGTAGTAATTATAGACCAATTTCCTTTTGAACGCAGACTTGAAATTGTATGCAAGGATATTGGCTAATAGATTAACGTATATATTAAATAAAATGATTTCAATGGAGCAGACAGGGTTCATGGCCGGTAGGCAAGGACCAGACAACATCAGAAAGCTTATAAATTTAATAACCATCTCAAAAGCGAGAAATACCCCCACTCTGTTCATGTCATTAGATGCTGAAAAAGCAATTGACAGGATAGGGTGGGGGTATATGAGACAGGTTTTATCAGATATGGGCTTTACATTGTTTGGCTCCAATGCGATCTGAGCCATTTATTCCAACCCATCAGCTACAGTAATTGGTGCTGGTTTTAGGTCACAGGAGTTTGACATTGGTCATGGAACTCGACTGGGGTGCCCCCTCTCTCCCACCCTATTGGTAAATTGAATAAAAAGTTTTCCTTTGATTGGGAGGCAAGCTCTTTTAAACATCTGGGCATTATCTTTGATCAAAACATTAAAAAAATGATTACAATTAACTGTGAGAAAACTCAGGAAAAAAATTAAAACTATTATGACAAGTTGGGAAACACTAAAAATTTCCTTTTCAGGGAAAATTGCCAGTGTTAAGATAACAGTATTGTCGATCATTAGTTATCTGATGAGATGTATCCCGGTGGAGCTCCCCAGATAATTCATAATAAATCTGCAACATATGATTGATTCCTTCGTTCATGCAAGAAAACATGTTAGAATAAAAAGGAAAGAGATGTTCAGGAAATTTTCCAGAGGGGGAATTGCATATCCCTTACTCTATCTATATCTAAAGGCTTCATTGCTTGCTCACTCTCTTAAATGGTTAGAGGCAGGTGATGATTTAGCTTGGTATCAAATAGAAAAAAATATGATGTTGAATAAAGATTTAAAAGCATTAATTTTTATTGGTAATTTTCATATGAAATATATTAACAACGAAGCATATATTTTGAAGAAGCTATTTCCATTCCATTCTTATATGACCTCAAAAATGCTAAACCTTTTACGTAATCAGATAGAAATGAAAACAACTAAAAGTATGTCTGTATGGTCAAAGGAATTGAAAATCAATTTAAACTAAAAACTATGGGATCAGGCCTTAAAGAATACCAACAATGTGAATAAAAGCGCAGCTGAAAGGGAGGCCTACTTTAAAGTGATAAATAGATGGCACATAGTCCCAATGAAAATATATACATTTTCTCATAAGAGCGAGGATAAATTATGTTGGAGAGGCTGTGGTCTCTGGGAAAATGATCTCCATATTTGATTAACTTTAATCATGACACGTTGGGAGAAATGTTTTGACTATATTTTGAATACCCTCAAGAAAGATGTCTCTCTAGCAGCCTGCAGCTGTCTATTACATATTTTTCTTAAAAGTTATAAAAAAGAAGAAATATCTTATATGATAGAAATGTTTACATTAATTAAAATAGCTATTATGGCTAAATGGAGACAAGTCACTACGCCAAGTTGGAATGAAATTTTGGACAGAATGGACCGATGTGGGCAGCTCGAGAGATATCTTCAAGAAGAGGGGTTATTAATTAAGAACTGTAAAAAAATGGCTGATTTGGGATACTGGAATCAAATTAGATCCAACACTTTAATAGCTGCTTGTCTTCTGGGACTACCCGGAACATACTAATAATTTTAGATTAGCGGGTTGCATGTTATGAATGGTGTATGTGTGTATATGTTTTATTTGGTGTATCATTATTGATCAAAATATTGTATCTTGTGTTGACAATGCTTTAAAAAATTAATTTGTTAATTGAAAAAGATATGTCACACAAATGATTCTTGTATATGCTAATATAAAAAAATAAAAAAAATAAAGTTAAGATTGGGACCCAGTCTATAGAGACTGCTGCATGATCAGACCATGGACAAAGAAGGATGTTTGCCCTGTCCAAGCTATCAAAGAGGGAGGGGCTTATGAGAATAGCGTCAATACGAGAGTATGTGCCATGGGACGGGGAATAATATGTTAATTCTTTCTTATTAGGATGATGGCCCCTCCAGGGTCAATTAGGTCTACATTTTTAAGTAATATTTTTATTTGCCGTAATTTATCGGAAACGTTTCTGGATCTATCCAGGTCTTGATTAAAGGCCAAATTGAAATCTCCTCCAATTATTAGTTTCCCCAAATATTGGCCCTCAAGGTATCTTAGCATTTGAATTAGAGAATTATGGGGAGAAGAGGTTGGGGAATAAATCGAGACTAAGGAAATTTTTATTCCAAAAATTGTTTCCGTCAGCAGATATATAGTGGGGGGAAAATGTATTTGATCCCCTGCTGATTTTGAACGTTTGTCCACTGACAAAGAAATGAGCAGTCTATAATTTTAAAGGTAGGTGTGTTTTAACAGTGAGAGACAGAATAACAAAAAAAAAATAACAATTAAACTGCATGTCAAAAAAGTTATAAATTGATTTGCAGGTCGGCGAGGGAAATGCATATTTGATCCCTTATCAATCAGCAAGATTTCTGGCTCCCAGGTGTCTTTTATACAGGTAACGAGCTGAGATTAGGAGCATTCTCTTAAAGGGAGTGCTCCTAATCTCAGCTTTTTACCTGTATGAAAAATACATGTCCACAAAATCAACTAATCTATCAGATTCCAAACTTTCCACCAAGGACAAGACCAAAGAGCTGTCCAAGGATGTCAGGGACAAGATTGTAGACCTACACAAGGCTGAAATGGTCTACAAGACTATCGTCAAGCAGCTTGGTGAGAAGGTGACAACAGTTGGTGCGATTATTTGCAAATGGAAGAAACACAAAATAACTGCCAATCTCTCTGATGTTCCATGCAAGATCTCACCTTGTGGAGTTTCAATGATCAACGGTGAGGAATCAGCACAGAACTACACAGGAGTATCTTGTTAATGACCTTAAGGCAGCTAGGACCATAGTCACCAATAAAACAATTGGTAACACACTATGCCGTGAAGGACTGAAATCATGCAGCGCCCGCAAGGTCCCCTGCTCAAGAAAGCACATGTACAGGCCCGTCTGAAGTTTGCCAATGAAAATCTGAATGATTCAGAGGAGAACTGGGTGAAAGTGTTGTGGTCAGATGAGACCAAAATTGAGCTCCTTGGCATCAACTCAACTCACCGTGTTTGGAGGAGCAGGAATGCTGCCTATAACCCCAAGAACACAATCCCCACCATCAAACATGGAGGTGGAAACATTATGCTTTGGCTGTGTTTTTCTGTTAAGGGGACAGGACAACTGCACCGCATCAAAGGGACGATGGACAGGGCCATGTACCATCAAATCTTGGGTGAGAACCTCCTTCCCTCAGCCTGGGCATTGAAAATGGGTTGTGGTTGAGTATTCCAGCATGACAATGATCCAAAATACATAGCCAAGGCAACAAAGGAGTGGCTCAAGAAGAAGCACAGTAAGGTCCTGGAGTGGCCTAGCCAGTCTCCAGACCTAAATCCCATAGAAAATCTGTGGAAGGAGCTGAAGGTTCGAGTTGCCAAATATCAGCCTTGAAACCTTAATGACTTGGGCCCTCATTCAATTGCGATTTGGCCAATTGAATAGGGCTCTAAATAAGCACATAACATATTTTTTTTAAATAAGTTTTTAGTTAGTGAAAATCTTGCTTTTGGATAGATGTTTACTAACTAAAAACTTCTTAAAAAAAATATGTTATGTGCTTATTTGGACCCCTATTCAATTGGCCAAATTGCAATTAAATAAGGGCCTTGGAGAGGATCTACAAAAAAGAGTGGGACAAAATCCCTCCTGAGATGTGTGCAAACCTGGTGGCCAACTACAAGAAATGTCTGACCTCAGTGATTGCCAACAAGGGTTTTGCCACCAAGTACTAAGTCGAAGTGGTCAAATACTTATTTCCCACATTGACCTGCAAATCAATTTATAACTTTTTTTTTATTTTTTTTTATAGTTTTTATTGTAAAAAAATGTAAAAAATATATAAAACATTTTTGGTGACATCAAGTTAGTTAGTATACAAAAGATACTATAAAAAGAAAACATTTTCAACTAGCTTGGTGTCATACACATATTGATACATATTAATTTATATGTCGTCAAGCTGATCAATATGCAATAGATGCAGCAGTAAAAAAGGCAAACATTTTCAGCTTAACTTGATGTCATAGACTTATTGATAGACAATACAGACAGATACACATACATCCATACTCATTCATACCTGCAGGCAATTTACAATAATAGATATTTTTATATGATATCAACAACTGATCTCTAACTAACCAATACAGTAATTTAAGTTCTGGCATCCCAAATCAACCATTTTTTACTATTGTTATTTAAACCTCTATTATCATAGATGTTTCTCTCAAGCTCTCGGCAGCGGTCCATTTTAACTAAAATGTAATTCCAATTTGGAGAGATGGCTTGTCTCCATTTAGAGACAATCACAATTTTAATTATTGTAAATAGTTGAATCATATAGGCTATTTTTTCAGTTTTATAGTTCTTTAAAAATATATGTAATAGACCGGTGCTGGCCGCTAGAGGGACAACCTCCTTAAGGTTGATCGAAATATAGTCAAAACATTTTTCCCATAGTGGTAGAATGAGGGAGCAAGTCCACCAAATATGAAGATAACAACCTTGTAGTCCACAGCCTCTCTAACATAGTTTATCCTCGGTTCTATTAGAGAAGTTATATAGCTTGATCGGCACTATATGCCATCTGTTTATTACTTTAAAGTAATTCTCTCTTTTGGCCGCATTTTTAATCCCCTTATTGGTGTTTGTTAAAGCTTGATTCCATACTTTTTGGTCTAAGTTAATCTTCAGTTCATTTGACCATAAGTGCATATTTTTGGTTATTTCTGACTCTATCTGAGTACGAAGAAAATGTAACATTTTAGAGGTCATATGGGAAAATTCACCTTTATTCAAATTGGTATTTAATTGAGGAACATTACTTGCTGATTTAAAAAAAAATATTTATTTGGACAGTTTAATGGTTTAATCCCATATTTTTTTCTAATTGCTGGATAGAGGCCATTTCACCTGAAATAACTAAATAATTCCGATACTGAAGGCCCTGGTTTGTCCAATGGTTTTTCCATACCATGTTTTGAAATTTAGTCACTGTTACAATTGGAGTAGCCATACTTATAGATGGAAGCAAATTATATTTATTGTTATTTTTTTTTCCAGTATGAAAATAATTTCCTTACAAAAAGTGCCTCTTTCTTGATGGATTTAGTCTCAAAACTATTTAAGAAAACCAAGGTTTTTAGATCCTTATTTAACACCATGTTACTTTCTATTGGAAACCAAGCCATATTATCACCAGCCTCTAGCCATTTAAGAGCTTGAGCAAGTAAAGAGGCTTTTTGGTAGAGAGATAAAAGTCGGTACGCAATTCCCCCTTTAGAAAATTTCCTGGACATTTTGACTCTTTTTATTCTAACATGTTTTCCGGAATGAATAAAGGTATTGATCCTATTTTGTAGCTTTGCTATATATTGTTTAGGAAGTTCCAGTGGAATACATCTCATCAAATAACCGATAATTGGCAAAATCACCATTTTAACAATGGCAATTTTTCCTGAAAAGGAAATTTTTGTTGTTTCCCAACTTGTTAATAAACTTTTTATTTTCGCCTGAGTTGACTCACAATTCACTTTGATCATATTTTTTATATTTTTATCAAAACTAATACCCAGATGTTTAAATGAGTCAACCTCCCAATCGAAGGGAAACATGTTTTTCAATTTAGATTTAAGTGCATTTGATATATTAATACTCAGAATCTCTGATTTCCGAGCATTTAGTTTGTAGTTGGAAACTTTACTATATTGTTCTATTAAATCCAGCACATGAGGCAAGGTTGTCAGTGGTTCTTCTAGTGACAGAACCACGTCATCTGCAAACATAGGGCCTCATTCTATTACCGGCCGCAGCCGCTGCGGGGCCGCAAGGACCGGCTGCAAGCTTTACGGCTATTCTATTCCCCTCCGGCCGGGGACTCCGGCAGGCTTGCGGCCGGTGCCTTGCTATCTCTTGCGGCCGATCGCGCCAGAGGAAAGCCTTTGATCTAAAACGGACACAAGGAAATCGGCCGTAAGAAAAGCCTGGTTGCGATTCTATTGCACCGGGAACCCTCTCTGCAAGGCTAAAAACGAGCCGCAGCTTACTTGCAGCAAACAGGTCCCGCTAGCACCAATTAAGCACATAAAATAGCTCAAATAAAGCCATCCTGCACTTTGTGGAGTCTATAAAGTGATATTCGGTGTTAGCAAAAATAGCACATAATTCCCCTATACTCAAATCCGTAAAGTTTTTTATTTTTAATATACGTAAAATATCCATGTAAAAAGTCCAGAGTGCTTGGAGCACCTCAGACACGCCCACGCCGCAGACGGAAAATAAACAGTTAATTTGAACTCGGGTTTGGGCTGATGTGCAAGCTTGAGAGGGGGTACCTTTTAATCCTCATGTCCCCCAATATGATCTCTAGCATTTACAGAGCTGTACAGTGCAGGCTTGAATTTATTTTTCCGTTTAAAGATTTCAGAGCTTACGGCCGGTTTCAAGATATGCGGCCGGCCGTAAGAGGAGATCCTTGCGGGGCCGTATAATAGAATTGCGAGTTAACTGAACCCCCGCAAGGAATCGCAGCCTTATGGCCGATTTACGGACGGTAATAGAATGAGGGCCATAGTAATTATGTGTTCCCTCTCTCCCACCCCTATCCCCCTCACTACTTTATCATTTTTAATAGCTAAGGCTAGAGGTTCCAATAATAGAAGTAACAGGGTGGGGGAGAGGGGACATCCTTGTCGAGTTCCATTACTAATATCAAACTGATGAGATTTAAAACTTGCTCTAATAACTGAGGCTGATGGACTAGAGTAAAGGGCTCCAATTGCATGGGAACCAAACAAACCGAATCCCATCTCCAGCAGAACCCGTCTCATATATGCCCACCCTATTCTATCAAATGCTTTCTCAGCATCTAAAGATAAGAACAGGGTGGGGGCCTTACCAGCCCCTGCCACACAAATCAAATCCATGAGCTTCCTAATATTATCTGGTCCTTGTCTGCCAGTCATGAATCCTGTCTGATCTATTGAGATCAATTTATTTAGGTTTTGTGATAATCTAATTGCCAGTATCCTTGCGTACAGTTTCAAATCAGTATTCATCAAGGAGATTGGCCTATAGTTGCCACAGTGACTGGATTCTTGATTTTTTTTTCGGAATCATTATTATATGAGCTTTCATCATATCCTTTGGAATTTTACCTAAATCCTTAAAATCATTAAACAGAACTTTTAATTGTTTTGCAAGTACTGGACCAAAAAGCCTAAAGAAAAGGTTTGTATATCCGTCCAGGCCAGGGGAAGAGTATGCTTTTAGTTTACCTATAGCCTCCAATACTTCTTTTTCAGTGATTGGTAAATTTAAGTTTTCAAGTTCAGATTCTGTGATCTTGGGAAGTTTAGATTTACTTAAAAAAAATTGAATTTCAAGGACACTTGGTTCTTTGAATAAGGTATCATTTTTCAAGTTATATAAACCTTCATAATATTTAGCAAAAATCCTGGTTATATCTTTTAATTTATAAAAACATTTGCCCTCATCCATTAAATAATCTATTCTAGAATTCCGCATTTTGTTTTTTTATTTTTGCGCTAGAACTTTACTAGTTTTATTGTCATAATAATAACATTTCTGCTGAAATTTCCAAATTGCCTTATCAGAAATATGTTGACTAAATGAATTAATTTGTTTTTGCAACTTTTTTATTTCTGAGTAAGTATTATCTTTAGGATTATCTTCATGCTCTTTTTTTAAATTGTGTAGCTGGATTAATAAACTCCTTAATGGCAGACCTCTCTTTTTTTTAAGTTGATAGTTTAGTTTAATAAAAAGGCCCCTAAAGTAGGCCTTAAATGACATCCACAATGTACTGTTTTGCTCCACGGTTCCTAATTTTTTTAAGTTCCTTTATTGTCTTTTTTTTATAAAGAAAAGTTGATTATTGTTAGGGGCATAAATGTTGAGCAAGGAGACCTTTTGATCATTAATTTTGCCTATCCACAGTATAAACCTACCCCAAGGATCGCAATCGCATAAAGTTTCCTTAATTTTTAAACTATGATCAAAAAATATAGATACGCCTCTTGATTTATTGTTAAAGGTCGAATGATATTTAGATTCATAAATGTTTGAGTCAAATATAGGAATTTTATTTTCTGATCAGTCTTAAAATTGAAAGTCTCTTGTTAGGGGAGTTCAAACCCCTCATATTTAAGCTCAATATCTTAATTTCCATATTAATAGTTGAGAAAAGCAATTATATTTTTAAAAAAAAACATATTCCCCTGGTAACTTTATTAGATGATTCAACCTACACTTTAGTCTATTTCCTGAGTTGATTAGAGATCCCAAAACCTTTTCAGTCCCTTTTATCCATACATACCCTTTCACTCTTACATTCATAGACAATATTATGTACTAACACATAATAATAGGGCTATACGCCAGTGTTTAGAAATGTTTGGTCAACAGCAATATGGGGAGATGAAGCTCATTATTTAACCAATCTTTTAACTTTTACTTATATCCAGTCTGCTATAAAAAAAAAAAGAAAAAAAAGAATTCTATTAATAAAATATAGTGTTTTTTGAAAATGTGTTAATTGATTACTAGTTTTTCATCTTACTAATGGCATACTAACCTCTGTGAGTGTATAAATTAGCCATATAACTTACCACCTTCTACAAAAAAAAAAAAAAAGTCTTTAAATATCAAATTCTCATACTTAGATTGAAAAAAAGACCCCCTAAAAAGGGAGATGTCCTTTAGTGCTTCTTTTAGAAAATGTAACCTCTTTCTTGATTACATTCCAGTTATAATTAAACAATCTTAATATCAAAACATATATTAGTGCTTATCAAATACTTATTTTGTTTTAACTATTTTTCTTCCCCCTTTTTTTTTATAGCAGCCAAAGAAAATAAGTAAGTATTCTAAAATTTAAAACCCCTCCTGGTTATTCTTGTAAAAACTAGTACACAGAGTTTCTTAATCTTAGTTTAAATCTATTACTCTAAACCCATATAATGAGATTTGTATAGTTTTGTGAACCTATCCACTTAATAGTTGTTCAACCCAATAATCTCAGTTGGTTAACATATTAAATCAGGCTATATGCCATTCTGGGTTTGGAAGAGTTAGTGGTTTGTTTGTCTTCTCCAAATTTCCTGTTGTGATGTTCCAAGAGCTGAGTAGTTCTATTCCTTGTTTTAAGGTGATAACCTTATGCCAGCGAGTGTCTTTCAAAATTGACAGGCCTCCTTGAGCAAGCCATCTATATGCATAACCTTCTGTCCTCAATTCTGAGGATTTAGCTGAAAATTATTTTCTTTTTAAGAGGGTTGTAGCTGATAAATCTGTGAAGATCTTTATGTTGTCATACAGTGATTGAAGCTTTTTTTGTTTTGATATTGGCTTTTATTATCTTTTCCTTGGTTGACAGATAATGTACTTTAATAATAACATCTCTAGGAATGTGATTTTCCAAATATGAGGGTTTCGGAAGTCTATGGCAAGCTTCCAATCTCATTTCTATTTGTGGAACTTCCGGAACCAAAGAAGACAGCGTGTTAATAACATATTGTGTTAGATTTTCATTCAATATTTCCTCGGAAATTCCCTTAATTCTTAGATTATTTTGTCTCGATCTATCCTCTATGAGGGCCATTTTACTGTTTGATTCAATTCATTTATTTTCCAATTTTGCTGAATGAAATAAAAGAGTATTATGATCTTTTATTAGGTTATCGAATTTGACTTCCAAATCTGATGTTCTGGTGTTAACTTTGTTTATATTTATAAAATGTATAACTTTTTTGACATGCGTTTTTCTTGCTTTTTTTTTTTTTATTCTGTCTCTCATTGCTAAAATACACTGACCATTAAAATTATAGACTGATCCTTTCTTTGTCAGTGGACAAATGTTCAAACTCAGCAGGGAAGCAGAGTCAAGTTTAAAGGGGAATAAATAAATTAGAAAAATGGGCTACTAAATGGCAGATGAGATTTAATACGAATAAATGCATCTGGGAAGGAAAAATAGCCATGCAATAATAATCTTAATGGAGCACATCTAGGGGTAACAGATATTGAAATGGATTTGGGAGTGCTTGTGGACAATCACCTAGGTAACAGTGTGCAATGTCAAGCAGCACCTGCAAAGGCAAGTTAAATATTAGCATGTATTAAGAAGGGTATAGAAGGAAGGGAAGCAAATACAATTCTGCCACTATACAAATCCCTAGTATGCCTTCATTTTGAATATGGAGTTCAATTTTGGGCACCACTACATAAAAAGCAAATTTTAGAGCTGGAAAAAGTACAGAGAAGGGCAACAAGACTAAGAGGGAAATTGAGGGGGTTAAGTTATGAAGAAAGACTAAACAAATTAAATGTATTTTCTCCAGAAAAAATGCATCTAAGAGGTGATATGATTATAAAAATATATCCAGGGTCAATACAAGGCTTTGTCATGTGAACTTTTTGTGCCAGGAGGTTTTCAACTGACAAGGGGACATCCTTTACGGGGATTCCACCTTAAAGAAAGAAAGTGGTTCTTCACAGTAAGGGTGGTTAATCTGTGGAATTCTCTACCAAGGGAGGTGGTGACAGCGGATTCAATAGAAAACTTTAAAAAGGGATTGGATATATTTTTAAATAAAAAGGGCATTCAGAGCTATTCTGGATAATTAGAAAGAGAGTAATGATCCAGAGAGGAATCCGATCGCCAGTATCTGGAGTCAGGAAGGAATTTTATATTTTTTCCCCCCTTTTGAGACAACTGGCAAAGTTTCACTTGGGTTTTTTCTGTTTGCCTTCCTCTGGATCAATTAACATTTAACAATTAACAATTAATCTGCATATTGCAGATCAAAGGAGATCAAAAAAGGTTGAATTTGATGGACTAAAATTATTTTTTCAACCTCAATTACTATGTAACTATGTAACTATGTATTTAGGGTAAACCCCCATTGATACAGTATTCTGTGGTCTGCACTTACTATAAGAGGTTATGCCTATTGCATTTGTCCTGGTACTAGGCAAATAGTACCAGGACAAATGCACACAAACGGATCAGCATTCTAGCTTTGTTTTTTATCATTGTTTTTATATTTACACCTTTTTTCCTTTATGACTTTTCTATGATTTCAATGTACAAAATGAGGAGAGTCTCACTGTTAGTGTGTATCACATATTATAATTGTCTAACTACGAGTTGTGGTCATGCTGTTAGCGTGGCCTGTATGACTTAGCGATGAGTGCCGAAGGCCCTCATGCCGTTTAACCTGGAGCACTTAGGCAATGAGCGCCAAAGGTGCACATTGCCGGAGAGCCTCGCGTAGCGAGGCGAGCCGTTAAACCCGGAACACTTTTAGCAGGATTTAGCAAAACAAAATACGAGACGTCCTCATTTATCTGTGTTTATTTGACCTATTTTATTGGTTCGTAATAAAAAATTTTACTTATATATATAAGAGGCTTCACCACTCATTGCAGGCCGCAGCATGCGCTGCCTCCCTCTCTCTTCCACCTCCCCTATATCTCTTTCCCTTTTCCCTCCCCTATGTCTCTTTCCATCCACTGGGGCCATAAGGGGCCCTGAGAGTCACAGAAGACCCGCTGAGGCCACAGGTTGCCCATGGGAGGTCACAGAGGACACACTGGGGCCACGGGGGCAACAGAAGACCTTCCAGGGCCACCGAGGACCCACTGGGACAATAGGGGGGGCTGCAGGGACCACAGGGGGGCCGCGGGGGCCACAGGGACTTGCGAGAGGTCTGCAGGTGCTGCTGGAGGTCTGCGGGGGCCCCTCAGAGACCGGCAGTAGCTCTGCTTCTGCTTATAGTTTGATAAGGCCTTACCCATGCTGTCACTCCAAAGCCTTATTGTTATAACCTCTAAATTTCAGTCTCGTACAAAGGTCCTGTAATTATTCCATAGCCAGTAATTCATCAGTATTAATCCGTAAAAAACTCAATATATGTAAATATTGCAAAGCATATTTAATTGACTTGGGATCATCTTTAGTATCATGAAGAAAATAATTTGTAGTGATCTCCTTTCTATAACGGGTATTGTCCAGTCCCTGATTACCTTTGAAAAGTTTTAGATTAAAAAAGTTCACACTCTCTCTCTACTATATTTAAAAGGGAATCTGACTGGATCCTCCACAGAATTAAATTATGAAATAAAATCTTAAAGACTTTTATATGTAATGATGGAATTAACATGTGGTTTCAGGATGTTTTCTATCTTATATTGATATATATACATATCAGAAAAAGAGGAGTCATGCAGACTCCCATCAAGGTCACTGATACTTTGCAATACAATCAGTGATGGAGCTAGTGGCATGGGGGGTGCAAATTTTTTTTTAAACCCTTGGCGAATTCTTTTTTTGCTCCCTTCCATTTTCACATGGATCCCTTAAGCATTCTGTATAACCCTACATATAAAGCAAAGCATGGGCCAGACATGCACACACAGAAACACACTCACTGATCTCTGTGGAGTCTGGAACATATATTACTTACTAGAATATTGCCCGTCAAAAAATGACGGCAATGAAATTGTAAGGTAGCTAATGCTGTTTGGTGTATAATACTGAAAGATGTAATACATTAATAAATGAATATGTAATGCTGTTTGGTGTGTAATACTGAAATATATAGTACATTATTAAATGAATATACTTTACCTATTTTGAAGGATTGTGTTTAAGAGCTGTCAATGTGTTTTGAGGTTGCTGCAGCATTAGTGGTGTGGAGCTGCTGTGTAAGCGTGGTAAATGTGTGCAGTGTAATTCAGTGCGTGCGAGAGCCGAAACCGTTAGCGTAGTGGTGTACTTCCGCATTTGCGTAAAATGGCGGCTTATGTGTGGTATGCCTCGTTGCGGATTATCCGTCGGTGCTTCGTGTTGGTTTTCGAGTTTCGGTTGTTGTTTTGCGAGTGTGTTGTGGTGTTTTACGTGTTGAGAGTGCTGTAGCCTCGTTTTCGTTTTTTTTGGTGGCCATTTTTTCTGTCGCTTAGCGATTTTATTAGTGTCTAAAGTGTTTTATTTTTATTTCAATGAAGGTGTAACTTTAATTTTTGAGGTGCTGGATGTTTCCTCTTGCCGTAGGTAAGCTTTTTATGTGTGTGTTGTGTGTATTTATTGTGTTTTAAACGTTTGTATGTCGGCGTGTTGTGTCCGATGGTTGCGAGGTCGTAATGCCTCATTTTCGTTTTGTTCGGCGGCCATTTTTTCTGTCGCTTAGCACATTTTTAAGTGTCTAAACTCTTTAATTTTGAGTGAAATGAAGGTGTAAGTTGCATTTTTGAGGTCCTGGATGCTACCTCTTGCTGTAGGTATTTTTTTTAGGTATGTGCTGTGTGTATGTATTGTGTTTTGAATTTTGTAATGTTCGCGAGTTGCGTCCGAGTGTTGCGATGCCGTAATGTGTGTGAACGTGTGTCGTATGTTGTTTGCGTTGGTCGTAACATTTAGCGAGTGTCGTAATTTGTGTGTCGTGTTATTTGCGTTGCAACGTGAACTTTGCGGGGGTCGCAGTTGCTGGCATGGAGCGCCTTCGGCGCTCCATGCCAGCAACTGAGGCCCTCGCTTCGCTACGCGAGGGCCGCTACACGAGGCGTTAGCAACAACTCGCACGCTCACAACTATATATGTGATATATATACTAGCGACTTGCCCGTAAAAAATGACAGAGCAATAAAATTTGAAGTCATGGCAATGCTGTTTGCCACACAATGTTAAGCTTTTTCTACTGTAAGGACCTTTGGTGCTCATTGCAACCCTCGAGCTGAGCGCCTTCGGCGCTCACTATGTGGCTCGCAATAAGCGCTTTCTGCGCTCATTGCGAGCCTCGCTTCGCATGTCATTTGGCTCCTCTCTATATTTTTTTAAGTACAAATTAATGAATTAGTTGACAAATACATTAATATAGTTTACCTTTTTCTAATTAATATATGTAACAATCAATAGCCTGAAGAGGTAACAATCTGTTTTTATTGTCCTGCAGCATATAATGTCCAGTTGGACTGTTGCTGGCCTGAGGACATAGTGTTATGAATGTCCCAACTTCGCATTAGAAATAGGCTGCGTGCGCGAGGGTAAACCGTTGGTTTAGTTGTGTAAAGCGCCATTTTCAATTCGTAATGTTATTAGTTGCAAGTTAGTGTTGTAAAATTGCATTGTTTATCTATGTCCTACGCGGTTTCTGAGCATTTGCCGTCCTTTTTTGTATATTTTGTGTTTTTTGTGTTTTTTGCATTGCACGGTTCGGCCATCAAGTTCGTATATTTTCTTTATTGTATTTTTTTTTCTAAGTCCCGCATCTTGTAATTCGGCAACTGCTTGCAGCCTAAGGCGATCCTGCATTTCGTAAGTGTTTGGAGGCTAAGTCTCGCAGGAGCGCCTTTAGTGCTCCTTTTCTGGCTGTCCCGCGTACTTCATTGCCTCCACTGCTCGCCTTGCAAGGCTCACAGGCAATGAGCGCCTTTGGAGCTCATCGCTTAAGTGCTGCAAGTTTTAGTGCCTTAACGGCTCGCCTCGCTAAGTCGCCTAAGTCGTACGCACAACGCAAAGCGTGACGACGTCTCGCAGTTTGACAAATATAATCTGTGATAAGGTAATATTAACATCATCTATGTGAACATTTATATTTCTGGATGCAATATATAAATATATCTGAAATTTAAAAATGTGCAGTTTTTTATTCTTGTCAGTGTTCAGCCAATTTAATTGATTATACATGTGCTTTTAACTCCTGTAAATGTATTATCCGCAGAGCAGCCCAGTGAGCTGGCAGCATGCAGATTTATTTTGCGCAGAGAGGGGGAGGGGAGGCTGGAACAGGCTCTGCAAACATCAAAGGCATAAAGAGAAAAAAATGACTTTTTAGGTGGAAATCGACAGGAAACCTGATCAAAGCCGTATTATGCACATGGTGAACCTGCTCACTGCTTAAGATGTAATTCAGTCAGAAAACTCACAGAGAAATGTACTAAGCTGGCAAAATATTGTAATATTCACTTGTATTATGTTTTATTTGGTGTGTATAGAGGGTACTAATGACAGTAACATGCTAAAAGGTCCAGTCTATACTAGGACCAATGTACTAATGGCTGTGACATGTTAAAGGTTAAGTCCTTGCTAGGGCCTGTGTACTAATGCCGGTGACATGTTCAAAGGCCCAGTCCCTGCTAGGACCTGTGTACTAATGACAGTGGCATGTTTACAGGCACTTCCCCTACTAAAACCAAACAGTACTAATGCCAGTGGCTTGTCTAAAGGCCCAGTCAATACTAGGATTAGTGTACTAATGGCAGTGACATGTTAAAGGCTGAATCCATGCTAGGACCAGTGTACAAACTGCAGTGACATGTTTAAGGGCTCAGTCCCTGCTCGGTTCACAAAATATCCTACTTTATTACCGCTTTCATTTTGGACAAAGTAACTATAGGTATTGTGGCTGGTTCATTGCCTTCAAGTTAAAGGGGCTGCCAGGCCTTAAGGTGCTTGGTGTCATTACTTCTATTCACTCCCTCTGGTAATGATCATGTCTTTTATTGTTTACTGGTGTAGAAAATCCTGGATGAGCAAGAAATAAATAGAGAGATAAATAAGTCCAGAAGAGGTAGATGAAAATAAAGAGGGAGATTTGGGGTCTTGGAGAGAGAAGGGGTTACGGAGTAGAAGAGAGTATAGAGCATTGGTAACCTTCTACAAGTTTCCAAATATTTAAGTCAGGGGTATTTGTCTATAAGACTTTGGGTGGACTCAGAAGAGTAGGAAAGTATCCAAATACGTTTGAATAAGTATGAAGTGTTTGAGATCTCTTGGGGAATATCTCCATCAGTAGCAGAGCTAGAGAATAGAGGGCAACTGGTGCAAAAAAAAATTGGACCCCCTTCGGTGGGATGTAAAAAATGTTTTGCTCTAGGACCTGCCGGGACCAAATCAGTCAGTTCTCTTGCCTGTGTGAAGCTTCTCTGCCTGCAGCCCAGACCCAGGGCGTGCCCGCTCCACTCTCTTGCGACATCCTCTGTGGATATATATGTACACACATACTGTATATAAATATCACCCTCACGCAGCACCCACCCCTCTTAGCATCCATCCCTACATAGCACCCAATTCTTGTCAGCAGCCATCCCCTTTCAGGATCCATCACCACACAGCACCCAACCCCTCAGCACCTTTGGAGAACTCCAGATAATATTTGTAACTATTTTGATTGTCTGTTCTATCATGATAATTAAGGGCACATAATAATGCTCTTATTCCGGGATCTGCCTGAGACCTCTGGTATAAGGGTGCAGTGTGTAGTGTGCATAAAGGAACAGCAGAGCTCACACTGTCTGTATTGAGGTGTAGTAACCAGATGCTGTGTGTAGTGTCGGCACAGTAATAGCAGAGCTTATACTGTCTGTATGAAGGTGCAGTCTAATCTTAACAACACTTCATCTCTATCAAATCCCTTTGATAGAGGTGGAACATGATCTGTACGTGATAGAGATAAGATTAAAGACTGATGGAGCCTATTTCCCGGAGTACCCTTGCATGAATTATACCAAGACCTTACCATTTAATTTTTCAAGACATTTTTTTTTCCTGGTTTAATGAAATATTTGGTTAAGGTAGTGTCATTTTATTGCAGTGTCTTAACAATTGGTATCTCACTTGTGTATACAAGATAAAATTATTTATTTAACTTATCTGCCGTTTCTTGATGTCTATTTATCAGTCGACCGTTATCACATTTTAAGATTCCAATATGTTTTTTCCTAGCCTTCTTTCCATTAATATTTTTAAAAAACCTTTTAGGGTTAGTTTTACTTAGGTAATGAACATTTAATGACAAATCTATTTTAGCATAGTAATAGCTTTTTTGTAAGACTTGCTATCTTACTTGTACACACCTAAAGACGCCTCTGTTTCCACTTTCTTGTATAAATGACATGCTTGCTTTTTACTCCGTATCTTGATCTTTACTTCTTTTGTTTTTATTGCCACATGGTATGTGCTCATATGTATGTACATTTTTGTGTGCTGTACATGTATTTTCTGTATTTTCACCTGCCAGTTCTTTTTCCAAGTCTATACTCTATATTGCTGCCATGAGACCATTAACATCTGCCCCTGTAAAATTAAGGGTTTTTGTTGGTCCCTTATAAATTTATTTTTGGAACTATTCCCCAAGGGTTCCCCTACTTTAACATTTCATATTATATCAATAATCTCCATGATGACTACAGTATATCCAAGATAGCTTAAATTCTATAATCCCCCCTCAACCATCCTCTAAATTTCTTGATCATTTTGCTGTCTGACTTTTTCATTTTCTATCTTCTAATGTACCTACACTTATTCTTAAAAAAGTTAACATTGCCACTGAAACACCCGCTTCACCTACAACAACAAAATTACTATGATTTCCAAATAGAGTCCCCTATTATGAAAATCTGTCCATTTTTCTATCTTATCTGCCCTCTCTCTCCGCCAGTAGAACGATTCCCATGGTTGCTAGTAGAAACATCTCTATGTGGCATTGCCATTCCTGAATGGACATTCCCAACTGATTCTCTCAGTCTGGAAAATCTGTTGGTGTTTGGCAACTCAGAACTGGCCTGTCTTCTCCACTTGTTCCCTCTGTTTCTCCTTATAACCGTAACCCAGCAACTTGCCTGAACATTCTCACTAGCCCCAGCTGAATCCTCCATGCTAGGCCCAGCTAAACTGTGCTCAGTGAGCACCCACTTAATTTCCAGATCAGCTAATTTACATAGTGTTGCAATTCTCCTCTTATGCTCTACAATTCAAACTTAAAGCAAGGCAACATGCCCACACCTGTCACAGAGGCATGGACCATGAAACAACTTATGCAGCAGTTTATTCATGTGGTACATTGCAATTTGGGGGTCTATCCTGTTAAGGGCACGCACGGCACTGGAAGCCTCTTGGTGCTGGGTGGACTCGCGTCCCACGTCCCGATGTTCTCCCTAAGCCCCTAACCGACAACACCCCTTGGTGGCCCTAACCCTAACCCCCTACACCAGTTACCGGCCCAAACCCTAAACCTAACCCCCTAACCCTAAGCCCCTAATCCCCTACACCCCTTGCTGGCCCTAACTCTAACCTCCTAACCCTCTTAGCCTAACCCCCTAAAAGTACCTTCCTAACCCTAACCATAAGCCCCTAACCCCCTACACCACTTATTGGCCCTAACCCTAACCCCATAACCCTTTTACCCTAACCCAAAAAAAAACAATCACTTACCGGGCACTTACAGACAGCTACTGTACATCGGGACATCCATGGCGTGCTTCCCAGCGCTGAAGCGTGCGTGCACATAACAGGATAGGGCCCAATTTAGTTTAGAATTAAATATGTCATTAGCAACACTCATTTCAGTTGTCTTTTTATTGTGTCTGTACATTGAATTGTAAGTTACTATTGTATCTGTGGGAATGATTCAACAATAATCTCTGCAATTGTGAAGAGGCTATTTTCTATTTAAATTGCTAGAGCAGGAGACATTACTGCCCTCTGCAGTATAAATCCCATCTGACCTTTTTCCTGTTGCATGTACAGATGCACACAATTATACTGAGGACTAGTGCACTGTGCAAAGGAAATTGATGTGTTAAGAAATTTAACAGCAGAAACTGAGTTCACAATAGTTATTTTATTATTAAGCAAATCCACACTGAAAGTAATACACATTCATGTCAGAAAATCATGCTAGCACTGCATTTTAATATTTTAGTAGAGTTTTTTATCTACATGGTGACAACCCGAACTAGCACGAGAATAGACAAGACACAGGACATTCAGAGCACAGCCTGGATAGTAACGCCAAATGTGCTTAATGTGTTTCTATTGCTGCCAGTCTCAGCTTCTCAGACACATAGCAAAAAAAATGTTAATGTTGTTTTTGTGTGAAATGAATCCCGGGACTTAAGCATTTAACACATATCATGGAACCAACATGGACTAGAACAGTTGTTTTAATGATTTTTATTTTTATTTTTACATTGCTGGATTGGGAGTCTGATCACTAAATTTACTTGTCAACACTAATTAATTAGTCTCTGAATGAAGTTTATACTTAAACTTCATGTTTTATTGACGTTATGATGACTGTCTCATTTACTATTGACTGTGTCTAAGAAGTTTTGTGAGTATTTAAGAAGTAAATTACAGGCTTGCCTTAATATTGTCAGATCAAATGATCACGCACCATGAAATCAGACTTTAAAAGCAAGGGTTTACGAGTTCAGCCTTGTGATCGGAATCTAAGAGCTGGAGTCAATAGAATACATCTAAACATTTATTTTAATCAAACACCCGCAGCCAAATTTGTGAGTTCGAGACCTACGCAGACTTCTAATAGAGTATGGCCCATAGTCACATAGCCGACTTAGGCCTCTATGCAAACTCCTGAAAAATCAATTTACGATTACCGTAGCAGCACAGTTAATCCTACCTAGCTAGGTTAATCCCCCATCCCTAAAACATTGCGGGAGAACTCCTACAGGTCACTGCAAAGCCGAAAAGCAAGGCATAAATCTCCATAGTTTTTTGCACTGACAATAAATTACAAGTTACTCAATTACCCTTTGACACCCAAACCCTATGCTAATAAGATTTTAAGTAACACTTGCAAACAAGAGCACTGCCATAACTGCAAAAAGCAGAAGAAAGATTTATAGGTACCAATGACCACTCGCAAGTGCTTTTCGAATTCTTGCTTACTCCCCCAGAAGCATTGAAAGTGGCAGAATAACACAAACAGAACTACAAAATGATGAGATTTCCACATTATTTGACACTTAACAATCTGATATCAACATATGTGTAATGAAAAAAATAGGATATGTTAGTATTAAGCCTGTTTTATACACACAACCCAGTACTCAAGGGGTTAATACACATCACAAAACCATGCTTCTTTGTTTCTTGATGTGTTAATTAACACATCTTTTTAATATCAAAATATATTAATAAATAATAAATAATTCCTTAATATTTATCTCTAATGTTTCCTTGCTGCAGCCTAGTTACAGCACTTGTTACGGCTTTTCACACTCATAATATTCATGAAGTTTGCATTTTCTTTTGGCTCCCATAGCCCTGTATCATCTGCAAACCTTGGGTTGGCTACTACATACAAAGCAATCTGTTGCGACTAAGGCAATATTTATGGATGTGGGCGAGTGTCCTAACCTGTGGGAGAAAAATAATTACATTAGTGAAGAACTTAGGAAAATAAAGCTCCTGCAGGCGGTTTACGACAGTGCCCTAACTTAGAGCACTTGATTTACGTAGGGCTTTAACAGTTGCAAGATAAGGATTGGTTAAAGTTAAGTTGCTTTCTGTCATTTTCTTCCCATAACTTAGGGAATATGCATCAAGCCTGTTCGCCTGTTCTCTCGACCTAACGTGTACACGCAGCCTGCTTGACTCAGAAGCTTAGTAGTCTCTGTGCAGCACAACACTATACATCTATAGCACAGCCTCTACCCCCTATGAGTCCAGGGATTCCTGGAATTCCATAATTTAAGCTACACTAAACCGGGAACCCGGGTGTTCCCTCCTCTGATGCGATGAAAGGGACCACTAAGGTCCTTAAAAAGGTCCTGTGTCTCATAAAATTAACGTTTGCCATTGAGGTTCTTAAATTACCTCTGCAGCATCTTAAAGTAATCTCTACTACCATATGTAAGACTAAGTGCACACTACATTTTTGCAATATCCCTTGCTGGCGGGAAGTAGTTAATATTATTTCAGGAAACCACAAATTGGAAAATAATTGGTTTCCATATGGTGGCTATGGAAAAAGATCCAAGATGAATTGGTCATTATGGGGTCATTATATGAAGGATTATGTTTAAGTAATATCCTCTATTATTTTGGTCTCATAAAGTAAAAGAATATGTGAGAAATATTTTGAATGATCTTTTTTGTCTATAAACAGAATGTATGTATTTATTGATTATTGTGGCAATAAGCTGTAAACAAATCATGGTAGGTATGTTTTTTTATGTTGAAAATTTAATAAAATATATTTAAAAAAAAAACATTAATGTCTAACTGACACAACATTATAGAAGTAATCATGTGTACTGAGATACTTAAGTGTTAATAAAGCTAATATCATCCAGTATCTTAACCAAATGTAATATGAATCTAATGTGCTAAAAAGTATGTTATGTAGATTCAAATTAATACTTAGTAGGTGATGTATACACAACCAGTATGCTTTAACACATGATAGGTATAGATGGTATGATATGTATGCACATATGAACAAAGTGTAATGTGTGTCCATGTCCCAAATCAGTAACCATTACAAAGACACAGACAAATGGAATCATGTCAAAAGATCATGAGCATTTTATATTATATCTGCATAGCACAAACTGCAGAAGACCATTCGCTAAATTCAATAGCATTTACATGAGTCAGATGTGATCATTACACCACAGTAATGATAAATTGAAGAAGCTTACACTCTTCAGTTCTACCTTCCCACAATATAAGCAACTATAAAAGAGCATAGAACATATATCATGCCACCATCTACAAAATTAAGCATATGCAAATAATATTAGATTATGTAATGCAAACTAATTATGCACATATAGTGTGATAAACAAACAAATGAAATAATAGGACAAAGCTCTGAAATAATCAGTGAATTGTCAAAGGAAAAGAATGGAGGAGAAAACATAATCTACATTTGTACGTACACCTGGGTGCCTTTTACCGTCACTGTTAAATTAAACTAATTTACGTGCTGTCCATCTACAAGCAGTGCTAACAATGCTGTATCTTGTAAGAGTCATCACTTACTATGCACAATTAGTAATAATATGTTGATATTATGAATGCATAGCTCTGACCACATTGTTTTAACAACTGCAAAGTATACTTGTGTTATCATATTAAACCAGTATTTCTTATGATATCCTGATTCCAAAGATGTGAACATAATTAATGCCGGATAAATAAAGGTGATGTTCATTTATGCCCTGTCATTGTGACAAAAATGGATAGCTGGTCTCATACTGTTTGGAAGGATTACATCCCTACTTTAGGCAGATATAACTGCTGGTTTCCTTTCACGTATTAATGTAGGACTATTGAATTCAACAGGCCATTTGTGCGGTGTTATGTAGCACTGCTTGCATATAAACAATCTGCCTTAATGATGCTAAACTTGGCTAAAATAAAAATAAAATAAAAATTGATTAAAAAAAAAAAGAGAGACTGCATCCTCTTTTTCTCAACCATCAAGTGGTGAAATTTTAGCCATATCCATACTTGCCCGCAGTTAACATTAACATGGCTAATTTGATGCAGATAAGACACATGGCATGTATATGTCGCAAAGGCCATGATTAGCTTCTTTGTAACAAAGCATGGTTAGGTTAGCATTTTGACAAATAGTAATAGGGCACCCCTCCTGTGCAAGCATGTGGCCTTCTGCAAGAGAGTCTGGCAGGAGCTGTTGCTGAAGGTGGAGTGCTGTTGCCAGACCTCGGTGGGCCAGACACCTGTGGAGGGAAGTTTCTGGCTGGACTTCTCCTCTGGATTAGTTGATTGGGACTCCATTCCTTGATGTTGTATGTTGATTAGAATTTGAAGGAGGCCCACCATCTGCTCAAAGCCCCTTGTGATTGCCTGTGCAATGTCAGTTTGCAATAGGGGCATTGGCTGCCACTCAGCTGCCTGTCGCATGTTGTGGCTCCTGGATTCCCTGTCCAAATCCCAGAGCAAACAATAAATGTTATCCTGCCTTCCACTTGCTCAATGTGCCTGACCATCTCCTACTCCTGGGCACGAACATATGCCAATGGCTCAGCTATCTCCTACTCCACTGGCTAAAAGGCTGGCTGTGGGTGTAATAGTGGTGCACGTTGTGCCAAGAAAATTGCATTCTTTGCATCATTGGTGGTGATCTTAGCATCATTGGTGTGATGGTGGTCTTGGCAGCATTGGTGGTGGTGGTTCAGTTTGTATCAATGCTGATGGTGGTCACATTGGAGGGGCAGCAGCCCAAGACTATGTGCCCTCCCAATAAGATGTTAAGTGAGGAGTCTCAATCTGGGGGAGCAAGGGTTAAGTGGGCTCAGAAAACACCCTTGTTGCGGATGGCACAGCTGGTTAATCCAATGATCACTCAGCTTGTTGTTGCGACTTTGCCTTCTTCCTCACATGCGGACTCATACTACTGCTGCAGCTCCTCCTCCTCATATTCTTGTTCATGCTGCTGTTGCAGCTCCTCCACCTCCTCATTTACTGGCTCATTCTGCTCAGACAGCTCTTACTCCTCCACCTCCTCTGCTGATTGATGATCTACAGTAGATGTCCAAATGAGTTGTATGGATAAATTAACAATATATCAACATTCAACATGTGATAATCATATCTGTATTTGTTAGTCTGCACATGGCTTTCTGTTGTGTTGATGATTATTAATAATTCAGCACGTTTTATGCTCAGAAAACACTTCTAAACAGAGAAGAGACATACATCTATCAACATATTCAAGATCAATTTGAACATAGTTTGGGAAAGGGATTTAATTTTTTATTAACTCAAAGCCACCTCACAGTTTGTGTTAATATTCATATTCATTTGGTGGTATTGAGACCTTTAATTGTAATTTTCTTTCTAGTGCTTTTAGCCTTTCAAAGGCTTCTTCTAAGTGTGAAGAAGCTCTATGATAACTAGATATGGTTATCACACATAAACGACTACATAGTACATTATATATTTTAGACTGAATTATATACATCATCTGCTTTGTACAATATATTCTGTATGAAATATTATATCTGATATATACGCTCATCTTACCCTGTTACAATTATCCACGCATGGTTATATTTATGAAAGGTGCTTATTTGAATTATCACTAATGCAGGTGATATTTCCAATCCCCTTTTCCCAACCTATGCTTAGATGATGGATTTAGATTATACTCATGAATGCATGTGCTTTAATAAGTAAATATACATAACAAAGTTTGATATGTTTAACATTAGAGACATGTACCATTTTTGGGTCCTCCGTTGAGCCATCACTATTCTGATCATGTCATAATACATGTGACAACATTTCATGTGATGATTAATGTTAAAGAGGCATTGTGCCCTCAAATAAAGTGTTTTATTATAGTTTTGACAAACACATCTACGAATGATGGGCCATGGCAGTACGGCATATAGGCAGATATAGACCTACTTCCTAATTGTATGTGTCTAATTTATTTGTCAGGTGGTTTATAGAGCTTTCACTTTATGATATATGAGTGAGAATGTGTTGTGATGAGATATATGTAGTAAGTATGGGTGAGCATGTGACAGTATGAAAAGTGGAGCTGCTAATCACCTTGCAGGGTCTCAAGCCAGTCCATGCCACGTTGCTCTTCTGCAGACATTCTCTCCTTGAGTATTTGCTCCCACTAGTTGTAGTGGATGGTTGCTATAGCCGTAGCACTGGCCACCTCTTGTCCCATTTTGCTCGTCACCTTTCCCCGGCAGTGATCATGCTGATGCTTAACAATTTTTCATCATATAGATAAACCCTTACAGCACTGACCTCTTGGGCAACCCCTCTCCCCATTTGTGACCTCTGGCCAGGCCTAAAATCCCTTCCCCCTGTCATGTATACTCTTAGGATGACCACAAACTACTCATGGTTGTTGTTGTGGGCCCTGTGCTTACTTTTAAACTTCTGTCCCTCTGGCCCATCAAATCCCTCAATCCACCACTCTGTTCAAGCCTGTACTCTGCTTGCCATGCATATTGAGTGCCTAGCACTGGGACACCCTTCTCTATGAGGTATCCCTCCCTTCACCTCTCCTCCACTACTACCACTTCTCCTCAGCTCTACCATCATCTCTCTCTCAGCACCTCTCCTTTTTTCCCTTCCTCTCCCTCTCTCAGCAAATCTCCCTCTCTCTCTTCCTCTTCCTCTCTCAGTTCCACTCTCTCCACCCTCCTCTCTCAGTTCCTCACCCTCACACCACTCCCTACCCTCCTATCCTATCTTCCTTCCTCCTCTTACCTTCTCTCCAAAGTATAATGTGTTTACTGTATATTTCTGTTTAAACAAATAAATACATTGTGTGTGTGCTATGTATAATTCTAGGTGTCAGGATGTTAGAATAAGGGTATAGGGCACATAGGTTATGTGTGATGTTTTGCATACATTATATCAGTAGGTGTTGTATGCAATGGGGTTATGTTGCAAAGGGATATGGGGAGGCATATGTATAGAGAGGAATTGGTGGTATGTGCTGGAGTGGGGGGATTTGGTGGGGTGGTGTAGGTTTAGTATGGAGTGGGTGAGGCCTAGTGTTAATCAGTAAGATGCCTGTGACATGTAGATAGGAGTATGTATATTAACAAATAACAGCAAACTATGGGCCCTATTCAATTCCCTATTTTCATAAGTTAAACAAGTAAAAAGTGGTCAGTAACTTCCCCTAACTATTCTATTCACACTGTTTTTCATGACAGACACACAATTTACGGCAAGCTTTCCCATTGATTTTTTGACATCCATAATATTATGAATGACACTTTCTTAGTTTTTACACAATTTTACACAATTGTACACAAATGGTGTTTACTTGCAAATTACAGAACAGTAACAATAATCAGATGAATACAAATCTCATCATTCAACACTCAATATAACAATAGTAACGAGTAATTACACAGATACGTTAACTACTGGATAGAGATGTCGCGAACAGTTTGCCCGCGGACTATTCTCAGCGATCCCCTGATGAATCCGTAATAATAACAACGGGGAAACGTACGTTGGGACCTTAGCAGCAGGCTATAGGGGACAGTCTATCCCCATTGGTATGTACAAATGCTGATGTCTGCACCATTACAAGGTAATGAGATAAAATTCTCGTTTTCTGTTCTGTAGTAATTTTTGGTGCAGTAAATTAATTGTGAAACCCACCTAACCCATAACTGAAAGGGAGGGTCTCTCTTGATTACAGCATTGTGCTGTGTTATCAAGATCATTATACTATTTTTTGATAGTGGATATTATCTATGTTGTCTCAAATTTTTGAACTTACTTCAGCTTATGGGATGGTGAGTGCTTTGTCGCTCTTTTCTCCCATAGGAAACATAGAGATCCACTTGTTTTAGTAACTGGAGCAACTGTTGGTCGCCATCTGTCCTCTCAAATAGACAGGTGCTGACCTTATAACTAAATTACCATATGTGAGTACTCATATTATTACTTTGGGGTTTACTCATTAGACTGTACCCCCCTTCCCCCTTTTCATAAGCCTGCTGTTTGATATACTTTAGTATATCTTTTATTACACACATTGTATATATATCTTATTCACATTTTTTCTCTAATAAAGTTTATTTTGTTTTTTTCTAGTAACTAGTTGCTACATATTTCAAAATAGAGTCTTAGGTGTTTTTTAGTACACTGGACATAGACTCATAGGATCCAGAGTTACTGGGAACACACATTTGATATCATTATTTACTCTATTCCACTTAGAGATTTGTCCTTATTTTTTTCTTAAGTGACATTAATGTTAACTAGTAGCACAAAAATGTACCTTCCGTACATTTTGTCTTACTGATTACCATTAATGAACCTGGTTACATGCAAGCTTTTATTCTAATGGACAAAGCACCGATTTGCATGATTTTGAGATCTCATATGTTCTACACGTAAGGACTGATGTGATGGCTCTGTAGCAAGCAAGAAAAAAAGACTCTGACAGAAGAAAACCTCTCAGCAAGACATAAAAACCTTTTAGGGTAATATGCAAAAGTACTATTTTGCAGGAAATGTAGTGGATAAGTTGAACAATGCTCTAATAAATAGTTTAAGCATGCATGTCTTCAAAGACTTATCGAATTTTGAATGGGTCACCAAGTAAACTGTTTTCATAGTTTGCAATTCAGAATATGGACCTGTATATATGGCAGAGTGTGGATCTAAGTGGTGTGTAGGAGTCCCAATCTGGATATCTATGCGTGTCAGAGGATGGATGGTGAGTGTGTGTCTGGATCAATGTCGGTCAGTGTGTGGTTTTATTTGTCCCTTTTCTGTGTCTCTTTTATTTTGAATGTCCATTAAATTGTCAGTTTCTATTCTATCTCTGGGACCGATCAAATGATAATCTCTGAGTGAAGAGGCTATTTTTCAAATTACTAGAGAAAGTGTCATCACTGCCCTTTGAACTCTCATAGAACTATTACGGTTTCTTTCCTGCCCATCTACAGATGGAAACAAGCATACCAACATCTAGTGTATTGTGCTAAGGAAACTCACGTGCTAAAGGCATATTCATGTTTCATGGATTATGAATGCATCTGACAGAAGAGCATCAATAGTGTATGGAAACATAATTTTGCATGAAACAATCACCTAAATCTATCTCTCACGCAGTCTGTCTCTCTCTCAGTCAGTCATTCTCCCTCTCTCACAGTCAGTGTCTCTCTCTCTCCCTAGCTCAGTCAGTCTCCCTCTCAGTCAGTCAGTCTCTCTCTTTATGTCAGTGTCTCTCTCTGCCTCAGTCAGTCTCTCTCAGTCAGTCTCTCTGTCTCAGTCACAATTGCATACTAAACAATAGCACACAATAAACTACATTCTTACAAACTGAACTAGCAGGTAGCAGAAAAGTAACTGAACACTGAGACATTCTTTTACTTTTTGCAAAACTGCCATGTAATTCTGTGTGAGCTGAGCTTTTTTGCACGGCTGCCATTTCCAGCTTCCTTGAAACCAAGCAACCAGAGCCAAGTTTCTCTTCCTTGAAAAATAGTCTCATAATAGAAACAGTTTTGTTACATAATCGGCTGCAGCCAAACTACAGAACTGCATGTTCTCCCAAAATTTTATTTTCATTCATGTACATTATCACTCCCCTTCTTGATCTCTGCCTTATTATGGGGAAAGGGCTTGTGTATCTCAATAAAGATGTGAGCTAAACCATGTAGGGTAACCCAAGATGGTCTGATCATAGCAGAGAGTTCAGACAAATCACATTCCACTGGAGAAGGAACTGGCAACCCACTCCAGTAACTTTGCCAAGAAAACCTTATGGGGATCTATCCTGTTATATGTATACGCATTTGAGGAAGCACGCTCGCGTCCCGATCTAGATGTCCAAAGTAGGTAGTACACCACAACCCACGAACTCTCTAACCCTAACCCCCTAACCCTATACCCCCTAAACCTCACTTCCTAACCCTAGCCCCTAACCCTAAGGCCCCTACCCTCTTACCCTAACCCTAACCCCTTAAACCTCACTTCTTAACCCTAACCCTAAGCCACTAAACCTAACCCACTTACCCTAACCCCCTAAACCTCACTTCCTAGCCCTAAGCCTAAGCCCTCAACCCTAACCACTTACCTGGCATAACCCTAACCCGAAAACCCCTAACCACTTACCGGGTGTAGAGAAACAGCTAGATGGGGACGTGGGTGGCGCGCTTCCCAGCCCTTCCACAAATGCGTACGTACATATAACAGGATAGACCCCCTTATGGATAAACACAACCAGAAACACAGACATATGCGACTGGCATGCTGCATCCATATGGTCACCAAGACTCGGACATGACTGAAGGACTGAACAACAACACATTGTCACTAGTATCAAGTGTCAACATGTTTTCATTATTATGTAACTCATAAATTAAAAAGAATTTTAAACACATAAACAAAGATCTGACGGTGAATAAAAGCCCAAAATGTCCAGCTAGTCTGTAGAACATTTGCAAGTAAAGATCATTGTTCTTGGGCAGATGTTATTAAAAACAGGATGCCGTTTAAAATAGATAAAATGTAAAACATTTTCTTATGTTTGACTGTGTCACTTTTCCCTCAAACAAAGCTGAGGAGTAAACCACTGAGGTGAAGAAAGCCAACTCTGCTTGAGGAGAAAACAGACAATTTAAAAAGTTTGAAAAAACATTAACTTTATTTTAAATTGCGTACTGTTTTCAAGAGTCTATGCCTAACAAACATAGGGACTTTGAGCCCTATTCTATTAGAAGCCCACAAATTACTCTAACCCTTTATATTTGCTGCGGGTGTTTATTTCCAAAAAAATATGTATTCTATTGACTTAAGCCTGCAAATTATGTCTCACAGCCTCCACAACCTTGCCTATTTAAGTCGTATTTCAAGGGGTGTGATCATATAACCTGACAATATTCAAGCAAGCCCATATTTTACTTCTTAGATACAGCCAATAGTTAAATGTCAGTAAAACATGGAAGTTAGACGTAATCTGCAAAAGGAGACTACAAATTAATTAGAGACAGTAAGTAATATATGCCAATCAGGCTTGCAATCAACCAATCTATAAAATGCATTAGAGCATCTGTTTTAGGCCATGTGGGTCGATTGATATGTATAGACCCCATGAGTCCCAAGATCAATATTACTCAGAAACAACATTTGAAAATAATATTTATTAATTGCATATTTATAGGTTTGAGATTGTTGTGCAATCAATTCTAATGTGTTTCCATGCCTTCCCATGCTTTTAAAATACAGTATTGTGTGTTTAATTGCTACTACAGCTTCTTCTTTTTTTTAAATACATTTTTATTATGAGAAAAGTAGGTTACAACGCATTTGAACATGTCTTCAAAATGAAAGAATACAAAACATTGTAGTATGACACTTTACAGCTTATAATAAACACATTTACTGCAACTCTTTGTCACTCTTTTTTGTTAAAGAAGTACACTTAACTTCTCCTAGTACTTCTAATGTAATACTGAACGATATTCTAACGATAAAAATAAAAATAAAAAGTTTTTTCCAGTGTTTTGCAAATATGGTTTTAGTAGCCAGAAAAATCTGATTTGATAGAAATTGTGCATTTTTAGAAAGACCTAGGAGTGGTAAGCCTAACTATGCCTCTTCCAGTTTGTGAGGAATAACTGTTTCCCATAGTTTCTCTAGGATATTATAGGTTGCCATCCAAATTTGCTGAACTTTGGGGCAATCCCATAACATATGTTTTAAGGAACCTATGGTGTTGCAACCTCTGGAGCAATTGCCACCCAACTGACTATTTGAACAGTGGAGTCTAGCCAGTGGCGGCTGGTGACTTTTCAAGTTGGAGGGGCGACAGGGCGAAACATAGCCACTCCCCCTTTTTCAAACCACACCCATTTTTATAACTCCTCCCCTGACGTCATGATGACCTTTATAAGCCCCGCCCAATGACCTTATACTTGTAAAGCCCATTGAAATACATGATCAGCAATGCAGAAATGTCAAGAAGTAAAGTAACAATGTGTTAAATTCATTGGTATACAATATAGATTGAAAAAACTCATGTGACAAGACTACAGCAATATCATAATTGCACCTATACGTATTAACAGAAAAATTAAAGGAGTGACACCTACCATTAGTCGGGTCTTCTTCTCAGGGTATTCACGTTCATTAAGTTGACCAACGAGTAGAAACAAATCTGCAGCCACATAGGGTTTGCACCTGGGGTTGAAAGAAAACAAGCAAATCAATCAGACCATTCAAGAACAAAACCATACTTAAAAAACATTAAACGACCAAGTGGAACCATATAGGCCCCAAACATACCTTAGAAGACCAAGTGGAACCATATAGGCCTCAAACATACCTTAGAAGACCAAGTGTGACCATAGGCCCCAAACATACCTTAGAAGACCAAGTGGAACTATATAGGCCCCAAACATACCTTAGAAGACCAAGTGGAACCATATAGGCCTCAAACATACCTTAGAAGACCAAGTGTGACCATAGGCCCCAAACATACCTTAGAAGACCAAGTGTGACCATAGGCCCCAAACATACCTTAGAAGACCAAGTGTGACCATATAGGCCTCAAACATACCTTAGAAGACCAAGTGGAACTATATAGGCCCCAAACATACCTTAGAAGACCAAGTGGAACCATATAGGCCTCAAACATACCTTAGAAGACCAAGTGTGACCATAGGCCCCAAACATACCTTAGAAGACCAAGTGTGACCATATAGGCCTCAAACATACCTTAGAAGACCAATCAGCACTGCATAGGCCCAAACCAGTGGATCTTGGGATTCAAGAAAACAACAACATTTAACTTCTGTTTAGACAACACAATAATCAATGTCAAACAAACACGTTGAATTAGCATATGGATAACCATATGAGCAGAAACGCCACGCCAAGGCTTCAACAATTGTTACTGACCATTCACACACCTTTCATAGCTCCTTCAATATGCACACCCACACACCATTCATACTTTACTTACCACTAGTTATTTTTGGCAGTGAGGTGGTGCCATTTCTGAGAACTTTACGTACCCTTGAAGGTGCCTCCAATTCCTTCAAACCAATGCATTTAACCGCTACAGGGCCATGGTGCTTTTTAATTACTTTTTTGATCCTCTTCAATGTGGAGAAGCATCTTTCTGGTTCTTTAGTAGTCTTCGTTGTTGTAAGCAGGATTCCTTATAGCTTCACTCACTCTGTTAAATTATGTAGATTAAATTGATGCTAAAGTTGCTGCAGAGCAACAGCACTTGTACAGACATGGAATTCTTGCTTCCCGTACACAAGTGACAGCTACCCTTGGAAGTGCCTCCAATTCCTTCAAACCACGCCAAGGCTTCAACAATTGTTACTGACCATGCACACACCTTTCATAGCTCCTTCCATATGCACACCCACACACCGTTCATACTTTACTTACCACTAGTTATGTTTGGTAGTGTGAGGTGGTGCTGCTTAACGCAGTTTATCTTTGCACACCTTGGGGGTATGCATTCTTCTTTGCTTCAATCACTTGTATTTTAATTTTGCACGGCGATCTTTCAAAGAAGAAAACTTCTCAATGTTTTTTTCATTGAAGTCTGGGATCTCGGAAATCAGTTGCTTTTCCATTGAGAGCATCGCCAATGCATTCAACCGCTCCAGGGACATGGTGCTTCTTAAAAAGGTTTTTATCCTCTTCAATGTGGAGAAGCATCTTTCTAATTCTGCAGTGGTCATCGGTGTTGTAATCAGGATTCTTAATAATTTTACTGTCTCTGTGAAATCATTCTGCAGATTAAATTGATGGAAAAGTTTGTGCAGAGCAACAGCACTTGTACAAGTATGAAACTCTGTCTTCCCATACAGAAGTGACAGCTCAGTGCGTAATTGTTCCTTCTTCAGTATTGGATATGCTTGCACGGTGTCTTCCAGAGCTTGGGTTGGAAAGCAAGTGTCATGGGTTTTATACAAGTCACTTTGAACAAGTTTGGCACTGACTAGGTGATTTTAAAATGAAAAACGTTCTTTTGCATGAACCACCACTATGTCACATACCTCTCTTAAAAGTTGTCTCAAGGTTGAGATCTCCGCACTCCGTCTGTTGACTGTTAGATTGCTCGGCAAACTTGCTTCTATCTCTTCCAAAGAATTACGGATTTTCTGGATGCTGGCGACAAAGTCTTCTGTGACTTTTTTGATATAAACAGTATCCGTGTTTCGCTTCTGAAGCTGACTATAGAGGATGTCAACATGTGGCATTATTAAAAGAAATAATTTAAGGAAGTAAAGGAACTCCCTGTCTTCCACCATTCCAATGAAACCTGCGGCTTCCCGTATAGATGTTGGATCAAAGTTTAGACATGCTTCAATTGTCTGGAAACACTCAAGTAGCGCATCTCTGTTCTCGTAGATCACGTTCACGGTCCTAACGTTGAAGTTCCATCGTGTTGGTGCACCTCTTGGAAGTCTTCTACCAACTACCTCATCCAGAACTCCAGTCCTTTTAGGAGAGCGTGAAAAAAAAGATGGTATGCCGCCTATGTTGGAAAAAAAAACTCGAACTCTTCCAATCCTTGAAACTGCTTTCTCCATTATTAGGTTCAGTTGGTGAGCATAGCAATGGACGTAGTGTGCGTTCGGGTACACGTCTTTTATTTTTCTTTGAACTCCTCCTTGATCTCCACGCATCCCACTGGCACCATCGTAGCTTTGAGCTATGAGTTTCTTCTTGTCTTCTGGCTCTGGGAGAACAGTATTCAGTGTTTCCAGCACAATAGCAGCAATGGAGTCTGCATCCGTTGATTTCATTTCCGTGAAGCCATCAAATCTTTCCACCACTTGATGCTTCTTGTCAATGTAGCGATAGACTACAACGCACTGTGTCCTAGCGGAAATATCGGTTGTTTCATCCGCTTGGATTGCCACAAACTGGGCTTCTTTAAGCTCTTGGTGAATCACTTCCTTTATAACTTCATGCATGCAGTCCAGTAGCTCATTCTGCACGGTTTTGGAAGTGCCCTTAAACACAGTTGCAGTCTTCAAATGCTGTTCCATTGCACTATCGATACTGCCAACCAAATCCACCAGGCCTCTAAACACTCCTGGATTTAGCGATGTTTCACTCTCGTCGTGTCCTCTTAATGCCAGTTCAAAAGCGCCACAAAAGAGAACACAATCAATTATCTTGGAAAGGATGTACCGGTTCTTAGCCACTTCTTCGTTGTGTTTTTGAATGCTGACTTGGTATCCTTGGTCCAGTTGAACAGCAATGTTCGCCTGTCCAAGCATCTCAAACTTGATCCTGTTATCCAAGTGAGCTTTAGAACTTTTGTGTTTCGCCAATTTATCAGCTAGATGTTTGACGTCAGTCACTCCAGTTTTGGTCCAAGCAGCGTCACCACCAAATAGGATGCATGGGAAACAATATAAGGACTTCCTAGAAACGCTTCCAGAAAGCCAGTCGTTCTTCTTGTACCATTCAGTATTGAAATTACGGACATATTGCTTCCCTCTATCTCTTGCGATTTGCTGCAGATTTATCTCTGGTTGGTCAGCTCCTAACCGTTTTACTTCCACCTTCTCCTCATAGGTTAGGGTGCCAAAAGGCTTCACAAGTAGAGAGTCAATAGTATTCATTTCTGATATTGATACCAATAGAAGAAAGAGATCACGGTATATTAATTTATATTATGTCACAAAATTACTTTAAAATAACAGTGTGTTGATTTCATTGGTATACATTACAGATTGCAAACCCTCATGTGAAAAGACTACATCAACATCAAATTTGCACCTATACACATGGACAGAAAATTAAAGGCAATGATACTCACCAACAGTTGACTCTCCTTCTCGGGGTATTCACGTCCAGTAAGTCAACCAACGAGTCCAAACAAATCTGCTTTCACAGATAGTTTGCACCTAGGGGGTGATAGAAAACAACAAAAAAAACATTAGAAATCTCAAGACCCAAACCGTAACTTTTAAAACCTTAAAAGACCAAGTGTGACCATATAGGCCCCAACCACACCTTAAAAACCCTAAATAACAAATTGGGACCATATAGGCCCCAACCGCACCTTAAAAACCCTAAATAACAAATAGGGACCATATAGGCCCCAACCGCTCCTTAAAAACCCTGAATAACAAATTGGGACCATATAGGCCCCACCCGCACCTTAAAAACCCTAAATAACAAATAGGGACCATATAGGCCCCAACCGCACCTTAAAAACCTTAAATAACAAATAGGGACCATATAGGCCCCAACCGCACCTTAAAAACCCTAAATAACAAATTGGGACCATATAGGCCCCAACCGCACCTTAAAAACCCTAAATAACAAATAGGGACCATATAGGCCCCAACCGCACCTTAAAAACCCTAAATAACAAATTGGGACCATATAGGCCCCAACCGCACCTTAAAAACCCTAAATAACAAATAGGGACCATATAGGCCCCAACCTCACCTTAAAAACCCTAAATAACAAATTGGGACCATATAGGCCCAAATTGTAAAAATAAAATAAAAATAATATATATATATATATATATATATATATATATATATATATATAAATATATATATATATATATATATATATATTGATATATATATTGATATATATATATATATATATTTATATATATATATATATATATATATATATATATAAATTGATATCAATATATGTATGGCTAAAATAGAAAATGAGAAGTCAGTTGCAATGGAAAGTAAGACTAACCCTAAAATATTTTATAAATATATTAATGGGAAGAAGGCCAGGAAGGAATCGATAGGACCATTACAATGTGACACAGGCCATCTGATAATTAGTGACCAGGAAAAGGCAGATGAGCTAAATAGGTTCTTTTCGTCGGTTTACACAAGGGAGGTACCAGTGGTTGGGACACTGCAACATAATGGGGCTACACTACCTTCACTAAATAATTGGTTAACGCAGGAAGAATTACAAAAGAGGTTGGAGAAAATAAATGTTAATAAAGCCCCAGGTCCTGATGGAATACATCCAAGGGTACTGAGGGAGCTGGGTTCTGTAATAGCCAAACCATTATATCTAATCTTTAAAGACTCGCTCACTACAGGGTCTCTACCAGATGACTGGAGAAAAGCAGAGGTGATACCTATATTTAAGAAGGGATCTAGAGCAAATCCGGGGAATTATAGACCAGTGAGCCTCACTTCTGTAGTTGGGAAGCTTTTAGAAGGGTTAATAAGGGACAGAATACAAGAATATGTCTATTTGAACAGGATCATAGGTAGCAGTCAACATGGATTTATGAAGGAAAGGTCGTGTCAGACCAATCTAATTAGTTTTTATGAGGAGGTTAGTAGGAACTTGGATCAGGGCAACTCAGTGGATGTAGTCTTTTTAGATTTTTCAAAGGCATTTGATACAGTGCCACATGGAAGACTAGTGAGCAAACTAAGGGATACAGGAATTGCAGTAAATATCTGCTCATGGATCGAGAGCTGGCTAAAAGACAGGAAGCAAAGGGTTGTTGTAAATGGAACATACTCCGATTGGTCTAATGTGATAAGTGGGGTTCCTCAGGGCTCAGTATTGGGTCCTCTCCTTTTTAACATATTTATTAATGACATTGAAGTAGGACTCGAATGTAGTGTCTCCATTTTTGCTGATGACACTAAGTTGTGCAAGGTAATAAAATCAGATAATGATGTACTTTCCCTACAAAAGGATTTGCATAAATTAGAGAAATGGGCGGCTAAATGGCAGATGATATTTAATACAAATAAATGTAAGGTTATGCATTTGGGAAGGAACAATAGACAAGCAATCTATAATCTTAATGGAGCAAATCTAGGGGTATCAGATATTGAAAGGGATTTGGGAGTACTAGTGGACAACCACCTAGGTAACAGCGCTCAAAGCCAAGCAGCGGCTGCAAAGGCAAATAAAATATTAGCATGTATTAGGAAGGGTATAGAAGCCAGGGAAGAAGATATAATTCTGCCACTATACAAATCTCTAGTACGCCCTCATTTGGAATATGGAGTACAATTTTGGGCACCACCTCACAAAAAAGACATTTTAGAGCTGGAAAAAGTACAGAGAAGGGCTACAAAACTAATAAGGGGAATGGAGGGGCTAAGTTATGAAGAAAGACTAGCAAAATTAAACTTATTTTCGCTAGAAAAAAGGCGTCTAAGAGGAGATATGATTACGTTATTTAAATACATCCAGGGTCAATATAAGGCTTTGTCAAGTGAACTTTTTGTAGCAAGAGATTTTCAACTGACAAGAGGACATCCGTTGAGGTTAGAGGAAAAAAGATTTCACCTTAAACAAAGAAAAGGGTTCTTCACAGTTAGGGTGGTTAAACTGTGGAATTCTCTACCAAAGGAGGTGGTGACAGCGAATTCGATAGACAACTTCAAAAAGGGGTTAGATATATTTCTGAATAAAGAGGGCATTCAAGGCTATCCTAGATAACTAGCAAAGGAATATTGATCCAGGGAGAAATTTGATCGCCAGTTTCTGGGGTCAGGAAGGAATTTTGCTTTTTTTTTCCCTTATGAGACAATTGGCAAAGTTTCAATGGTTTTTTTTTTTATGTTTGCCTTCCTCTGGATCAATTAAAAATAATTAACAATTAACAATAATAATAAATAGTCCAAATTAAAAAGATCAATAGAGATCTAAAAAGGTTGAACTTGATGGACTAACTCTTTATTCATTCTCCAATACTATACTATTAATAATTATTTAATCAATAATTTAATTAATAACTAATCCGCATATTGCAGATCAGAGGAGATCTTAACAGGTTGAACTTGATGGACTGAAAGTCTTTTTTCAACCTTAATTACTATGGGCCTCATTCTATTAGCGGCCGCAGCCGTTGCGGGGCCGCAAGGACCGGCCACAAGCTATTCTGCTATTCTATTCCCTTGCGGCCGGGGATTCCGGCAGGCTTGCGGCCGGTGCCTTGCTATCTCTTGCGGCCGCTCGCGCCGGAGGAAAGCCTTTGATCTAAAACGGCCGCAAGAGATTTGTAATTCAATTGCTCCGGGAAACCTCTCTGCAAGGCTAAAAGCGAGCCGCAGCTTACTTGCAGGAAAGAGGTCTCGCTAGCACCAATTAAGCACATAAAATAGCTCAAATAAAGCCATCCTGCACTTTGAGAAGACTATAAAGGGATTTTAGGTGTTAGAAAAAATAGCACATAATTATCCTGTACTCAAATCCGTAAAATATTTTATTTTTAATATCCGTAAAATATCCATGTAAAAAGGCCAGAGTGCTTGGAGCACCTCAGACACACCCACGCCGCAGCCGGAAAATAAACAGTTAATTTGAACTCGGGTTTGGGCAGATGTGCAAGCTTGAGAGTGGGTTCCTTTTAATCCTCGTGTCCCCCAATATGATCCCTAGCATTTACAGAGCTGTACAGTGCAGGCTTGAATTTATTTTTGCGTTTTTATATTTCAAAGTTTACGGCCGGTTCCAAGATATGCGGCCGGCCGTAAGATGAGATCCCTGCGGGGCCGTATAATAGAATCGCGAGTTAACTGAACCCCCGCAAGGAATCGCAGCCTTACGGCCGATTTACGGCCGATAATAGAATGAGGCCCTATGTAACTACTATGTAACTAATATATCACAATAAATAAATATATATATATATATATATATATATATATATCAAATTGATATATATATATATATATTTATTTATTGTGATATATTGATATCAATTTTTATATATATATATATATATATATATATATATACAAATATATATATATATATACGCATAAAAAATACACATAAATATACATAAACATATACATACAACAATATATATTAATTGATATTTATTATTTGATTGATTGATGTTCTTTATTACTTGTTATATTATATTGTTCATGCATTTCTATTACACATTATTTTTTATACATATTACAGTGCTATTTTTTGGCTATACATGTTACAGGATATTATCCTGTAACATGTATATCACATAAAATAGCCCTGTAATATGTATAATACATACAGGGTCAAACAAGTTCACACTAACCTTTTTTTCCCTTACAGGCTTCCATACCTGCTTGCTGATTTGCTAATTTTTTAAAGACTCTCATTGGTTGAAATCGATGTCAATCAAAAATTTCAGCCAATCAGAGTCCTTCAAAAATTAGTATATATAGCAGACCGTGGGAAAGAAACAAGTAATCGCGGGAGGGGCTCCTTGTAGGAGGAGCTCTTTTAGTTTGTTGTTTTTTTTTTTTTTCGAGCGTCGTTTTTTTTTTTGTGGAGGCCTCTTTCAATGGGCCAGAATGGATGGATGGACAATGGCTTCAATCAACATTGGATTATTTGACCATTGGCTTCAATCAACATTGGATTATTTTGACCATTGGCTTCAATCAACATTGGATTATTTTATTTTGACCATTGGCTTCAATCAACATTGGATTATTTTATTTGACCATTGGCTTCAATCAACATTGGATTATTTGACATGGGCTTCAATCAACATCGGATTATTTATTTTTCATGACTATATCCAGAGGACAGAAGGCCAACGCTGGAGGGGTCAATTTGACAGGTAAGTATGTGCTGTTGTTTATTTTATTTTTTATTAATGTTTGTTTAAAGCTGTTTATTTTTGTATAAAATGTGTTGTGTTACTAACTGTACTAACAATGTGTTTGCTTACTGTATTTTTGTTCCCTTATTTTTATTTTATCTTTAAAAGTGACAGGCACATATAAATGCCTGTTACTTCTAAAAATGGAATAAAAATAGGGGGGGGGGTGGGGGGGTAGGTAGGTAGTTGGTTCATCCAGGGTGGGGTCGGTCACGCTCAGGCGCCCATCGGTCGCCCATCGGACCGCGTAGGCCACGATCAGGGGTGGCACAGGCCTCATGGGGGTGAACATCCACCCCCATGTGGCCTGGTCAACCCCGCTCACTGCCCGAATACCCGGGGTAATCGGGCGGTGCTAGCATAGGCCACATCAGGGTGGTGGTGATCGGGCCTCGGGGGTGGCATAGGGCGGCGACATGGAGGTCATCAGGGGTGGCACAGGCCTCATCAAGTAGGTGATCAGATCACCCCCATGTGGGCCTGTGCCACCCCGCTCACCACCCGACTACCCCGATCCCGTGATCGGGGTAATCAGGCGGTGGCATGATGGCATAGCTAGCATAGGGCAGGCCTGATCGGGGGTGGCACAGGCCACATGGGGGTGATGGCTGGGGGTGGCACTGGCACCAGGCATTGTAGGCCTAGGGTCGTCGGTGGTAGTTGGTGGGTGGCTGGGTAGGTGGCACTGGCAGGCCAGGCAGGCATAGTAGGGGACTGGGGGTAACTGGTCACCCCTAACTTTTATTAGGGGCTACTAGGGGTTTTGGTTTGGCCAGGGGCAGGGGCAGGGCAGGTGCCAGGCAGGTAGACTTACTGTGTTAGGCAGGCAGAGCAGATGTGAGTAGATTCAGCCAGGGAGGTCTCTCAGTCTCAGCGTGACCAGGGTCAGGAAACAGAAAGGGGGAAGGGACAGGCAACTGGTGGTTTTATTGACTGTATCAGTCAATCAAAATGTAAACTCGAGGCCCTATTTGCTGGCGGGCGCTCAGGGCTAACGGTCTGGGTGGGTTTAGATTGATCACTTAGTAACTGGACAGCCTTCCATCATTGATTGGTCAATGATGGAAGACTGTCAGTTATTAATTGATACATTTATGACCGCCCATGCATATCGTCACTGTGATGGTGGGCGGCATGCATTAACGGTCAGGGGGCCAGGCCAGGACTCATTGAAGAGAGAGAAGAGTCTAAGGTTAGTGTACACAGTATAACTAGTGTAATTTGATCACACAGGGTGCAGGCAGGGGGCTATATAGATACACAGCATTAGTTAATGTAGCGCAAGGGTTATTTTAAAGTGACAGTGTCCCTTTACTAACTTTACTTCATTTTTAATACTATTGAGACTTGAAATGATGATGTACACCTTATATTTATTTGTTTTTGGGTTATACTAATACATTGTTGTATTTTTTTTATTGCAGGGTGAAGAAAATATTTGGGGGGGCGTTTGCCCTGACGCCCCAATGGACCGGCCGCCCCTGAGTCTAGCTGGGGTAAGGTACCATCTCAATATAGTTTTGTAAACATTTTCCTTCAATATAATGTTTAAAGAGGAGTTTGCTGCGTTTTTGATAATTATACCCCATAGTTCATCATCTAGGCTAATATTGAGCTCAGCCTCCCAGGAGGCTCTATTGGTCAAATTATTAGGCGTGGCCTGTTCATTTAGATAGTTATAAAGAATAGTGAGGTTTATTTTACATTTTGAGTTGTGTAAGCAACAATGCTCAAATGGAGTTTTGCTAGCTAATTATTATTTTATTTTTTTTGCAGTTTGTTCCACTTGTGTGCTAATCATCATCAGGTTAAGCCATTCTTTGTGTGACAACTGGGGATTGATGCTAAAGTTCGATGGAGACCAGTTTTGACATTCTAACAGTACATCTGCAACAATTATTATCTGACTTCTAATCCACCAAGCTAATTTGGGTATTTTATTGATTGATAAGTCTGCATGGGGTAGCCACAATGGCGTTAGCCAAGTGCCATTTTGTAGTAGAGGAGTTCTCTTGTTGATTTGCTTCCATATTACGATGTAGTGACTCAGACTCGAGAAGTGAGTGTAAAAAAAATACTCTGATGGATGCTTAGCCATAATATTTTGGTCCCATAAAACTTGACGTTCTGTCTCCACCCAAACTGGGGGGTTCTCTTAATATACCATTTAGCCATGTGGGCTAGTAGCGTAGAAGGTCAGGAGTTACTAAGCCTCCTTTCTGTTTCGATGCTGTTATGGTCGCCCTATTTATTCTAAGTTTCTTATTGCCCCAGATAAATTTCAATATTGCTTTTTGTAATATTGCTATGTCTTTAAGATTTATCAATGATGGTATAGTCATAAAAAGGTATAGCAGTTTAGGGAGGGTGTTCATTTTAATGGTGTGTATTTTACCAAACCACAAGATATTTAATGATGACCAGGTGCAGAGATCTGAATATATTTCTTTAAAGATAATGGGGTAATTGGCATCATATATCTGTTTAGTAAATTCAGGGATATGAATACCTAGGTACTTTATATGATGCGAGGACCATTTAAAGGGATAGTTTAAGGTCAGCAAATTTTCCGGTTGCTTGGGCAATTAGACATTAAGAGCTTCACTTTTATTTGCGTTAATTTTAAACCCTGATATATGGCCAAAATTGCTCAATGTTTTAAATAGGCTAGGTAAGCTAATTAATGGGTTAGCAACTGTGAGTAGTTTATCATCCGCAAATAGGCTTAGCTTATATTCTTTATCGGCTAACTTGATTCCACTAACATCTGGAGCTTCCCTTACTGCTATCGCTAGTGGTTCTAAACATAGAGCAAAAAGTAGAGGCGATAAAGGACATCCCTGTCTTGTTCCCCGGTCTATCTTAAATAATTGAGACTTGAAACCCTGATAGGAAATATAGGCCCTAGGGGCGGAATATAATGTCATAATGCTGCCTACAAAGTTTTCACTAAGGCCAAATATAAGCAATGCTTCTTTCATATAAGTCCAATCAATAATATCAAACGCTTTCTCTGCATCTAAAGATAGTAGCATTACTGGTAATTTTTTGTCTGAAGCGATATCCATGAAGTTCAATATTTGCCTAGTATTATCAGGCGCTTCACTACCTGGGATAAAGCCCATCTGGTCCGGATGAATCACGGCCAGCAACAAAGAGGCCAATCTATTTGCTATGCTCTTGGAGTATAATTTTATATCATTGTTTATTAAAGATATGGGTCTATAACTGCAGCACTTTGTCTTCTTTATGTATTAATATCATTTTTGCCTCCAGTAATTCAGCTTTTATAGTTTTGCCCGAGAGGAACTCATTAACTAGATGTTGGAGGTGAGGTAACAAAAAGTTTCCATGAATTGCTTGTAATAGTAATTAGTGAATCCATCCAGACCAGGTGACTTATGAGGCTTTGAAGCCCCTATTGCTATTCTAATTTCCTCTTCAGAGATAGGGGATGTGAGAGAATCTACTTTACTTTTCTCAAATTGGGGTTTTGTAATGGATGACAAAAAAGTCTCTATTTGGGATCTATGGCTTTGTGATGCAGAATGGACAGGCATTGAGTACAGCTCGGTATAAAATTGTTGAAATGCCTTAGTAATCTGGTCTGGTTGATATACCATGCCATTTTCTTTAGTGAGTAGTTTAGGAATAAAATAGTTTGTTCTCGGTTGTTTTAGTCTTCTAGCTAACATTGTATCTTGTTTGTTTAAGAATCGAAAAAATTTAGATTGTGTACGCTGCAGTATAGTCACCATTTTCTTTCGCAGAATCTCTTTCAATTCTTGTTTACATTGAAGAATTTCCTAGAAAATCTGAGGTGAATTCTGAACAGTGATCAGTCTATGAAGGTCTGACATTTTTTTGTTCAAGTTGTTTATCTGAGACTGATCTATTTATTTTTTTTTGCTATTGAGTCAAGTTGTATGCCAACCCCTCGCAATACTGCCTTATGGGCTGCCCAGACTCCCATCTCATCTACTTCGCCACCGCTATTCAGTGCAAAGTAGTCCACCAAAGTCTTAATAATCTTATCTTTGTCAGAGGGTCATTAAGAAGTGCCGGGTTTAATGTCCAAGATGGGGAGCGACCATTTGGGAGCAAATCACACAATGACACACTTACAAGGTCGTGGTCAGACCATGAGATGGGATGAATTGTTGCGTCAATCAAATTAGAAGCCATTTGTTGTTGTAGCAATATATAGTCGATGCGTGTTTGGGATTTATGTCTCGCTGAGTAAAAGGCAAAGTCCTTCCCTGTCGGTTTCATCCCCCTCCATGTGTCAAATTAGCAATTTTGATTTAAAAACTTTAGTAGCGGTGGGGATTTGTGATGGGGTATAGGGTCCGGGATCTATCTCTGAGTTGATCTAGAACTGCATTCATTTCTCCTCCTATTACCCAAATAGAATGTTGCCAATTGGAAATTAGATTTGAGATTCTGCGAAAGAAAGTGGACTGGTCTGAATTTGGTGCATAGACATTGAGAAGTGATACTGAACTATCGTTAATAATTACATGAACTGCAATATATCTGCCTTCAACATCTTTTTGAGTGTTAGTGTGTTTAAAATTAAGTCTTTTGTGAAACAAAATCAAGACACCTTTGTTTTATCTGTAGCAGATGCATGATATGATTATGAGTATGTTTTTCCCAGTGTTTGGGTATTGAGTTGTTTTTTTTAAGTGGGTTTCCTGTATCATGACAATATCTGTCCCCAGTCAATGGTATTCCTAAAGGGCTATCCCCCTTTTAACAGACTCATTTAAGCCTTGTGCATTATGTGAAATTATTTTAATGTCCATGACTCACCTGGTGCTGAGATAGAGGAAAGAGACTGAGGATATCAACTATTCAGTCAGGCTTTTTACTAGACTGAAGCAAGATGACCTCCTGGCTGGGACACAAGGAGCAAGAGACTGAGATCTGTTAATTAAGGGCCGATTCCCTGAGAAAAATATGGATATGGAAAAAAGACAAAACGAAGTCAGAGCAAGATAAACCAGACTTAGACAATATATGCAACAACGTTGTGATCTAAAATGAGATTCGTAGTTAACTAGCTTACTGGTACCTCAAAAGAGAGGCAATTTTGTTATAGTAACTACGTGAGTTAGTATAGATATATTTCTATGGTACACTATGGAAGAGAAAGAAAAGGAAGAAAGACAGGAAAAAAAAGTAGAAATATCATATTTACACCCTATATGGGCACTTTTAAAATATTTAATAACATTATAAGTGACATTGCAAGATAAAACATATGTATAAACAAGCATATAACTGCAAAAAAAAGGAGATAAATGATAGGTAACACTTCGGGGTACTTCCAATACGTAGACCAATATGCTTAAGTGAAGTCCCCTAGTATTGATATGTCCATTAGGCAAATAATGAGAGGCATATTTAGGTTGTTGTGGTAGCTTGGCTTCTCGTACCTCGCCTTTGTTGCGGGGTTGAATCAGGAGGAGGGTTGACATTTTTCTGGTAGTGTAACTCCTTCTTCAAAAGATTGAATGGTGTACAATTTCCCTTCCTTGGAGATGTTCAGCCAGAAAGGAAAGCTCCAGGTGTATTTCCAACCTCTGTCTAGTACAAGTTACAGAATGGGTTCTAGCACCTCCCCTGCTGGCGTGTCTATCTGATGAGGCAGAGAGTCACATGGCATCATTCAGAACTCCCTGTCTCAGCAGATAGACACGCCGGCAGGAGAGGCGCAGAAGGAGCATCTAAATGGACTAATGCCAATCAGGGTAAAAGAGGGGGAGATCCTGGTGAGGGTGAACACGAGGGGGTTCATTGATTTTATAAATAAATCAAAAATCTGAGCCTCCAAAAATTTTAAAATTAGATTGTACTGGGACCCCAAAGGCGGGGCCCTGGTGCATTGCACCGCTTGCACTGGTGGTACCTCTGCCACTGCATACTATAAATATAGCATATATTATTAATATAGATCTATATGTTCCTGCTTATGTGGCTGTTTATGCTATTTATCATAGAATCCCATCTAAGATAGTTATCATCCTAATGGCTAGTCAGTAATTCATATATATTCGTTTTCTGTAAATGGTCTTTAATGGTGTTTTCTCCTTCGTTTCATTATAAATTTTAAAGTAATTTTGAAGGTTAAACTAGTAAGAGCCTGAATTATAAAAATAGGTATTTGAAATTATTTGCTTGCAATTAACATATTAATCATTTGTTTTAATAAAGCAATTAATTTTATATATATATATATATATATATATATATATATATATATACAGTGTATATATATATATATACTAGCAAGTTGCCTGTCAAAAATGATGGGGCAATAACATTTTAAACCATGGGAATATAAACCATTTTGTACTGTGAGGACCTTCGCTCAGCGCTCAGTGCGAGCCTCTCCTGTCGTGTACTTTTGATCCTCTGAGCACCATCATGAGTCATGAAAAAGAGAGATATATATTTTTATGTATATGTATATATGTAGTTAGGCAATAGTTAATTATTTATTGAATAAATTAATATACTTTTAGTATTTATAATTAATATATGAAGCGAGCAATAGGCTAAAGAGCTAACAATCTGTTTGTATTTTGCGTCTGCATAGAATATACAGTTTGAGTGTTGGTGCCCTGCTGATAAAGTGTAATGAATGTTTGAAGTGTGCATTCTAAATAGGCTGCGTGCGAGAGGTAAATCCGTTGGTTTATTGTGTAAAGCGGCATTGCATAGTCGTAATGGTATTGATGTGTTACGCGTCTCGTGAGCATTTCCCGGCTTTTGTAATAGTGTATCTTGTAGGTCGTAGTGTGATGTGTAAAGTTTGGCAGTGTTTTGCACGGTCCGGGGTCGTGTAACCTCGTTTTCATTTTTTTTGCCGCCCATTTTTTTCCACGCTTCGGCGATTTTCAAGTAGCGAAAATCGTCTAAATCGGATTAAATTTGCGTTCCACCTCACTCCCAGATGTCCTGGCTGTTGCCACGTGCTGTCTGTGATGTTTTTGTACTCTTTTGGGGTGTATTTAGCATGTTTTTATTGTTTTTTCGTTTTCGCCGTTCGTCCGTTAATCTCATAATTTTTTGCGGCTTGTATCTTTTTTTTTTCTAAATCCTGCGTCTCGTATTTTTTTTGTTCTAAGTCCCGCGTTTGTCAACCAATTGCACGCCAAGGCGATCCTGCATTTAGGAAGTGTTTTGTGGCTAAGTCCCGCGTGTTTTATTGCCTCTTCATGTTTGTACTGATAACTCAACACACAGCCATTAATGTGCCGGCAGGCCCAGAGCAAACATATATACACATAAATCTATATGTGTATATATGTTTTCTATAATATGTTGTGTTGATTCCCCCTATATGCATTTACCTGCTGATGTCAGACGCTGCCTCCACTGTTTACCTTCAAACTGAGGGTTTCATCTCATATCAGTGTTTTTGTGCCTTATCTGTTTATCTGTCATTTAGGGATTATCTCAACTACTTTTTCTCAGTATAGATGTATATTTTAGGTGGTGGGAGTGTCATGGTCTGGGCCTGCATGAGTGCTGCCGGCACTGGTGGGCTACAGTTAATTGAAGGAACCATAAATGCCAACATGTACTGTGACATACTGAAGCAGAGCATGATCCCCTCCCTTCGGAGACTGGGCTGCAGGGCAGTATTCCAACATGATAATGACCCCAAATACACCTCCAAGACAACTACTGCCTTGCTAAAGAAGATGAAGGTAAAGGTGATGGACTGGCCAATCATGTCTCCAGACCTAAAGCTATTGAGCATCTGTGGGGCATCAGCAAACAGAAGTTGGGAGAGTGCAAGGTCTCTAACATTCACCAGCTCTGCGATCTCATCACGAAGGAGTGAAAGAGGACTCCAGTGGCAACCTTTGAAGCTCTGGTGAACTCCATGCCCATGAGGGTTAAGGCAGTGCTGGAAAATAGTGGTGGCCACACAAAATATTGACACTTTGGGCCCAATTTGGACATTTTCACTTACGGGAGTTCTCACTTTTGTTGCTAACAGTTTAGACATTAATGGTTGAGTCATTTGGAGAGGACAGCAAATTTACACTGTTATACAGGCTGTACACTTACTACTTTACATTGTAGCCTAGTGTCATTTCTTCAGTGTTGTCACATGAAAAGATATAATACAATATTTACAAAATGTTAGTGGTGTACTCACTTTTGTGAGATACTGTATATATATATATATATATATATATATATATATATATATATATATATATATATATATCCTGAGCTTTCCCCTGCTGGCCACCAGGTGGTACTTACCTCTTCTACTTTGGTGCAGTATGTGCCTATGTTTCTACTTTAATTTGGTCCGCACGGCCTTCTGTGCCTGGAGGAGCTGGCTACATAAATTTCAATGTATGATCTGGGCCGCCTGACTCTAATTCGGTTGTTGCACTTATCTGAGTTCTGTCAAAAAACAATTGTCAGACAGAGAAGGGTAACCCTTGGCCTATATAAAGCCATAGCAACTGAACCGCCTTGCTCAATTGTTTGTCTTTATGTACTGTAACATGGCGCTACAGTACTACTCCGACAGCTCACCGCTGTATGACCATTCTGAATATCTGCCTCCCCTGACCTCTGCTTTGATTACTGGATTCTGCTGTTCTGCTAGTGTCCATGACCCCCTGTCTGTCTCTTGTACTGATTATGGGCTGCGTGCTTCTGACCATTTAACATTCTCACCACTCGCTTGCCTGTGGCCTCATCTCTGTTATGACATTCTCATACTTGGCTGAATGATCCTTAGGTTTTTCTACATCACTGGAACAGCAAAAGTCATGTGATGGGTCCTTTTGACCACATAGCCAGTTGCATTACACTTGTGATGTTACCATAATGAAATCTGACAATCAACTGATAGAATAGTATAAGCTTAACATCAGACTCAGGGCAAGCCTAAAAGTTTACAGACTTGTCTATGCCTATCCATCCTCATGATACATACACGCTGGGTTAAATAACATCCTCCCAAAATACTACTTAATTTCAAATAGTCCTTATTTACTATGTTTTACTTATTTGCTATTATTGAAAATGAGAATATCTGTCACTCAGAAGCCCGGGGTAATAGACAAATTCAGTTGCATTTTATTATCTTTATTTATAACGTGCCAAAATATTCCTCAACATGCAAAACTATATAAGGGACAATAAAAATGTACATGTGATAACAGTATAATGTAGTTATTTAGCCATTATATGACCTGATATGTGATATACTGCCTCTTAGACTTATTGCAGTGCAAATTGAGGTGAAAATAATTATTATATTCATACTAGCGACTCAAAAAATTACGGCAATAACATTTTAAAGCTGGGAATGCTGTTTGTGACACAATAGGAGTGTACTGGGTGGCTCAACTATATAGACCCATATAGCACACTAATTAACCCATGTAATAACACTATAAGTGGAATGAGGGTCATTATAAGGGGAATGAGGGCAAGCCGCCATTTAACTTCATTAGTCCCATAAGGGTATCTAAAGATTCTCATGGGACAGTTAGAAGCCTAAGATTACCCCATAAGTGCTATGAGGGTCCTCCAGGACCCTCATGACACAAAGTACAAACACTACACTGCACTATACCCCCCAATAAACCATTAAAAGTAAACTATCTACCCTCTACAATAAGCTATTAACATCTACACTAACTACCTACCCTACCTACCTACCCGCTAATAAACCCCCACCCCACTAATTACAGAAAATAATAAAACTCAACTCACAAAAAGTAATAAAACTTAAGTTTACAGAAAATAAAAATACCTAAGTAACAAAAACACAAAAAATTACATTACACAAAATTAAAAAAAAGGTCACCAAAAACAAAAAAAAATAACATAAAAGAAAAAAACTACATTACAACCCCCCCATTACAGACCCCCATAAGCCCTTCATTAACCCTGTTACTCATGGGGGTCAATACAGACCCCCATAAGCACTTAATTAACCCCCTCACTCATGGGGGTCAATTCAGACACCAATAAACCCCTAATTAACTCTGTCACTCATGGCGGTCAATACAGACCCCCATTAGGACTAAATTAACCCTGTCATTCATGGGGGTCAATATAGACACCCATAAACCCCTAATTAACCCTGTCACTCATGGAGGTCAATGCAGACCCCCGTAAGCACATAATTAACCCCGTCACTCATGGAGGTGAATACAGAGCCCCATAAACACTTAATTAACCCAGTCACTCATGGGGGTCAATACAGACCCCCATAAGCACTTAATTATTCCTGTCCCGCATGGGGGTCAATACAGACACCCATAAACCGCTAATTAACCCTGTCACTTATGGGGGTCAATACAGACACACATAAACCCCTAATTTACCCCGCCACTCATGGGGGTCAATACAGACCCCATAAGCACTTAATTAACCCTGTCATTCATGGGGGTCAATACAGACCCCCATAAGCACTTAATTAACCCTGTCACACATGGGGGTCAATACAGACCCCCATAAGCACTTAATTAACCCAGTCACTCATGGGGGTCAATACAGACCCTATAAGCCCCTAATTAACCCTGTCACTCATGGGGGTCAATACTGACCCCCATAAGCACTTAACTAACCCGGTCACTCATGGGGGTCAATACAGACCCACATAAACCCATAATTAACCCTGTCCCTCTTGGGGGTCAATACAGACCCACCTAAGCCAATAAATAACCCTGTCACTCAGGGGGTCAATACAGAACCCCATAATAGATTAATTAACCCTGTCACTCATGGGGGTCAATACAGACACCCATAAACCTCTAATTAACCCTGTCACTCATGGGGGTCAATACAGACCCCCGTAAGCCCATAATTAACCCCGTCACTCATGGAGGTCAATACAGAGCCCCATAAACACTTAATTAATCCAGTCACTCATGGGGGTCAATACAGACCCCCATAAGCACTTAATTAACCCTATCACGCATGGGGGTCAATACAGACACCCATAAACACCTAATTAACCCTGTCACTTATGGGGGTCAATACAGACACACATAAACCCCTAATTTACCCCGCCACTCATGGGGGTCAATACAGACCACATAAGCAATTAATTAACCGTGTCACTCGTGGGGGTCAATACAGACCCCCATAACCACTTAATTAACCCTGTCACACATGGGGGTCAATCCAGACCCCCATAAGCACTTAATTAACCCAGTCATTTATGGGGGTCAATACTGACCCCATAAGCCCCCAATTAACCCTGTCACTCATTTGGGTCAATACTTACCCCCCTAAGCCAATAAATAACCCTGTCACTCATGGGGGTCAATACAGACCCCCATAATACAATAATTAACCCTGTCACTCATGGGGGTCAATACAGACCCCCATAAGCACTTAATTAACCCATCACTCATGAGGGTCAATACAGATCCCCATAAACCTATAATTAACGCTGTCACTCGTGGGATTCAATACAGACAAGCCTCTATTTAACCCCATCAGTCCCATAAGGGTATATTATGACCCTTATGGGGCTGTTACAACCCTAACATTAACCACATAAGTGCCATGACAGTCCTCATGACACTAAGTACAAACACTACACTGCACTATACCTCCCAATAAACCATTAAATCAAACTAACCCCCTCTACACTAACCTATTAACACCTACACTACCTACCTACACTACCCACCTACCCCCTAATAAACCACCCACCACTCTAATTACAGAAAATAAAAAAAACTAAGTCACAAAAAATAAAAAATATACATTACAGAAAATAAAGAAACCTAACACAAACAATAAAAAATCTACATTATAGAAAATAAAAAAACCTATTTCAAAAAAATAAAAGAGGAACATTACAGAAAATAAAAAATACATTACAACCCTCCCCCCACTACAGAAAAAAAAAAATTACACACCTGAAAAGGAAATACATATAGAATATATACAATACAAATAAAATACAATACAATACGCTCTATCTATCTAACATACAATAAATCCTATCTACCTAAAATACATACCCCTATCTAACATACAATATATGATATATAATATACAATAAATCCTAACTATTTAAAATACATACCCCTAACATACAATAAATCCTAACTATCTAAAATACATACCCCTATCTAACATACAATAAATGATAAAATGCTATCTATATAGATAAACTCTAATTCTAAGCTAAAATAAAATAATTAAGACCACTTACCTTCAGATCAACAATCTAGGGAAAAAAAAATAGTACAACACATATACAAAAATAAATAAACATTCTAAATATTCTACTCAACTTTCCAGCATGTCCCCGTCCTTCTTCTTTTCTTCTCCGGCGCTGCCCCTGTTAAAAAAAAACATTATATTACTACAACATACATATAAACATAAAACAAAATAAAATAAACATAATATACATTGTACTTACCTCCATGTGACGTCCGTGGCCTCCCCCTCTTCTGCCCCGCCCTGGAACAATCTACGCTCTAAAAAAAAAATTACTTGCGGACCTCCGCGACGCTAATGAGCCTCCTAGAGCCTTTTTCTGGAAGGAAATACGCAACGGCGCCTTCTGATTGGCTGAAAACGCTGTCTATCAAATTCACCCAATCAGAAGGCGCCAATGTGTCAGCCAATCAGAATGGCATACATCCCAAAATCCCACTCTGATTGGCTAATGCACATGTCAATCTTTATTTAAACCAATCACAAGGCACAGGTGCCTTCAGCCAATCACAATGGGATACACTCCCACAGGGTGATTGGCTGGAGGAATCTGCGCATTCTGATTGGTTGCAGTGACAATAGCCAATCACAATGGGATACATCCCCACGTAGTGATTGGCAGAAGGCATTTGCGCCTTCTCATTGTCTGTTGTCAATGTCAATCAGTATTACAGCCAATGAGTAGGCGCAGCTGTCTTCAGCCAATCACCCCATGGGGGTGTATCCCATTGTGATTGGCTGATGGCAATAAAGGCTTCTGATTGTTTAAATAAAGATTGACAGGTGCATTATCCAATGAGAGTGGGATTTTGGGGTGTATCCCTTTCTGATTGGCTCACCGATTGGCGCCTTCTGATTGAATGAATTTGATAGACAGCGTCTCTCACCGGAACAGAAGTCGCCATTGACAATTTTCTTCTGGAAAACTCTGTAGGAGGCTCATTAGCATCGGGGAGGTTCGCAAGTGCGGATCTCCGTTATTTTTTTTTTTTTTTAGACAGCAGATTGTTCCAGTATGGGGCAGAAGAGGAGGAGGCCGGGGACATCGCGGGGAGGTAAGTACAATGTATATTATGTTTATTTCATTTTTTTATGTTTATATGTATGTTGTAGTAATGTAATGTTTTTTTTTTAACAGGGTCAGCGCCGGAGAAGAAAAGAAGAAAGACAGGGACATGCTGGAAAGGTGAGTAGAATATTTTGAATATTTAGAATGTTTATTTATTTTATGTAAATGTGTTGTACTTTTTTCTTTTCCCCTTGGTTGCTGATCTGACGGGACATCTGCAAAGATAAGTGGTCTTAATTATTTTATTTTAGCTGAGAATTAGGGTTTGTATATGGAGATAGCATTTATTGTATGTTAGATAGGGGTATGTATTTTATATAGTTAGGATTTATTGTATGTTAGGGGTATGTATTTTATATAGTTAGGGTTTATTGTATGTTATATAGTATTTATTTTATGTTCCATAGGATTATGTATTTTAGATAGATAGGATGTATTGTATATCATATAGTAACTAGCTAATTGCCCGTCCAAAAGTCAAGGAATGGTGTTTGGCACAGACATTATTTTTTGTGGTGGTCTGAGATCTCTGCGTTCATTGCGAGCCTCTTGGTTGTTGTATTTTTTTTTATCAGAGGCGCTTTTGCTGTCATTGTAAGGTCAGCGCTGATCTGTTTTTTGCGCTTATTGCAAGGCTGTCCCCTGGTGTAGTTTGTGTGGCATGAGCAGTGTTGGCCCTCGTTTTGAGGCGCGCATTGTATGTGTTTAGCGTTTCTTACGATATTGTGTTTTTTTTTTTTGTGTATATGTTTTTTGTGATGCTAATGAAATAATTAGTAAATGAATAAAGTAATATAGTTTACCTATTTGTAAGTAATACATGCAGGAAGCATTGTGCTGAAGAGCTGACAATCTGTTTTCATGTTCCTGCAGCATACAATGTAGGTTTGCACTGTTGTGGAGCTGAGGTGTAAGTGTCAGCAATGTGTGCAGTGTGTAGTGTAAATAGGCTGTGTGTGCTAGGGGAAGCCGTTAGTGCAGCTGGGTACTTCCGCATTCTGTAAGTTAGTGTTGTAAAATGGCGGGGAATGTGTATGTGGTTGACGGGTTTGTATGATTTAGCATCCTTGCTAATGGTGTATGTTGTTGGTTGTACAGGTTTTTGTAAAAGCCGTATTTGGTTTGTGGTATTTAGCGGCTTTAGGGGTCATGTAGCCTCGTTTTTGTTTTCTTAGGGGCCATTTTTTCTGTTGCGTAGGAGATTTTTCGAGGAGGCCAGAGACATCGCAGGGAGGTAAGTACAATTGTAGATTCTGTTTATTTTATTTTGTTTTATGTTTATGTATGTGTACTAATGTTATGTATTTTTTTAACAGCGGCCGCCCCGGAGAAGAAGAAAAGAAGATGGACGGGGACATGCTGGAAAGGTGAGTAGAATATTTAGAATGTTTAGAATGTTTTTTATTTACTGTAAATGTGTTGCACTAATTTTTTTATTTTTTTCCCTAGGTGGCTGATCTGAAGGGGCATCTGTAAAGGTAAGTGGTCTTAATTATTTTATTTTAGCTTAGAATTAGAGTATTTTATACATAGATAGCATTTATTGTATATTTGCTAGGGGTATGTGTTTTAAATAGATAGGATGTATTGTATATTACATTGTGGTATTATTTAGATAGATTGGGGATGTATATTAAATAGATAGTATTTACTGTATATTAGATAGATTGGTGGATGTATATTACATAGATAGGATGTATTGTATATTAGATAGGGGTATATTGTATTGTATTTAATTTATTTTTTTTATGTATTGTATTGTATGTATTATATGTATTTCCTTTTCAGGTGTGTAATTGTTTTTTTTTTCTGTAGTGGGCGGGTTGTAATGTATTTTTTATTTTCTGTAATGTTCCTTTTTTTATTTTTTGTGACTTAGGTTTTTTATTTTCTGTAATGTCGATTTTTTATTTTTGGTATTTTTGTTTTTTTTATTTTATGTAATGCAGATTTTTTATTTTTGGTAACTTTAGTTTTTTTTCTTTTCTGGAATTAGAGTGGTGGGGGGTAATTAGGGGGTAGGTAGTGTAGGTAGTGTAGGTGTTAATAGGTTAGTGTAGAGGGTGTTTAGTTGATATCTAATGTTTTACTGGGGGGGTATAGTGCAGTGTAGTGTTTATACTTAGTGTCATGACGGTCCTTGAGGACCGTAATGGCACTTATGTGGTTAATGTTGGGTTGTAACAGGCCCATAATGGTCATAATATACCCTTATGGGACTGATGGGGTTAAATAGAGGCTTATGAGGGTCTCTATTGACCTCCATGAGTGACAGGGTTAATTATGGGTTTATGGGGGTCTGTACTGACCCCCATGAGTGACAGGGTAAATTAGGGGTTTATGGTGGTCTGTATTGATGCCCATGAGTGAGGGAGTTAATTTAGGGTTTATGGGGGTCTGTATTGACCCCCATGAGTGACAGGGTTATTTATGGGCTTATGGGGGTCTTTATTGACCCTCATGAGTGACAGGGTTAATTAAGTGCTTATGGGGCGCTTTATTGACCCTCATGAGTGACAGGTGTTAATTAAGGGTTTATGGAGGGCTGTTATTGCCCCCCATGAATGCCAGGGTTATTTATGGGCTTATGGGAGTCTTTATTGACCCCATGAGTGAGGAGGTTAATTAAGTGCTTATGGGGGTCTGTTTTGACCCCCCATGAGTGACAGGGTTAATTAGGGGTTTATGGTGGTCTGTATGATGCCCATGAGTGAGGGAGTTAATTGAGGGTTTATGGGGGTCCTGTATTGACCCCCCTATGAGTGACAGGGTTATTTATGGGCTTATGGGGGCCTTTATTGACTCTCATGAGTGAGAGGGTTAATTAAGTGATTATGGGGGGCTGTATTGACCCTCATGAGTGACAGGGTTAATTAAGGGTTTATGGAGGGCTGTTTTGACCCCCATGAATGCCAGTGTTATTTATGGGCTTATGTGTGTCTTTATTGACCCTCATGAGTGAGGGGTTAATAATGTGCTTATGGGGGTCTGTATTGACCCCCATGAGTGACAGGGTTAATGAAGGGCTTATGGGGGGCTATATTGACCCCTCATGAGTGACAGGGTTAATTAAGGGTTTATGCAGGGCTGTATTGACCCCCATGAATGCGAGGGTTTATTTATGGGCTTATGGGGGTCTTTATTGACCCCCATGAGTGACAGGGTTAATTATGGGTTTATGGGGGTATGTATTGACCCCTATGAGTGACAGGGTTAATTATGGGTTTATGGGGGTCTGTATTGACCACCATGAGTGACAGAGTTAATTATATGTATTATGGGGGTCTGTATTGACCCCCAAGAGTAACAGGGTTAATTAGGGGTTTATGGGGGTCGGTATTGACCCCCATGAGTGACAGGGTTAATGAAGGGCTTATGGTGGACTGTATTGACCCCCATGTGTGACAGGGTTAATTAAGGGTTTATGGGGGTCTATATTGACCCTCATGAGTGACAGGGTTAATTATGGGTATTGACCCCCATGAGTGCCAGGGTTATTTATGGGCTTATGGGGGTCTTTATTAACCCCCATGAGTGACAGGGTTTTTTAGGGGCTGATGGGTCTCTGTGGATCCCTGTGGAAGCTGGAGCGAAACGCTCGCGTCGGATCTGTGCTACGTGTCTCCCGATGATGACATCACTCCTTTGGGAGTAACTGATCTGCACAGCAATATCTGTACCTCAGTTGATGGTGTACGCTTGTATATTCGTTGGAGAGTAGGTAAGTGCGCCAGTGGTGTGAATAGTCCCAGATAGGGAGTGTAGGATAGCTTATTATAGGTAGGTTAATGGGTAAATAGTGGGCCCTTATCTGCCTAATCCACTATACATATGTAAATAGGGCCACAGTGGTACAATATTTCATCACCTACTGGCTTGCATACTTCCTACTCTTCAACGAAACTGATTGTGTTATTCACTTTATTTTTCTGTGTGCTTTATAAAGACCAATGTATACTGAATCTGTATGCTAGAATTAACAATATCTGTACTTTAGGTACTTAGACTCCTTATGAAGCACATTTAGATTTATATATACTACTTATTTTGTGTGCCATTACGGTCAATACTTGATAATACTTTGTGCAGCATGGGAGACGTGTAGTGTAACGTTTTTAACTAAATTTGATGTTTTATATTGAGTTATGATTCTCGTCTGCAGGTAGATATTTGTTTGGATGTTCCTTTGGGGGATGGTTGTCTTGGGAATTAAAGGTGTACTTTCTCTTTCTCTCTAATATGTATTCAATGTTTACACTGCCTAAGACAATCATGCTGTGTTGTTCCATTTATATTTACATATGCTAGTCATATAATTTTATTATTTATTACAACTTGCTATACCCCAGTTTTGATTTATTGGCCTTCTTTGAAACTTATATAGCTCTGTATAGAGCCCCATGCGTGATAGGGTATTTTTTATTTTTTTATTACGGGTCCTTTAAGGACCTTCACGGTCCTTTAAGGACCCGTAATGCGGGAATTTTCATTGCAGCGGGGTACCCTGATCACGTGCGATCGGGACCCCCCACAGTGATGGTTAATGTAGAGTTAATAAGGGGTCTCCAAGCTTATCTCGGACCCCTTTCTTGGGTAAGTTGTACGTGGCTGGGCGGTCTGGGGTCGTGGAGCCTCATTTTCGTTTCTTTCGGCAGCCTTTTTTTCTCTTGCCTTAGGGGATTTTCATGTGTCTGAACTCGGGGAATTCGGACTTAAATTGAGGTATAACCTTCCCTTGCAGTGGTCCTGGGTGCCCCCCCCCCCCCCCACCTTGCTGTGGGTAAGCTTTTTATGTCTTTTTTTTGAGGGTGTTTATTGTGTTTTTAATGTTTTTTTGGTGCGAGCCTGCAGCCGTTAGCAACAACCTGCATGCTCACAACTATATATGTGATTATATTGTATATATTGTATGTTAGATAGGGGTATGTATTTTAGATAGATACGATTGATTGTATGTTAGATAGATAGGGGGTATTGCATTTTATTTGTATTGTATTATATGTATTCTATATGTATTTCCTTTTCAGGTGTGTAATTTTTTTTTGTATTGGGGGAGTGTTGTAATGTATTTTTTTTATTTTCTGTAATGTTCCTTTTTTATTTTTTGTGACTTCGTTTTTTTTATTTTCTGTAATGTAGATTTTTTTTATTTTTTTGTGAGTTTTTTTTTTTTTCCTGTAATGTAGATTTTTTTTTGTGACTTAGGTTTTTTTATTTTCTGGAATTAGAGTGGTGGGGGGTTGATTAGGGGATAGGTAGGTAGTTTACGTAGGTAGTGGGTGTTGATAGGTTAGTGTAGAGGGGTGTTAGTTTAGACTTAATGGTTTATTGGGGTGGGTTTAGTACAGTGTAGTGTTTGTACTTAGTGTCATGAGGGTACTGGAGAACCCTCATAGCACTTACGGGGTAATGTTAGGCTTCTAACTGTTTCATGAGGGTCTTTAAATACCCTTATGGGACTAATTGGGTTAATAGAGGCTTATGAGGGTCTGTATAGACCCCCATAAGAGACCGGGTTAAAATGGTGTAGTGCTTACACTTTGTGTCATGAGGGTCCTGGATGACCCTCATGGCACTAATAGTGTTATTACATGCGTTCATTATTGTGTTATAGGGGGCTATATAGTTGAGGCACACAGTACACTCACATTGTGTGTGACAAACAGCATTTCAACACTTTTTTATTGCCCCCGTCATTTTTGATGGGCAAGTCGCTAGTAAAATATAAACATCACAAAACAGATACAGACACCAAGAGATACTGATAAGCAATGTATAAATTGTGCTTTTTCACATTTGTGTGATTACTTAAAGAATGTAATGATTTTAATGCATACATTAACATATCCATAAATACTGGCATACTGTATCAATACACAGTGAAACACACACACACACTGACAGAAGTCCATAATAAAGGACGGATGGACAAAGTGAGCTTTCCCAACTCTGTTCCAGCATCGTACCAAATGGATTTACCCTTGTGTTGAGATGTAAAAAGATCAGGTTGCACACTTTTCCATGTTTCACCTATTTGATTATCCTATAACAACTCCTTCTCTAATATTAAGTTTATTATGGCATCTGTTATAAAGGTGTTCAAGATGGTGACAATTGTATTCATATCATAGTAATTAAACATTATTAAAAACCAATGAGATTTTCCTGATTCAAATGGTGTTTACTACATTTTCCCTTTCCCAACAAAATCTTATTTCATTTCTTCCTCTAAGCTGCACTGTGTAAGATTTGGGTGTAAATAAGAAGACATGTATGTCTATAATACGGCATCTCTGGAAAATAAGACTTCTGTAAACTGTTGTGAGTAGGAAAGATGATGATAACTTGATGACTAATAGTACACTCACATTGTGTGACAAACCGCATTTCAACACTTTTTTATTGCCCGTCATTTTTGATGGGCAATTCGCTAGTTTACATATAATAAATAAACATTTTAAATATTCTTAATATTGTATTCACCTTTCCAGCATATCCCTGTCCTTCTTCAATTCATCTCCGGCGCAGCCACTGTAAAAAAAATGACATTAATACTAAATACATACACACAGAAAATGAAATTAAAAGAAACATAATATACATTTAACTTACCTCTGCGCGATGTACCCGGCCTCCTCCTCTTCCTGCCTCGGCTGGGCCCTGGAAAACTCTGCGTTGCCCCCCAACCAAAACAACAAATGATGGTTCACACTCGCGGAAACTCTCTGATGCTAATGGAGGCCTCTAGAGCCTTTTACGGAATAAAAATCAGCAATGGCGCCTTCTGATTGGCATAAAACGCTGTCAATCAAATTTTAGCCAATCAGAACGGCACCAAGATGTGGAGCCAATCAGAATGGGATTCACCCCCCATATCCCATTGTGATTGGTTTAAAAATAGATTGACAGGTGCATTATACAATCAGAAGGCTCTATTGCCTTCAGCCAATCACAAAGGGATATACCCCCACGTGGGTGATTGGTTATAGGCATCTGCGCCTTCTGATTGTCTGTAATGTGATTGATGGTGACAACAGACAATCAGAAGGCGCTATTCCCCAAAGCCAACCACACTGGGATTACACCCCCCAGAGAGTGATTGGCTGAAGGCATCTGCGCCTTGTGATTGGCTGTTGTGACTGTAAATCAGATAACAGCCAATCAGAATGTGCAGATGCCTCCAGCCAATCACATTGTGGGGGTGTATCCCATTGTGATTGGCTGAAGGCAATAAAGCATCATGATTGGTTTATAAAAAAGATTGGTGCATTAGCCAATGAGAATGGGATATGGGGGTCTATCCCATTCTGATTGGCTCACACTTGGCGCCTTCTGATTGGCTGAAATTTGATTGATAGCGTTTTCAGCCAATCATAAGGCGCCATTGCCAATTTCCTTCTGGAAAATGCTGTAGAAAGCTCATTAGCGTTGGGGGAGGTTGGCGAGTGTGACTTAGGTTTTTTTTTATTTTCTGTAATGTAGATTTTTTCTTTTCTGTAACTTTTTGTGAGTTAGGTTATATATTTTTTGTAATTATTGGGGTGGGGGGGTTTATTAGGGGGTAGGTAGGTGGTGTAGGTAGGCAGTGTAAGTGTTAATAGGTTAGTGTAGAGGGGGTTAGTTTAGATTAAATGGTTTATTGGGGGGTATAGTGCAGTTTATTTTTTGTAGTTAGTGTCATGAGGGTTCTTGAGGACCCTCATGGCACTTATGGGTTAATGTTAGGGTTGTAACTGCCCCATAAGGGTCGCAATATAACCCTTATGGGGCTGATGGGGGTTATATAGTAGGCTTATGAGGGGTCTGCTATAGGCCCACATAACAGACAGGGTTAAATATGCTTAAATGGGTATAATATGACCAGTTAGGGTTAAATGTGTAGTGTTAGGATTATATAGTCACAGGGTTGGGTTAATGGGGTATAGTTAGGATTAACAGTGTAGTGCTTACACTTTGTTTAATGAGGACCCTGGATGACCCTCATGGCACTTATAGTGTTATTACATGACTAATTAGTGTCCCTATAGGGGTCTATATAGACCCCTATTGGACTGATAGAGTTAATTATTGGCTTATGGGGGTCTGTATTGACCCCCATGAGTGACAGGGTTAATGAAGGGATAATGGGGGTCTGTATTGACCCCCATGAGTGACAGGGTTAATGAAGGGCTTATATGAGTCTGTATTGACCCCCATGAGTGGCAGGGTTAATTATAGGCTTATGGGGGTCTGTATTAACCCCCATGAGTGAGAGGGTTAGTAAAGGGGTTATGAGGGTCTGTATTGACCCCCATAAGTGACAGGGTTAATTAAGGGCTTATGGGGGTCTGTATTGACCCCTATGAGTGACAGGGTTAATTAATGGATTATGGGAGTCTGTATTGACCCCCATGAGTGACAGATTTAATATTTGGCTTATGGGGGTCTGTATTGACCCCCATGAGTGAGATGGTTATTTAGGGGCTCATGGGGCTCTGTATGGAGACCCATGAGTGATAGGGTTAATTGTTATTTTTTGCGGGTCCTTTAAGGACCCGCCAGGCGGAAAATTCTAATTTTTATTTCAGCGGGGGACCCCAATCGCATGTGATCGGGGACCCCCACTGCGAGGGTTAATGTGGGGACCCTTTGGGGGTCCCAATGGGGACCCCAGTACTGGGGTGTTAATGTTAGGTGCCGTTGGGGGGTACTTACAGTACCCCTTCAGCCCGGCCTTAATGTTTGTTTGCCGCAGCCATTTAAGGAGCCGCGACAGGGAATTAATAGATTTTAAATGCAGAGGGGAACATGATCGTGACCCCCACTGCAAGGGTCAATGTGGGGAAATTGCGGGGGTCCCCCATGGAGACCGCCAGCACGGGCTTAATGTAGCCACACTTTTGTGGGGCCGATCGGACTCCCGCTGCAAGGGGTTAATGTGGGGTCTCGAGCTTATCTCGGATCTCTTGGGAAAGGTTGTCGTATTTAGCAGTGTATTTTGCGGTCCTGGGTCATGGAGCCTCGTTTTCATTTTTTTTCGTCCGCCATTTTTTTTTGTCGGTTAGACGATTTTCGAATGGCGAAAGTGGGCAAATTGGCGTTAAATTTGACTTCAACCTCACTTCCAGACATCCTGGGCTGTCCCCCCTGTGCTGTGGGTGGGTGTTTTTTTGTGATTATTGTGTTTTTTGTGTGTGTTTTGTGGTTTGCACGGTTACGTGTTTGTTTTACAGGGGAAGCAGAGGAGGAGGGGAAGAGAGACACAGGGTAAGGATAGGAGGAGGGGAAGAGGTCGTTTTGAGGGGTTGTAGGCTCAATGAGCGCCTTTGGCGCTCCTTGACAGCAACTGCGGCCCCTTGCGAAGGCAGTAGTGTTAGCAACAACCCGCATTGCTGACAACTATATAAGTGATGATGCCCACTTACAGTGGAGTTGAGTTTAGTTGGGTTTTGGATGACATACATACATTGTGTGACACTAGGAAAATATGGCTATCTCAATGTCTGTGGGAGAGTCACTGTTTGGTTACAGTGTTCACAGGAGTCATGCCAGCTAACCCTGACATCACTTCCTATTGGAACACACTTGCACCATAATCAAAATGCCATTATTTAAAGGACCACAAAAGTCACCACATGTTCTCTGAACCATTAGATAGAAGGTGAAAAGCATGTAAGAAAATTGTTTTCCTTTTTGAGATTGAGGCTGAATTCAAGGAGTTATGATAAATAGAAGTTGGGCTATTTCAATGTGTTGCCTCTGTCTGGATGATTAATGAGCTCTGTACTGTGCTGGATGTACTTGATATGAATTAGAATCAAGTGTAGAGGCTTTGAATCAGGCAGTTGCTAAGTGATTTAATTATATTCTAGCAGTTAGTATGGCAACAGAACCAATAGTACAGTGGGGAAAAGGTTGCAGCATGTAGTGCTGAATGTCCTTAGTTCAAACCTTTATATAGACTATTTTATCTTTATTATTTCAAAATCTGAAATATGTCTTTTAAGTTATAAAATAAAGTGCATGTTAATACTGTATTAGGTAACTGGGGAACTAAAGTTCATTGAGGGAACCATAAATGCCAACATGTACTGTGACATACTGAAGCAGAGCATGATCCCCTCCCTTTGGAGACTGGGCCGCAGGGCTGTATTCCAACATGATAACGACCCCAAATACACCTCCAAGACGGCCACTGCCTTGCTAAAGAAGTTGAAGGTAAAGGTGATGGACTGGCCAAGCATGTCTCCAGACCTAAGCCCTATTGAGCATCTGTGGGGCATCCTCAAAAACGGAAGGTGGGGGAGTGCAAGGTTTCTGACATCCACCAGCTCAGTGATGTCATTATGGAGGAATGGAAGAGGACTCCAGTGGCAACCTGTGAAGCTCTGGTGAACTCCATGCCCATGAGAGATAAGGAAGTGCTAAAAAATAATGGTGGCCACACAAAATATTAGCACTTTGGGCCCAATTTTGACATTTCCACTTAGGGGTGTACTCACTTTTGTTGCCAGAGTTTTAGACATTAATGGCAGTGTGTTGAGTTATTTTGAGGGGACAGCAAATTTACACTGTTATACAGGCTGTACACTTACTACTTTACATTGTAGCAGAGTGTCATTTCTTCAGTGTTGTCACATGAAAAATATAATAAAATATTTACAAAAATGTGAGGGTTGTACTCACTTTTGTGAGATACTGTATATATAGTTCAATAAAATTGGTTTATTATATAACGTTATTTCTAAACAAAACAAAAAGCATGGGGTTTATAAGGATTTGCACCCCAGAACTTTAACCCCAAAGACTGAACTTAACTTGTCATGCTATTTGTATAATTAATACTAATGCTTGATTAAATTCATACAAATCCCTACATAAAACATGAATAATAAGTTGAAGTCATTAATTGTCACACATTCTATTATATATATATAATATATATATATATTATATATATATATATATATATATATATATTAAATTGTATATGCTTTAAAGCAGGAAGTGGTGGTGTAGTGGTATGTTAATTAATTCATTATTTTCATTGGTTCTGATCCAATGCCTTCCACTTGTTTAATTGATTAATGCGTTTATTAACACACATATGACTGATATATATATATATATATATATATATATTTTTTTTTTTTTTAAATATATATATATATATAAATAAGTACATTAACAAAAATAAAAAAAACAAGTGGAAGGCAGGGAGATCAATCCTATTACTTTCCAATGAAGAAACACTTCAAAACAGAACATTTTGCACTACACCAACACCCCCTGCTATTAAATATAGTTTAAATATAGATCTTAATTTATAACAGTTACAGATTTCAACCTTATTATTTATGCAGATTCTTGTGGGAAGACTTCAAGTGCTAAGCTAAAATGGCAATTCTTGATAATTTTTAAAAATGTGAACAACATTTCTACATGATTTTCCATTATCTAACTGATGGTGCAGTGTACATATGGCACCTTTTTGGGTTCTTTAAATTTCCATATGATTAACTGTCAAAGCTTTTTTAGTGAAAAGTGAGCATGTGAGCCATTTATGTGCTTAAGTGCTATTCAACTATGTTACTCTTTTTGGCCTCCATTCAATTGAGCAAATTGTAATTATAAAAGCCTGTAATGGAGCCCGGTAAAATGATTTAATTGGTGTCTTTTAGCTACCCGCAATCGGTTTGCGGGTTAGAAGCTCAAAATCCCTGCGGTTGTCAAAATTGTAACTCCGACCCATCTAAGCCTTTGATCTTTCAAGCCTGGAAATGTTACAATCGCAAATCTCTATTCAATTGCTACTATTCCTCAAGCCCGCAATTGCCTTCAACCCCGTCAATGACAAATGTAGAAGAAAATTCTTTGAGTGCCAGATAGGACTCATTAAACACCCGTTCGTAGCACTGTAAAAGCAGAAATAAAATCAATACAGCACTATAAAAGACTGGGAAAGTGATGAAAGGCATTAGAATTAATTGCACAACAGTCTCAAGCTCGTAAATCTGCATTTAAAAATTAATTATTTAACTTTTTTTTTTCCTGTGTTATATCAACTTCGGTAATCAAGGAGTTAATACATATCAAGCCACCCACATGGACTAGAACAGTATTGTCATTCAGTTTTATTATTTTGTACATTGCCGGATTGTGAGTCTGATCACATATTGGACTTCTAAATGCCTAGTGATTGATGTTTAACCTCCACGTTTTACTGACGTCATGATGACGGTCTTATTTACTATTGGATGTTTCTAAATCGGTAGTTACAGTCTTGCTTAATTGATCATGATCACGCTCTGAAATGCTACTTACGGGTCCATGGTTTACGGGTTGGACTTTCGGCCAGGTAGCTGCGGGCTTGTTCAATTGAATCGCTCTGTAACTGTTGCAAATTTCAAGCCTGCAGACTTATGGCTGTAATTGAATGGAGGCCTTTGTATGACATTTACTTCTAAAATTACTTTATCCCACTGTATATAATGAGTCTGGACATCTTTATTAACCCTTTAAATTGTGAAATGCCTTTTATGATTTTGTGAGAAAATGTGATGACACATATTTTTTATTTATATGAAAGTGTGTGTGTATATATATATATATATATATATATATATATATATATATATATATATATATATATATATATTTATTTATATATAAAAAATAACTAATCTAGCTTAATAGTTGTGAGCGATGATGTGGATATGTTCACCTTGCTGGACCTAAACCCCTAAATATATCACTGCACAGCCCCCCCTATCCTCTCCCTGAAGTTTGAACAGTGCCATGGGGTCTGAGGGTCACCTGAGTCAAGGGAGAGTAGAATGTCACACATAAGTGGCGAATAAAAAAACAACAGTTTGCTAAAAAAAAATTAATTAGATGATAAAGGCAATGATTAGAGAGAGATAGAGGGATAAAGGAAGAAACTGAGAGAGAAAGATGAGGATGACAAGTAATACACAGCATAATCTGGCACTAATGTTATTTTTTTAGTGCACGCAAAAAGCAAAAGCTGAAGCACTATTTGACTAAATAAATAATAAGAAATAATTTGCTGTTTACATAGGTGTAGGAACTGGGGGGGGGGGGGGGTGAGGGGGACAACCCCCCCAGACTTCTCATTGTGAGTATGTATGCGAATTGAAGCTGTTAAGTGTTCTGTGTAACAAGTCAGCTGGATCCTCCCCAGAATTATTTTGGTTCCTACGCCCCTGGCTGTTGATCTTGGATTTGCATAGTAAGTCTGTGTCACTGCCAGTTTCATTTCCCTCTAAATGTCTAAGATCACTTTGAGCCAAGTTTCATTTTCTAGTTTCCATTTCCCTTTTTTGTTTATATTTTTTCTGACTATTTTTTGCACTCTGTATTGTAAATATTTTATGTGATTGTCAGAGGGGCATTCCTAAGATTTTTCAAATGCTTCTGTTTACAGTAAAAAAAATAGTGTGCATTCTTGCAGATACAGAACTCATTTTTCATGCTAATCCCATTTTCTTATTTAATGCAAAAAAAAAAAAAAGAGTTTTAGTGTCCCTTTTATTGACTGACTTGAAGGGTCACTGTAACTATATTTTTTATGTATTTAACTACCAGTATATGCAACACAAATAAGGGGATTTACTAAGCATTTCAAGTGGCTGAGACTTAATGAGAATGGATGTGGTATAAATGTTTCCCATAGGTAGTGTATAGTAAATACAGGGTTGCACATCACAGACACTTGAAATGCTTAGTAAATCACTCCCACAATGTGATATGAAATCTCATACTGAAAATGACTAGTTCTCCTACCATCTCCATAGAGCTCCTGTTATTCTTTATGAGCAATGGAAGAGAGTGTAGAACATTATCTACAACTCTGCTTAAAGCTGTGAAGCAATTAGGTAGCTGCAAACCATTGCACTAAACACAATGCCATACATTTGGAAAATATGGGAGGAAATCCTTACTAGAGAAGGTATAAAACTGTTATTTACAGTATAAGATTTCTCACATTAACTTTTTAATTACAAAATATTCAATAGTTATGTCCCTTTAATAAAGAAATTATATTAATTTGCATGAGAAAAAAAAGATTTCCTTTTTGCTAACAGAAAAATTGCATCATTAGAAATTTGTATATGTTTTGTTGTAAAGTCGGTATCGTACTGTTAGCAGATACAGCCAAGAAACATCTACTGTTACTGTTCTTACCATAACATTTCTAACTATATATATATATATATATATATATATATATATATACTGTATATAGACAAAAAACAACACACTTGGTGAGATTGCACCTGTTGTGTTGGTGTATATATATACATCACATATATAGTTGTCAGCAATATGGGTTGTTGCTAACGCTTGCGGGCTGATGGTGCAGAGTACATATGGCAGCTTTTTGGTTTCTTTAAATTCCCTTATGTATACAGTAGGATGATTAACTGCCACAAGAAGCTTTTGTAGTGGAAGTATCACAGTGGCTTGTGAGCTATTTGTGTGCTTATGTGCTATTGAACCATTTTACTTACTTTGTATGCCATTTACTTCTAAATTACATTTGTACCACTGTATATAAGTCTGGACACCTTTATTATCCCTTTAATGGGCAAAACTAAAATATTTTACAGTGGCAGATTATTCCATGATTTTACAAGAAAAAAAAAGTATACAAAGTATAAAAGATTAAAAAATTATAACAATTAACTAATCTAGATAGGTATGTTCACCTTGCTGGGCCTAAACCTTAAATATATCACTGCACAGTCCCCTATCCTCTGCCTGAAGTTTGACAGTGCCATGAGTTTCAGGGTTACCTGAGTCAAGGGAAAGTCAAATGTCACACATAAGTGGCAAATAAAAAATAAAAAAAACTGTTTGCTATTTTAAATAATTTATTTTAACTAAATGATAAAGGAAATGATTAGCGTGAGATAAAGGGATAAAGGAAGAAAAGGTGAGAGAAACATCAGGGTGACAGGTAATACACATCATAATCTGCCACTAATGTTTTTTTTAGTGCACGCAAAAAGTGGTAATCTCAGCAAAAGCTGAAACACTATTTAAATAAAAAAAGATAATAAGTAATGAATAATGTGCAGTTGATCTTTGATGTGCAGCGCATGGCCCCTCTTTTATTGTTCAAATTGCAATTAAATAAGCCAGTAATGAAGCCTGTAAATGTTACTGATAATTAATTGGCTACTTTTAGCTATTCGCATTCCATTTGCGCATTACAGGCTCAAAATCACTGCGGTTGACAAAAACGTAACTCTGTCCTAACTCCTCTTTTGATGTTTCAAGGCCGCCCAAATAGGACTCACAAAGGCTTTTTTAAAGTTCATTAATACAAGTTCAGTATTTTTTTTTTCGCCCCTAGCAGCTTTCCAACAGAATGAATGTACCTCCGACCTCCCAGACCTCCCCAGGCTCCCAGAATCACTCCTTCAAGCTGTAAGTAAGCATTTTATACCCCTTCACCATACACCGGTAAAATGACTAACATAAAGTGCCTTGCAAAAGTATTCACCCTCCTTGACATTTTACCTATTTTGTTACATTACAGCCTTAAGTTCAATGTTTTGTTAATCTGAATTTTATGTGATGGATCCGAACACAATAGTCTAAGTTGGGGAAGTGAAATGAGAAAAATATATACATAAAACTATTTTTTAGAAATAGAAAATTGTCATGCGTGTATGTATTCACCCCATTTGTTATGAAGACCATAAAAAGCTCTGGTGCAACCGATTATCTTCAGAAGTCATATAATTAGTGAAATGATGTCCACCTGTGTGCAATCTAAGTGTCACATGATCTGTCATTACATAAACACAGCTTTTTTGAAAGGCCCCAGAGGCTGCAATACCTATGCAAGAGGCACCACTAACCAAACACTGCCATGAAGACCAAGGAACCCTCCAAACAAGTAAGGGACAATGTTGTTGAGAAGTCAGGGTTAGGTTATAAAAAAATATCCAAATCTTTGATGATCCCCAGGAGCACCATCAAATCTATCATAACCAAATGGAAAGAACATGACACAACAGCAAACCTGCCAAGAGATGGCCGCCCACCAAAACCCACCGACTGGGCAAGGAGGGCATTATTCAGAAAGGCAGCACAGAGACATAAGGTAACCCTGGAGGTGCTGCAGAGATCCACAGCAGAGACTGGAGTATCTGTACATATGACAACAATAAGCCGTACGCTCCATAGAGTTGGGCTTTATGGCTGAGTGGCCAGAAGAAAGCCATTACTTTCAGCAAAAAACAAAATGGCTCGTTTTGAGTTTGCAAAAAAGCATGAGACTCCCAAAATTTATGGAGGAAGGTGCTCTGGTCTGATGAGACTAAAATCAAACTTTTCGGCCATCAAAGAACACGCTATGTCTGGCGCAAACCCAACACATCACACCACCCAAAGAACACCATCCGGCAGCAGGGACTGGGAAACTGGCCAGAGTTAAGGGAAAGATGGATGGTGCTAAATACAGGGATATTCTTGAGCAAAACCTGTACCACTCTGTGCGTGATTTGAGGCTAGGACGGAGGTTCACCTTGACCCCAAACACACTGCTAAAGCAACACTTGAGTGGTTTAAGGGAAAACATGTAAATGTGTTGGAATGGTGTAGTCAAAGCCCAGACCTCAATCCAACAGAAAATCTGTGGTCAGACTTAAATGTTGCTGTTCACAAGAGCAAACCATCAAACTTGAAAGAGCTGGAGCAGTTTTGCAAGGAGGAATGGGCAAAAATCCCAGTGGTAAGATGTGGCAAGCTCATAGAGACTCATCCAAAGCAACTTGGAGCTGTGATTGCCGCAAAAGGTGGCTCTACAAAGTATTGACTTTAGAGGGGTGAATAGTTATGCACATAGACTTTTTCTGTTATTTTGTCCTATTTGTTGCTCCCTTCACAATAACAAAATAAAATCAAAGTTGTGGGCATGTTCTGTAAATTAAATGATGCAAATCCTCAAACAATCCATGTTAATTCCAGGTTGTGAGGCTACAAATGACCAAAAATGCCAAGAGTGTAAATACTTTTGCAAGCCACTGTAGGGTATACATTTATATCTCACAACGTAAAAGATTTTAAGTCGCCCTTTAAAAAACAGAAGGCATTCTTAAAATACCAGCAACACCATCCTGCTGCTCTATTCCTACAGGAAACCCATTTTGCACCAAATAAGAACCCTAAATATATGCATAAAAACTATCCACACATATATATGTCACCACCCAAAGCTCTAAAAAAGCAGGAGCAGCCATCCTTCTCCAGAAGGATTTTTCCTTCTTTCTAGAAAAGAAAGGTAACTATGTCTTACTGACAGGCAACATCCAAAATTGTAAAATTACCCTTATCTCTATGTACTCTGACAGGCAACATCCAAAATTGTAAAATTACCCTTATCTCTATGTACCACCACTGACCCACATAACTGTTTAGTAAATCTTTTAAAATGCACAGGTAAACAGGGACTAGGTCTAGTAATAATAGGAGGGGCCCTCAATCTCACTCTAACCCTAAAATAGATAGATCCCTGCACCTGGACAGACCATTGCTTTGTATGTTTTCCGCTCCAATTAGGCCAGAACACAAAGGCCAACTTCACTTGGAGAATAAGCAAAATGCTACTGATAAATCTCCTTCTACGTGATCAAAATGCCAAGGAAATAGAATCCTATTTTACCTTAAACTTAACTCAAGAAATAGAACCAGAATGGGTATGGGTGGCGCACAAAGACCACATTAGGGGCTCCTGCATACAGTTAGCTTCATGATACAAAAAACAACAGAGACAACAAGATGTAGAACTAACCAATAAACTAATTAACCTAGAGAAAATAAACCAAAAGAATCCAACAGCCAAAATACAGCAACAAATAGACAAAACTAGAACAGACCTAGATCTTATACTCTCAGACAGAACTGAAAGGACATAAATACTTTACCAAGGCTAACAAGCCTGACTCTACGTTCGCCCAAAAAAGCTAAAAAATAAAAATTTCCCAATCCAAGATATACCAAAAAAAGACCCTCACCAGCCAAATAACGAGTAGCCATTCCAAAATCCAGGAAAACATTTCTCAATATTTTTCCCAAAACATATTCCTCCCAACTAACAATGCAGCAATCCAAGACTTCTTAAACTCTTGTGACCTACCAACCCTTACAGCAGATGAACTCACCTTCTTAAACACGAAAATACCTCTAAAAGAACTTCAGGATGCAATCACAGAAACAAAACCAAGCAAATCAGTAGGCCTAGACGGCTTTACGTCACTTTACTATAAAAAATGTATGTCCCTTCTGGCTCCCGAATCTTAGAAGGCCAACAAGTCCCACCAGAATTACATTTTCCCAAAGTGTTTGTTTCCCAAAAAAAATTCGGGACCCCCTAGAAGTTAAAAATTACCGCCCCATCTCACTCTTAAATAACAACATAACATTTCTGGCTAAAATAATGGCAAACCGAGTATCCCGATTTTTAAAACATTTAGTCCACAATGACCAAGTGGGGTTTATTCCCTATAGGCAGGCTGGGGACAATATTAGGAAGATTCTGAACCTTATTCACATCTCCAGAAGTACAAATTCCCCGATGTGCATGCTTGCTCTAGATACTGAGAAAGCTTTCGACACAGTTGAGTGGCCATATCTAAATGCAGTGCTAGACAAATTTGGCATTAAGGGCCGTTTTATAAATGTAATCAAAACATATTTACAAACCATCAAAAACATTCCTGAAACTGCCAGGACAGGATAGACCCCATATTGACATTGAAAGGGAAACCAGACAGGGCTTTCCCTTATCTCTCTTACTTTTTGCACTGGCAATTGAACCCCTGGCTCAAAAAATCAGATCAACAGCTAGAATCGGGGGTCTTCAAGTGGGACTCCATCAATATAAATGCAGCCTATTTGCTGATGATCTTTAATGCACATTCACGAACCCAAAGGAGTCAGTCCTGGCCCTTATGTTCATATTAGAAACATTTGGTCTCCTTTCTGGATTAAAACTGAACTCAGACTAAATGGAATTCTTGGCAGTAAACCTATCTCCAGAAGACAGCAATTTCCTGCATGACAAATACAATTTCACCTGGCCTAAAAAACATATCAGATACCTAGGGATTAATCTAAACTAAAACCTTGAAGATCAATTATGCCCCTCTAATATTACAACTCAAAGCCGACCTCCTTTCCTGGTCTAAATATAAGATTTCCCAGTAATCCATATCTATTACGGGCCAATCCCTAATAAGGATCTCCCGGACCTCCAAAAACTGATTTTTAAATTGATTTGGCTTAATAAACCCCACAGAATATCAAGGCGGATAATGACAAAACATAAAACTTGAAGGTATTTCCTACCCTAATCTCTTTCTCTACCTTAAAGCTGCCCATCTGGCTTTTTTATCCCTATTGCACACTCAATCACACACCAGCCAGCCTGGGTCTTTATCAAAAATTCATCCATATACGTGGGATAAAATAGTCTGGATGAACAACCCTCTTTCTTTTTTGCATAAACCAATAAATCCGATAATCAAATTCTCATTAACATGCTGCAAATGAGCTTATCCACGTTCTAACCTATTACTTGCACTTTCCCCTCTAAAGCCCTTGTTGCCAGACCCCAAGTTTCCAGAGGAACTGACTATTAATTCAAGGACCTGGTGGGGATCTAAAGATTTAGATAGATTAGGTTTGTGGTTGCAAAATGAGAAAATTATCCCCTTTGAGCAAATCAGTGACTCACACAATTTTCTGATGGAGGAATATTTAAACTTTTGTAGATTGAGGCACCATGCTTCTTTCCTAATACAAACCTTAGGTTTGTACCTCTACCTAAAAAGACCTGGATATCAAGTATTTGCCTGAGGGCCCCCTTACTAAAAATATTTTGGGAATGCTTTATAATTACTTTAATACACCTACAAGTGAGACAAAAGAAAGACATCATAGAATGGGAGAAAGATTTAGCTCTCCACTTGGAACTTCCCAAATGGAAAGTATCCTGGACCACATTGTCAAAGGGGTATATAAACTATAGTCTGATAAGAGACATCAATCAAGGTCTTACACAGGGCCTATCTTACACCAGCACGTCTCTCCAAGTGGAACCCCAGAGAAAATCCCAATTGCTTTAGGGGCTGCAATACAAGAGGATCTTTCATCCATTTGTGGGGGAAATGCCCAAAAGCTCAAATAATATGGCAAAAATGCATGTGTCTTGCCTCCAATTTGTTTTCTGTCCAATTAAAACCAAATTTGGAGACATGCTTGCTGGGAATCTCACTTTGAAACCTCTCTCCCCAACAAAACAAACTCTTACAATTTATAATGCTAGCAGCAAAAAAGCACATTGCAAGGAGATGTAAATCTATAGCACTAGATTTCTTACCGGTTAGGCGGAAATTAAACCATATCATGCTCCGCAAGCGTCTCACACATATTCTTACAAAGTCAGTGGAAATCATTTTGCAAATATGGGGTCCCTAGATAGATTCCCAGGAGTATCTCAATGGATGCTATGTAAATCACACCCTTATATACCACCGCAAACAGGGTCGAGAGCCTGGAGGAGATTCAGGACCCGGAGGAGGCATCACTGATTTTTCTTGAAAGGTAAGGAATTCTTTCCTTCCCTAGGTATAATACTCATAAGGCTTAAAACCGATGAATAAGTGGTTGTTTACTTTTTTTTTTCTTGTTGTGGTTTCCCCCTTCTTATTTGTTATTTTTTTTATCTATTTCTTTACTGTTTTTGCTCTCCTTGTTTTTTCTAGTTTTAGAAACTATTTCATATTTACCCCGTCCCTTTTTTTGCATCAGTCAACCCAAGGTGAATAATTTTCAAGAGAAATCTCACTTGAACAACAAAAGTAAATATGAAAGTTATTACTTGAGATGGAGTTCGAGAGTTATAGAAACAGTAATTTATCTAAAACATTGGATAAGAATTGGAAAGTAGGTTTCTTCTATAACGGTCAACCTTATTTCAACCTATAATGATACAGTGTCACATCACTAATACAATGTCGGAGATTTATATTACACTGAGACCTCTACAATTAATGTGAACTTTGTATCTCTTTTATTAACATGTTATGTAACAAAAAATGTTAATCTCAATATAAATGTTTTGAGAAGAAAAAAAAAAAGACAGTAAACCACTTTAAAACAATACAAAAGCAGGGAAGTTCATTGGAATTAATTGCAAAACATTCTCCAATGAACAAATAACTTAAAAAAATATATATTAATGAAAATATGTTGGACAGTAAATATGTATAATTATTTGATAAGGATGGCACACTGCAAGCAAATATTAGGTGTTATGTGCAACAGTATGTGAAAGGGTGGGCTCTGCTCAGCCATATGACCCTAGTCTGGGGCCTCATGGTGTTGCTGTTCCCCTATTACATATAATAGTTGTGGTAATTGCGAGTTTGTCGCTAATGCTATGTTAAAACTTTTGACAAACTTGCAATTACTTGCACATGGGCATTGCGCATTGAGTCGGGGGGCGCACATGCAAAGTGCGCGGCATGAGCACCCAGAGCGGGAGGCAGAAAGGAGACCCGGGGGGGGGGGGGGGTAGGCAGAAAGGAGACACGGGGGAGGGGGAAGGGGGGGAGAAAGGAGACACAGCAGGAAGGGAGAGGGGGGAGAAAGGAGACACAGGGGAGGGAGAGGGAGGGAGAAGGAGACACAGGGGAAGGAGAAAGTAGACAAAGGGGAGGAAGAGGGAAGAGGAAAGGAGACGCAGGGGAGGGAGAGGGGGCAAAGGAGACATGGGAGGGAGAGCGGGAAAGGAGACACAGGGGAGGGAGAGGGAGAAACACAGGGTACTGAGAGGGGGGAGAAAAACCGGGGAGCAGGGAGACACAAGGGAGGGAGAGGGGGAAAGAGTGGGGGGGAGACAAAGAGGGAGAGGGGGGAAATAGACACAGGGGAGGGAGGGGGAAGAGACATAAGGGAGGGGGAAGAAGACACAGTGGAGGGAGATGGAGGGAAGGAGACACATGGAGGGAGGAAGAGGGGGAAATGGACACAGTGGAGGGTGGGGGGAAGAGACATAGGGGAAGGAGATGGGGGAAGGAGACACAAGGGAGGGAGATGGGTGGAAGGAGATACAGTGGAGAAAGATAGGGGGAAGGAGACACAGTGGAGGGAAATGGGGGAAGTAGAGGCAGGGGAGGGCGAGGGGGGAAGGAGACACAGGGGAGGAAGAGGGGATGAGAAACACAGGGGTGGAGATATACAGGGGAGGGAGACGAGACACAATGGAGGGAGGGGGAAAGACATAGCAGAGTCAGGGGGAAAGAGACACAAGGGAGAGAGGGGGAATGAGACACAGTGGAGGGAGATGGGGGAAGGAGACATAGGGGACAGAGAGCGGGAGAAGGAGATACAGTGGAGGGAGATGGGGAAGGAGACACAGGGGAGGGAGAGGGGATGAGAAACACAGGGGTGGAGATATACAGGGGAGGGAGACGAGACACAATGGAGGGAGGGGGAAAGACATAGCAGAGGCAGGGGGAAAGAGACACAAGGGAGGGAGGGGGAATGAGACACAGTGGAGGGAGATGGGGGAAGGAGACACAGGGGACGGAGAACGGGAGAAGGAGACACAGTGGAGGGAGATGGGGGAAGGAGGTACAGTGGAGGGAAATGGGGGAAGGAGGCACAGTGGAGGGAGATTGGGGAAGGAGACACAGAGGAGATAGAGCGGGAGGAGAAACAGGGGAGGGACATGGGGGGAAGGAGACACAGGGGAAGAAGAGCGGGAGTGACAAAGGTACGGAGTTGCGCATGCACACATTGCATACCGAGGCCTGCAATGAGCAGTGATATGATAGTGAGGAGGAGGAAGTCCGTATTATGCAATGATATGATTATGGTATCATACATTAGCAAAACATGAACAATATATTTTAAGCCATGCATTTCTGTGTTTTCCTCTCCCTTACCTCTCTCTCTCTCTCTTGTCTGGCTATTTCTCTCTGTTTTCTTGCCGTCGCGCACGCAGCCTATTTCTAATGACATTGGGACATTGATGACACTTTCTCCTCGGGGCACCAACATTCGACTGTACATTGTATGCTACCGGAAAATAAAAACAGATTGTTAGCTCTTCACGCTATTGATGCCTGGATATATTACTTACAAATAGGTAAAGTATATTAATTTATTAAGTAACTAATTAATTCATTATTAGTTAACAAAATATAGATAAATATATATATCTGTCTTTGTGATGACTGCCAAAGGTTCTCAGAGGAGCAAAAGTACACAAGAGTAGAGGCTCGCAATGAGCGCCAAAGGTCCTAAGAGTACAAAAAGCTTTACATTGTGTGGCAAACAGCATTCCCATGGCTTCAAATTTTATTGCCCTGTCATTTTTGACGGGCAAGTCGCTTTTAAATATATATCTTGTAAACAAACAAGTGGTGAACTAGTTGCTCAGGGCACTTTAGCTTGCATTTACACTGACCCTTTATTTTTTTCTCATCCCAACAGCAGCAGTTGGGTAAACTCCTGCCCAGAAGAGACCTCCACAGTTATAATTACTTTGTCAAGGTTGCATGTTTTATAAAATCACTTAATCGATATAATGTTTCATAAAACAATAAAGTATTAGACATATATTGATACTACACTAATTTGTTTTTTTTTTATTGGATGCATCATCAAAAAAGCAATAACTTCCATTTCAACTCTGCAAGTATGCGATTTGTCACAATTATCTTACCATGTATACAATATTTAGCAGTCTGTAGAAATATATTTCTCTTGGATCTCACTATCCCACTGTATTTACCTGAGCTTTGGGTTTGACAGGAAAGATGGACTAGAACTGTTGGCCCACTTTATATTCACTGGGATTGTGATCCTTTTAGATGTACACACCCTATTTCACAGTTGTAGATTAAAGGGCCATTAAAGACATTTTTTTTTCTTTATTGCATCTCAAACAAGGCATTTGATAATGTTGAACAGCATGTTTATTTTTCAAAAATGAAGCTTCTTGTAATCTGCTAATCTACTTTGAATGCATAACTGTCTTTGTTTTTTTTCCCTTTTCAGCCAATGTGGTGCAATACAGCTGTACGAGTCAGACGTGTCTTCCAATGAGATGTAGAGTTGCTCATACTCTATACTATTAGTTTATAAAAAAAAGTTTAAACATGTTTTGCTAAATATTTTTCACGAGAAAAGAAACCTTTATAATGTTTAAAACATGCTCTTTTAAATGCAATACAGAATAATTTGCATTCCATTTTCCCTTAAGGCCACAAAAAGGAAAAAGCAAAAACTTGGCTAATTCCTTGAAAGGCAAATAATAACAATCACAAAACCACTACAGTGTAATATAATGTTATGACCTTTTTTAATAAAAATTGCATTAAATATATTTCATCTATAAAGCTAAGCTTGTCCTTGCCACAATGAAGTGTCATTTAAAGGGTTAAAACATGGCTTCAACATCAATAGTTGAAACATTGAAACTCATGAGACTTTTTTTGTTGGTTTTATATATACCGTATTGGTCCGAATATAAGCCGCACCTTTTTTCAGATTTTTTAGTTTGCGAGTTATGTGTGCGGCTTCTATTCGCGAACGTAAAATTACTGCCGATTTGCAAGCTTGCGAGTTACGTGTGCGGCTTATATATCGCGGACGTAAAATGACTGCCGATTTGGGCAATTGCGAGTTAAGGGTGTCGATTTACGTGCTTGAGACTGCGGTATTGTAGCAATTGAATAGTGATTTACAGTTTTAGTGATTCTAACATCCTGTAAGGCCTGCAAAAGAAGTTACAGTGCTAATTAGAAAGCCTGTTTCTTGCAATGGCTGATCACTTGGAGAGTCTTTTTCTCTACGATTTTAAGGGTGCGGCTTATATTTGAGTACTATCTTTTTTCTATTTTTTCCCCTTGAATTTTACAGAAGCGGCTTACATTCAGACCAATATGGTAGAAAGTTTAACCTCCATTAGTCTACACTTTGATCATTTTTTTAAGAGCCTGATGAGTGAAAAACAAAATTCAACGCCCAAATTGCCCACTCAAATCTAAATAGCAGCCTGGGTAATGCAATGCACCGTTTAACAAAACCGTTTGTTACTGTATTCCCAAATTTACAATGGGCTTTTGTTGTTAAATTACACGTCAAAATGTACATTATGTTTTAAAAAAAATAAAAACAATAATGTAATTAATAATTTGTTAGTATTATATGCCTTTAAAGAGACTAACTAAATTAAAATCTAGCTATTCCAATCACGAAAAATCTAGCACTGCATGAAGGCAGCGCTGATCAGAGTAAAATGACGTGTGTTAGCAACTTAGATGAAGCTGTCGCGTTCAAATTTCTCTCCAAGTCATTCCAATATTACATACAAGGGCTTCGCACAAGATAGTAACTGTACGCATGGATGGAATTATTACCGGTGCAATGCACCTAGGCGCTCCTCTGGGGGCCCCAACTTTGTCAGATTTTCTTCCTTATTTATCGTTCTTCTTAATTTGCCCCTCTTATATGTAGAAGAAGAAAACTATTGGCCGTGATTATCAATAAATGACCTCCTTGAAAATAAATTTGTTAAATCACAAATTAGTTGGCCTTAATGTAACTTTTTCCATCGTGTTGGAATTGAGATTTTAATAACAAAGTGTATATCTTGTGTCCAATGAAACAATCTCCAACTCAAGCTCTTAATTGTTGCAATTATAAAAAAGACAAAGGGCCTCATTCAAGTGCGATTGGGCCAATTGAATGGGGCTCTATATAAGCACAGAGCATATATATATTTTTTTTTATAACATAAATTTTATTGAGAAGTTCTGGAATTGCAATGACAAAACAAAAAGAATAATCAAAAACATAGTCCACAAGTTGTCTTATAACTAACATCGTATTGCTACCATGTTGAAACCATTCCATTTAAATAAAAACTCCATTACAACTCTTTTTTCGTATTTTTGGTGATTCTGTCCAAATATATTCACATTAGTTTCTTTATATTCAGCAATATATACAGCTTATAAGGTCCCATTGTTCAAATTGCAGAAATTCACATTTCCATGGATGAACCGGAGCAGCAAGAAATATGATAAAATAAAATAAAATAGAGAGAAAACAAGTAGCATTGTATAAAACATATGGTGGAGTGTCTTCCCCCAGTAATTCTCCATTCAACCAATCTTAAGGGAACCTTCCTCCCCCCCTGTACCTTTGGAATACTGAAGAGATATCTCTCAGGGTCCTCTCACCATTTCTTCCCGTCCGCTCCACACTCCACTCCCCAGCAACACAACAGGAATGGCTTCTTTATTGTGTTCCCTTAACTTAGTTGTTATATATTACTATCTGTGAATAAGATCCAGGGTTCCCAAACCTCCAGAAAGCAGTGATGTGTATCTGATATGATGTGGGTCATCCTCTCATTGATGCAAATAAAATTTATTTTGTTTGTTACTTCCTGTAAATTAATGTCCCTGCTCTTCCATCGTCTTGCGATGGTATTCTTAGCTGCTAGAAATATCAATTGGGCCAGTTTATTCCCCTGCCTTCCCAGTTTTGAGAAGCGTGCTCCCAGGAGACAGACTGCTATTGATGGTTGGAGTGGGGTTTTGAGTATTCTTGAGATTAGACTGGTCGTTTCTGACCAAATTTTAAATACCTTAGGGCAGCTCCACCAAGTGTGTATGAAGTCTCCCCTTCCTTGGCACCCCCTAAAACATCTATCTGGGATTGTTTGAGATATCTTATTTAGTCGAACTGGAGTTGTGTATGCCCGGTGTAAAATCTTAAGAGAGGTTTCTAACAAACTATAATTAAATGAACCCTTAGAAAGGTTCGATAAGGATTCAGCCCATTTATTCCCATCCCAATTTTGTCCTAGGTCCCACTCCCACTTCGAAACAAAGGAAGGCCTCCAAGTGCTTGGTGGACTATTGAAGATTTCGTATATTGACCCTAAGATTCCTTTGGACAGGACCTCACTTTTAAACACTACCGACATCCAAGATTCCCTCGGGGGCCCATGGGTTCTTTGTATCTCTTTAATCCAGCTTCTTATTTTAATGTAATTGAAAAGTTCCCGGTGTGATACCTCAAAGTTCCTAATCATAGATTCTGAAGTTCTCATCAAACCTCCCTCAAACCAAGCCCCCAGTTTATCTAGACCATGAGAAGTCCAATATTCCTTGGACTCTGCAGTGATGGTGGTTGATAAGGAGGGTGATGTAAAGATTGATGTGAGGGGAGATACCGGGTGAGTTAGTTTGTATTTCCTCCTAGCCCAGATCCAAACTCTCAGTGTAAACTTAGTTATGGGATTCTGTATTCTAGAGTAAAAAGCGCTTGCACCTGGAGCCCAAAGGATTATACCCCACGTAAGCGGGCAATCTGTAACTCCTCTACAAAGACACAGTTTGGTTGGAGTGGAACGGAGTGAGCTAGGGGGACAGAGGCAAGCTGCGCTGCTCTGAAGTAATTCAGGAAATTAGGACAAGATAGGCCCCCCTTGGATTTATGTACGTACATCGTTTTTCTCGCTATCTTAGGGGGTCTATTTCTCCATATGAACTTAAACACTTGGGTCTGGAAGCGGGCCAATTCTGTATTTTTTATCTGGATTGGTAGCGTCCTGGCAAGATAGAGCAGCCTCGGCAATATGTTCATTTTAACCGTGACTACTCTACCCGTCCATGAGATATGCCGTTTATTCCAGTTTTCCAGGTCTCTCCGCAGAGCCCTGTAGAGAGGTGGATAGTTAGCTTTATACAAATTAGTTAATGAGTTGGTCAAGTTAATCCCTAGATATTTGATGTGTGAGGGGGGCCATAGAAATTTATGAATTCCCTTCAGGTGGTTCAGGATATCCAAAGGGATCCCAACACTCAAAGCTTCTGTCTTGTCCTGGTTTAGCCTCAGGCCTGACAAGTTGCTATAGACCCCTATCGTCTCCATCAGGGCGCCTACGGAGGAGCTAGGATTCGAGAGAGTGCAGAGAAGGTCATCAGCAAACAAGGAACACTTTAGATGCTGGTGTCCCACCCGCACCCCCTCTATAGAGGAGTTAACTCTGATCGCTTGAGCCAAAGGCTCAATGGCCAGAGCAAAGAGAAGAGGAGACAGTGGGCAGCCCTGTCTCGTACCTCTCTCGATTTTAATGCTGGCCGTATGGGAACCAGGCAGTTTTAGTGTGGCCCTGGGAAGTGTATAATACAGGTTTAGGAAGTTTCCTCTGAACCCAAACTTTGCCAATGTGGCGAATAGGAAGGGCCACTCCAGGGTATCAAACGCCTTTTCGATGTCCAATGCGAGCAGGCACACAGGGAGACCTCTAGACCTAGCCAAATGAATAACATTTAGAGTCCTCCTAATGTTGTCACTAGTCTGCCTGTTTGGAATAAAGCCTGATTGGTCCTTATGTATTAAGGCGGGTAGGAAGATTGAGATCCTCTGGGAGAAAATTTTGGCCAGCAGTTTATCGTCGCCATTAAGAAGCGAGATTGGTCTATAATTTTTAGCTTCCTTTGGATCTCGGCCTTCCTTAGGAAAGAGCGTCAAGTCTGCATGGTTCAGCTCAGGGGGAGTCGTCTCTCCTCTTAGAATTGAATTGAATAGACTACATAAATGGGGGGCCAGAATTTCTGAGAACTTTTTGTAATAGATGTTAGTGAACCCGTCCGGGCCGGGGGGACTTCCCTAGCTTCAGTTCTTTAATGGCATCTAGAATTTTCTTTGACCGTAACATCTTTATTCAAGTTTTGTAAGTCTAGGGGTGAAATCTGGGGCAAATCAAGGGAGTTTAGATAGGAATGAATAACATTCTCTGGGGCCAATTTCTGAGTGGAGTAAATATTTTGATAGAAATCCCTAAAGACCTCCTGAATTTCGCTTTGGCTATAGGTGAGATCTCCCTTCCTATTTCTGATTTGGGAAACCCTGGCTTGAGCATATTTAGCTTTTAAACTCCTTGCTAGTAGCTTATCAGGTTTATTCGCCTTGGCATAAAACAAATGTTGAGTCCTCCTTAATGCCTTATCCGTTTTTATGGTCAGTATACTATCCAGCTCTAGCCTGGTTTTATCTATCTGTTTCCTTAAAGCTGTCGAGGGAGAAAGCTGATATTGCCGCTCTAACTGAGTTAGTTTCTCTGATAGCTCCTTTTCTTTTAGCCTGTTCTGTTTTCTGTGTTGGGAGGCTAGCTTGATAAACACCCCCCTTATGTAGGCTTTGTGCGCCATCCAGACCCATCCCGCACCTGTCTCCCCACCCACATTGGACTCGAAAAATTCCGCCAACTCGCTCTCAGTTTGTTCCTGGAATCTGGATTGCGATACCAAGTATTCATTAAGTCTCCAGGTATAGGGCATCCGAGATTGAACTCCCAGGTCTACCTCAAGTATGACCGCCGCGTGATACGACCAAGTGCACGGAACAATAGCCGCTTTGTTTGAGCTGTCTAGAAGCGAATTACATATGTATATTGTGTCTATACGCGAATAAGTCCCGTGGGTGGGGGAATAAAAAGTATATTCCCTCCCTCTTGGGTGCAGACCTCTCCAGGCGTCAACTAGGTCTAAGGAGTGCAGAAGTTTTAAGATTTTCCTTTTTTTTTTGGAGTAGCGATCTTCTTGTGGAGCTTTAGATTTATCTGCCACTGGGTCTAATACCAGATTAAAGTCCCCTCCTATAATTAGTTTGCCCCATTCTCCCCCCTCCAGAACCCTTAAGAATCTGATCAGGGTCTTATGTGGTGTTTTCGTAGGGGCATAGAAGGAGGCCAGTGAAACTGGAGAACCCAAAATCGTCCCCTTTAAAATGATGTAGTAGCCCTCCCGGTCCACTATCTTAGTTGTTAATTGAAATTGGAGGCTCTTATGGAGCAAAATCGCAACTCCTTCTTTTTTGGAGACCTAGGAGAGCATATTTTTTTACAGAAGGTTTTGGTTAGCGAACACCTTGCTTTTGAATAGAAGTTCACTTACTAAAAACTTCTGTCAAAAAAATATGTTCTGTGCTTACATAGAGCCCTATTCTATTGGCCAAATTGCAACTGAATGAGGTCCAAAGTCTAAAAAATCAAACCTGTTGAACTGGTTTCCAGTTTCTGTGCTCATGAGCTGATTGTTTAGGAGGCAGGATAGCATAGGTAGCACAATGTTCTAATTGTTGTACTGTTTTGGTGTGTGATAAATAATAATTGCAATTTAAATTCAGGAGAAAATTCTCCTATTTGGCAGATAAAGATTGCTATTAGTCACTGAGCGGCTGTAGCAGCATTCATTTCTACAACTTTTAATCTGTTATTGTTAAATCAATAAAGTGCTACAAGGTATCTTTTTATTTGTACAGCAAAATCAATCTTTTGTGATTTTTTTAATAATAATTACGAATTTAATAGAGAAAATGAGCAACAATCATTAGTTAGGTATATGAAACGCTATATGGTATCTTGACATTTTCTCAAAAAACTCTTTCACCTGTTGCTTTTTTTTGCAGTAATAATTAGCAGTATTTACTTATTTGAGTAATATGTGTGTCTGCCTGCCTTCTGGCATCTTTCTACTGCATTTGTCAGACATTTTCCAGCAGGCTTAATAGCCTTATTAAATTGTGATTTGGCCAATTGAATAGGGCTCTATATAAGCACAGATATTTTTTTTTTACAGAAGTTTTTAGTTAGTCAACTTCTATCCAAAAGCAAGGTCATCACTAACTAAAAACGTCTGTAAAAAAAGAATATTCTCTGTGCCTATATGAAATGGTCTGGTACTCCCATCTCCTTAAATACTTGCCACATTTTGTTGTGATCCACATAGTCAAATGCTTTAGAATAGTCAATGAAGAAGATAAGTGTTTTTATGAAACTCTCTTACTTTCTCTATTATCCTATAGGACATTTAATATTTTGTGCCTCTGCAGAACCTGGCTTGCACATCTGGTAGTTCTGGGTCCATATATTGTTGGAGCCGTGCTCGCAGGATCTTAAACATTACCTTGCTGGCATGTGAAATGAGTGAGCTTGTTTGATAAGCGGAGCACTCTTTGGCATTGCTTTTTTAGCTATTGGTATATAGACTGACCTTTTCCAATATACTGGCCATTGTTGAATTTTCCAAACTTGTTGGCATAATGCAAGCAACACTTTCACAGCATCATCTTCTATGATCCCAACAACTCCTGCAGACTTTTTATCAACAAGGCTTCCTAGGCCCATCTTCACTCTCCAAGATGTCTGTCTCCATCTCACTGGACTAACTAGTGTGGTATGGATCTTCTGCATATTCCCATCACCTCTTCTCTATCTGATGTGCTTCTGTTAAATCTCTATATATTTTTCTTTTGTCACTCCCACTTTGGGATGAAAGGTTCCTTTGAGATTCTCAATTTTCTTGAAGATGTCTTGACTTTATCTTCTTCTATCTTTTTACATTGCTCATTGTTGAATGGCTCCTTGTCTCTTCTTGCTATCCTCTGTGATTCTGCATTCAGTTGGACAAATCTTTTTCTATCTCCACTATCTTTCACTTTTCTTCTTTCTTGGGCTACTTTCAAAGCCTCATCAGATAGCCAGTTCGCCTTCTTAGTTTTCGTTCTTTTAGGGATATTCTTTGTTGTGGTTTTCTGAAGAATATCACAAACTCCTGTCCTAAGTTCTTCATTCATTCTGTTGTCCATTAAATCTATTATTTAACTCCACTGTATATTCACAGGGGATATTATTTATTTTGTATCTGCATGATGATTTTCCCTCTTTTCTTTGGTATAGAAATAAGATTTAAACTACTATATTTCATCTTTCCCTTTTGTTCTGATTATTGGTGAAAAGAAAGAAGAAAAAAATAGATTATTTTAGATAAAGGGCATGTTACAATTAAACTTAAGTTTCTTCTGGAGATGACTATCTATCTGTGTAAAAGAAGAAACTTGCCTGGTTTTCCAGATTTTTTTTACTGAAAACAGAAGTTGCCATTTTAAGTTTAAGTTTTGGATTAAAAGTTCAAGAGTCAGCTCAAGAGTCAATGACTGCAGTTCAAACCTGTAAATTCATATTCTGTGTTCTTCAGCAGCTCACAACACCTAACAAACATAAGTCTTGTAGCAAAATATATATGACCTTTTATTTGTGAACTATTTCCTAAGAGCAATTTGTAATGAAACACCACTTTTAATTTTAATCTATATAACTATTGTATGGCGTTTATGTTCAACATAACAGCACCCTTTTTGTTGTACAATAGGATTTTCCATTGCCATGTGTATTTGTTTTGGTAATCATCAGCAATGTATTTATCATTTTGCAGCATATTTATAGGTTAGTTCTGTGGTTGGTATTAGAAATAACTCACTATGCGACAAGTTTCAAGTTTCTATTCGCTTTCACTTGTTTCAATAAGTCACATGACAGTAATTTTTTTATATAAAATAAGCAACTGCAGCCAGATGTCGCCATTCTTATAATCCACAACTGTAGGAGAGTGATATCTGGAAGAATCCACCCATCTGACAGCATGAGGTGAATATACAGAATGTATTAGTGCTTGTCTAAGCATGCATACATATTTAATAATAATTGGTTTTAAACTGTCTTTTCTAGCAAAATGTTTTACAATAATTTGAGGGCATGCCATTTTGAGATAGAAAAATGACTAAGTTGTTAAATTTGTTACAATGGCTTAATTTCCTTTAGTTTGTGAAACTTCTAAGATGAATGTAACAAGGCACCTTACTTTTTAATCTTCAACAAAAGAAGAAGAATATGTGGGAAGGGGAAGCACAAAGACACTTTCTAATGCAAATAACTCAAATTCATTTTGAAAAAAAATAACATAAAAAGGATTTCATAAAAAAGAACATAAAAAAGGTTTTTCCCTGTTTTTTACATATTGGTGAATTAACGGGTTAAAATATCATTGAGAAAATACTAAGTGAAACTTGTTTGGTTATTTTGATAGTTTTATAATAGGTTTTTAACTGTTTAATTATTGGTGGCTCCAGAAAGCTTTTTAATGTGTTTTAGCCAAAGGATGCAAAGTATTCTCATACTGTGTGTGAACTAAAGGGGGATATCCTAGTAGATTTTAAACACTGCAAATCCTTAGAAAACAATATTTTCAGGCATACCAACCTGAGACACTTGTTACCTGGAAAAGGGTTCACAATAGACCCCTACAGTGTTACAGGACACAGTGTTACTATACACTGATGGCAGACTCCACTGTGATCCACTGATGTGACCAGAGAGATCTACGGATACATGAGTGGATGTACACAAGCAATATACACTTACTTCTATTTATGAGGTAGTGAAATGTGAGTGGACTATACCTTTCTTTTTATGTTATTTTTCAAAATAATTTGGAGGTATCTGCGTTAAGAAGTGTCTTTGCACCCTTACCCTCCCCCCCCCCCCCATACTGCCCTTAATTTGTTATTGTGTGTAAAGACTACAATGTACGGCTGAGACCATCACACACAGTTATATGACATTCGAGTGGACTGGATATCTATGTCCCTTTCAGTACAGATTAAATGTTCAAGCTTTTTTATAATGGTTACTATATCACTGCATGAAAAAGTGCCATTTGTGAAGCACACCTGTCGTATACATTTATACATTTTTTGTGAATACACTTCATATAGTTTATGTGTGATAATTTACTGGATTGTTATCTAATACCATGGAACCAATGAAGTAAGTGTGTTGTGTACAATTATAGTGCCGGGAACTAAAATATAATCTAGTCTAATCTTGTGTATAGTTACTTTTTAATAGTCACATTATTATTTGGGTAACCTATTTTCTACTTAACTACTTATATTGAATATGTACCTACAGTGGAGGGAGTATTTCATCCCCTGCTGATTTTGAACGTTTGTCCACTGACAAAGAAATTATCAGTCTATAATTTTAATGGTTGGTGTATTTTAACAGTGAGAAACAGAAAAACATAAAAAAAAAGTTTTCCAGGTCAATGAGGGAAATAAGTATTTGACCCCTTTGTCTTAGTACTTGGTGGCAAAACCCCTGTTGGCAATCACAGAGATCTGACATTTCTTGTAGTTGGCCACCAGGTTTGCACACATCTCAGGAGGGATTTAGTCCCACTCCTCTTTGTAGATCCTCTCAAAGTCATTAAGGTTTCGAGGCTGATTTTTGGCAACTCAAACCTTCAGCTCCCTCCACAGATTTTCTATCAGATTAAGGTCTGGAGACTAGCCACTGGCCACTCAAGGTCATTAATGTGCTTCTTCCTGAGCCACTCCTTTGTTCCCTTGGCTGTGTGTTTTGTGTCATTGTCATGCTCGAATACCCATCCTTGACCCATTTTCAATGCCCTAGCTGAGGGAAGGAGGTTCTCACCCAAGATTTGACGGTACATAGTCCCATCCATCGTTCCTTTGATGCGGTGCAGTTGTCCTGTCCCCTTAGCAGAAAAATACCCCCAAAGCATACATTTTCCTCCTCTATGTTTGACGGTGGGGATGGTGTTCTTGGAGTTATAGGCAGCATTCCTCCTCCTCCAAACACGGCGAGTTAGGTTGATGCCAAAGAGCTCGGTTTTGGTCTCATCTGACCACAACACTTTCACCCAGTTCTTCTCTGAATCATTCAGATGTTCATTGGCAAACTTCAGACGGGCCTGTACATGTGCTTTCTTCAGAAGGGGGTGCTGCAGGATCTCAGTCCTTCACGGCATAGTATGTTACCAATTGTTTTCTTGGTGACTATGGTACCAGCTTCCTTGAGATCATTAACAAGATCCTCCCGTGTAGTTCTGGGCTGATTCCTCACCGTTCTCATGATCATTGAAACTCCACGAGGTGAGATCTTGCATGGAGCATCAGACAGGGGGAGACTGGCCGTTATTTTATGTTTCTTCCATTTGCAAATAATCGTACCACTTGTTTTCACCTTCTCACCAAGCTGCTTTGCAATGGTCTTGTAGCCCATTCCAGCCTTGTGTAGGTCCTATAATGTGTCCCTGACATCCTTGGACAGCTCTTTGGTCTTGATCATGGTGAAGAGTTTGGAATCTGATTGATTGCTTTTGTGGACAGGTGTCTTTTATACAGGTAACGAGCTGAGATTAGGAGCACTCCCTTTAATCTCAGCTCGTTACCTGTATAAAAGAAACCCGGGAGCCAGAAATCTTGCTGATACTTATTTCCCTCACTGACCTGCAAATCAATTTATAACATGCGTTTTTCTTTCTTTTTTTTTTGTTATTCTCTCTCTCACTGTTAAAATACACCTACCAATAAAATTATAGACTGATCATTTCTTTGTCAGTGGACAAACTTCAAAATCAGCAGGGGATCAAATACTTTTTCCCCCCACTGTATAGGCCGTAAATGCTGGGTCCTCCGTCCACAGCTCTATTCCAGAATCTAATTTTAAGTGCCTCTTGTGTCTCAATCTAAATAGATAAAATTATGGATTTACTAAGCTATTGCACCAAATGAATGGATGCAATAATAATTTTCCCCATAGAAAATTTATATTGCACCTGTAATCAATCTGTTTTCTAGCCCCTGCATAGTTTTGTAAATCTGGCTGAAGACAACAATGAATGTATTGTCTGTGGGTCTCCTGCATTAAAGATGCACTTGATAAGAAGGAAGCACATAAGAAGCTTTAATGGCAGATAATGAACAACTGGTTCCCATAATCACATAGAGCCTCATAGAGCTGATTGTCTCCTCCCTGATATGGAGCCTCATTAAATTCGGGGACGTAACTCGATCACAGACAGCCAAATGCCTGCGATCGCGTTGCGACCTCCCGTTGCTCTACTTTTGCGATGCTATTCAATTGGCAGGGCATGCAAGTTAGGCGCCGTTCCCGAAAATCCGGAAACCATGCTATCGGCAGTAAAAATTGGCAGCTTGAACATGATCAATTAACCAAGGCCGTACCTGCCGATTGACAAACAGCCAATAGGAACGAAGCCTGTCAAGTAAGCCCATATTGTTGCCCGCAAGACTTTGATCTCTCAAATCAGACCTGTAAATCAATGAGCACTATGCTTAAAGCACTTCGCTGCCGCAAATCCTTGGTTCTGTCAAGGCCGTAAAGGATAGGTATCCATTTTGCAACAGATTTTCAAAGACGGCATGGCGTTCAAGCCTGTAACCTCAAAATGGAGGCCCAAACATTACGGCCTCCAAATGGGGCCCGGATCCACAGACCACATTTCAAGCCTGTAAAGTGCAATATAAACCCAACAGTACACTTTAAAGCATAGGGAAAGCACGAAGAGGCATTACAATTACTTGCCCAATAATCCCCAAATAAAAAATAGGTTCATGGCAAATATTTAATATTCAGCATATGTTGGAATGGTCATTCACATGCCAATATGAAAAGCCATGCGGCTAGTTTGTCTCTTTTCCAGCTTGCGAGCGTGGCTAAGTCTTAAGGGCTTGAGTCTCAAGGCCGTAACTCGATTTTAAATTCCAGGCCGCATCCGTTGCGGGTATCATGTTGCACTTCACCAAGAATGAAATATGAATGAAGCCAATCTCATTGTACATGTGGGTGGCCTGATATGTATTAACTCATTGATTCCCAAGCTTGATCAAAGCCAGAATATTACACATGAAAATATATTTAATATTCCATATTTACAGGCTTGCGTCTCAAGCCCGTAACTTGTGCCTAGCTCGAATGTCATAGCTCTGTAACTAAACCAAATCTCAAGGCCGCAGGGGTTGTGTGTCTCACAATGCACTTAAGGCCATGGAATTAAATAAGGCTGCAAGGGCCTTAAAAATCTTGCTTATGGCATTAGAATTACACAACAATCCCCAATGATCAAATAAGTAAATTAAAAAAAAAAAATTGTTGTCCTATAAATAACATGGATGAGGCTCTGTTCCAAACGGGGGAGCATCCCGTACTACCCCTGTTGTGGATAATGTTCAGGGGTCACAAGTACGTGCCCGCATCATTCGGGAGTACTTCCCATGTAAGTACAAAACAAATAATAACCAACTATAATGTACCTTGATTATGCCTAACTAATTCAACTCCTTTCTCCTTCCCCGTTGTCATACAAAATATCTCATGATGCATTATTGATTAACACTGGATCAACTACAGCCTGCTCTGATATCTGTTAACGGTAAGTATACACACATTCCCATACACATAATATATACTGATATCTGCAAAACTGCAGAAACAACGCTAGATAGGTGGTATTATATATATTCCAGAATGTCAATGTATATAGAAATCTGTATCCTACCCACCTCCACCATGATCCTTTGCATACCTGTGATGATTAGTCAATGTGTGGCATTGTTGATTCTTTTATTTGTTAATTTCTGAGAATATTAAATATGATGTACCACATTTTTTATTTGTGTCCCTCACCAATGTTGATACCATTGCATTTCCGTAACACCAATGAAAAGACCTTCATAGTCAACATCTGTGCTCTAAACCATCAGTTAAGGGTTTAAATAGTATTTCAGAGGGCCTCATTCTATTAACGGCCGTAGGAGATGCGGGGCCGCAAGGACCAGGCGCACGCTATTTGCCTATTCTATTCCCTTCCGGCCGGAGGAAAGCCTTTGATCTTAAACGGCCGCAAGAGTTTCGGCCGCAAGAAAGTCACGTTTGCTATTCTATTGCTCCGGGAACCCTCTCGGCAAGGCTAAAACCGAGCCGCAGCTTACTTGCACCAAAAAGGTCCCGCAAGCACACAATTAAGCACATAATATAGCCATCCTGCACTCTGATGAGACGATAAAGTGATTGGAGGTGTTAGCATTCATAGCACAACATTCCCCTACACTCAAATCCGAAAATAAATTTTATTTGAATTAATGTCAAATATCCGTGGACAAAGTCCAGAGGGCTTGGAGCACCTCAGACCAGCCAAGGCTGCGGCCGGAAAATAAACAGTTAATAAAATATCGGATTTGGGCTGATGTGCAAGCTTGAGAGGGGGTTGCTATTAATCCTCATGTCCCCATTACGATCCCTAGCATTTACAGAGCGATATGCGGCCGGCCGTAAGGGGGATATCCTTGCGGCACCGTCTATTTGAATTGCAAGGTAAAGGTAGCTCTACAAGGGGCTGTAAGACGGCCGCAAGGAATCGCAGCTTTGCGGATGTTTTACGGCAGATAATAGAATGAGGCCCATAGTGTGTTTGCATTACTCATTTCAACCATGAGCTGAGATAGGTATTGACAATTCAGTTCAACCTTTGAATCCATGACACAAAACCCTACAAATAGAATGAGACAGGTGTTTGTAACTGGTTCACATCATAATATTGAACATATATATGCAAGTGTCAGGGGGTTAGGGTGGCACAGTTGTTAACATATGGTTGTATATATATATATATATATATATATATATAAACCACTGTGTGAACAGATATTTTCTTCTACACATAAACATTAGACATCTGCACCTCATACTGACATATGCTCTAATATATACCTTGAGTAAATCTCTCCATGTGTAATAAACACGACTATCATACCTAGCTGTGGCTGGAATCAAACTCAGGAGCATTACCTCCACCATAAGCTGCACTAGTGACAGAGCTATTACCCCAAGCCTATGTTAACACAGGACGGTTATATTGATGGAAGATCTATGTACAAATCCAATAATGTTGTCTTGTAACATAAATCTGGTGTTTCACAATCATAGTACAGTAAAACAAACACGGATAATAGGATCAATAGGTGTGATTTTATTTGATAGACTGCTGTAGACCGTTGGATCATGGCAGGTTGTCTGGGTGATTAAGACCTACAGAGATAAGAACAAGATATCAATTAGAACAATATATGCATTGACTGCAACACCTCATCTCAACAGCAATATATATTGCACATCAATTGCTTCTATATGCAATATAACCACATTCTCACCTAGCTCTTCTTGCTGAGCGATGTGCCCTCACCCTGCAGGGCTTTTGGACACGAGTTGGTGGAGGGATGGTGCGTCCAGGATGGAATGCTCTTCCGCCCTGGAAGCTGGGGGTAAGGTGTGTGTGGTGGAGGCGGAAGGCTCAAGTGGTGGTGGGGGACCGACGCCACCGACTGCAGCTGCAGCTATGCTCTCTGTGACTGGCCTTGTCTGGCCCTATGAGCTAATCGGGTATAGCACTCCATTACCCGGTGATGCCTTTTAGTCTCCGGATAGATAAGCCGGATGTAATTTGTATGTTCACTTGCTATCTGCAGTGCCTTCTCATGTTGCTCCCTGATCTGCCTCCTTAACATCACATTGCACCTATCAGCGGTCTCCACATGACTGATGAGGTCCTGCCAGACTCGTGTGGAGGTGTGTAATGGGGCACTGGATACACGTGAACTCAGTCTGACCTGTAGGTATGCGATCGGTCCACTAACTGGCGATGGTGTCGGGTGGTACTGTGGGCTGCACCTCTGTGACTGTGTGGAGGTATGCGCTGGTATGGACTCATGTGCTGGTGTGGACTGCTGTAGTAGTGTGGCCAGATTGAATGGTGGTGTCACAGTCTGCTGACTCACCATATGCTGGGGGAACATCTGATGACTCCCCATGTGTTGGGGGAACATCTGATGACTCCCCATGTGTTGGGGGAACATCTGATGACTCCCCATGTGTTGGGGGAACATCTGATGACACCCCATGTGTTGGGGGAACATCTGATGACTCCCCAAGGCACTCGGGTCAAAGGGCCGGCCTGTTGCCAGAAGGCGGTTGAGGGGCCGGTGGGGGGGGGGGGTTCCCCCCAATGGTCCCGCTCTCTATGGTACTGCGTCTTGGCTAGATGCAGGGCCCTCTATTTTCTGCCCCTGAGATGGTGACAAACCACCATCATCCAGGGTAGCAGACACCTGGCTCTCTGCGTCTGTGGTAGTCCTGCCTGGTATTGAAATGAGACAAGAATTATATTTGAGTACTGTTGTTCTGAACAATTGATTGCTGTGTGTTTCTATATTCCTAAGATCATGATCGTGACTTGGAATGGCTGTGATTGTTCTACGCAGATCAAGATTGATCTGCATCATGAGCATTTTGCATCCTGGCTGGGATCTTTCCTGCTATGCTGCCAGCAGTTGCGGCAAGGGGTTGCTAGATGGCGCTGCCACTATTATGTACTAAATCTTCACCTTACACACATATACAAAAGCCATAGCCATCACCCTAATCCTAAACCCTGACCTTAACCGCCACCCTATTCCACTAAATCTACGGGACAATCTAATCACCAGTAAAATGAAGCAACATCTAGCGGCTTCTCACTGCAACTGCTGCTACCAGTAGGGACAGTCAGATAATAGGAAAGATCCCATATCAATATATGTAATGCTGGTGCGATGAGCCATCTGCAGTTCATTAGGACACATGCTCATTTGAATCTAATGTGCAGTGTGAGACTGACCAACCTGTGACCAATCCTCAGCAATGTGTGTTAACATGCTAATGAGACATGGTCCAGGTTAGCCTAGTACACGATACTCACTTGTGGTCCATCAGAGTCTGTATCCACATATGCTGTAGTGTGCACATCCATACACGTATATGTATAATCTATCTGGATCTACAGTTATACCTAGTTGAAAGATGTAGATGGGTTCAAAGCAGTAGGAGTGTTAAGCAAAACAGCTATGAACAGGCCAGTTTAACATGGGATAGAGAGGGATAGGGGAACTCATGACAATAAATACACAATTATAAAGGAGATTTCATAATTTATGCTTTATATGCACTCTGGACCAACAGCAAACATAACAGTAACATCAATTGATTTGCAAAACGCTATTCACAATCAGTTGTTAGTGGAAATTTAAATGTATATTTCATGGATAACAATTCTGAGAAGTATGTTTATTTAGACTGGATTGACATGGGTATTGCTGCCCCATATATCTATATATACAACCAGAGATCTTACAGTGCCATTCAATTCACCCCCCTTGACTTTTTACCTATTTTCTTACATTACAGCCTTAAGTTCAATGTTTGCTAATCTGAATTGTATGTGATGGATCAGAACACAATAGTCTAAGTTGGGGAAGTCAAATGAGAAAAATATATACATAAAACATTTTTTTAGAAATAGAAAACAGAAAATTGGCATGTGCGTATGTATTCATCCCCTTTGTTATGAAGCCCATAAAAAGCTCTGGTGCAACCAATTACCTTCAAAAGTCAAAAAATTAGTGAAAAGATGTCCACCAGTGTGCAATCTAAGTGTCACATGATCTGTCATTATATATACACACCTTTTTTGAAAGGCCCCCAGAGGCTGCAACACCTAAACAAGAGGCACCACTAACCAACTACTACCATGAAGACCAAGGAACTCTCCAAACAAGTAAGGGACAATGTTGTTGAGAAGTACAAGTCAGGATTAGGTTATACAAAAATATCCAAATCTTTTATGATCCCCAGGAGCACCATCAAATCTATCATAACCAAATGGAAAGAACATGGCACGACAGCAAACCTGCCGAGAGACGGCAGACCACCAAAACTCACAAACCGGGCAAAGAGGGAATTAATTCCGAGTTGGGCTTTATGGCAGAGTGGCCAGAAGAAAGCCATTACTTTCAGAAAAATACAAAATGGCACGTGTATAGTTTGCGAAAAGGCATGTGGGAGACTCCCAAAATGTATGGAGGAAGGTGCTCTGGTCTGATGAGACTAAAATGTTACTTTTCTGCCATCAATGAAGACGTTATGTCTGGCGCAAACCCAACACATCACATCACCCAAAGAACACCATCCCCACAGTAAAACATGGTGGTGGGCAGCATCATGGTGGTGGCAGCCGGGACAGGGAAACTGGTCAGAGTTGAGGGAGAGATGGATGGTACTAAATACAGGGATATTCTTGAGCAAAACCTATACCACTCAGTGCGTGATTTGAGGCTAGGATGGAGGTTCACCTTCCAGCAGGACAATGACCCCAGACACACTGCTAAAGCAACACTTGAGTGGTTTAAGGGGAAACATGTAAATGTGTTGGAATGGCCTAGTCAAAACCCAGACCTCAATCCAATAGAAAATCTGTGGTCAGATTTAAAGATTGCTGTTCACAAGCGCAAACCATCCAACTTGTAGGAGTTAGAGCAGTTTTGCAAGAAGGAATGGGCCAAAATCCCACTGGTAAGATGTGGCAAGCTCATAGAGACTTATCCAAAGCGACTTGGAGCTGTGATTGCCGCAAAAGGTGGTTCTACAAAGTATTGACTTTAGGGAGGTGAATAGTTATGCACATTGACTTTTTCTGTTATTTTGTCCTATTTGTTGTTTGCTTCACACTTTAAAAAAAACATCTCCAAAGTTGTGGGCATGTTCTGTAAATTAAATGATGCAAATCCTCAAATAATCCATGTTAATTCCAGGTTGTGAGGCAACAAAACACAAAAATTGCCAAGGGGGGTGAATACTTTGGCAAGGCACTATAGCAGCCTTTTAAACCATTATTTGCGGCCTTGATTGGCATCCTCTGTTTCCTATAGGTTAATTGACATGTGCCTGGCTCGTAAATTACAGCTCTGCCACCAATTATTTGATTGGAAAACCAGGTTTACGGGCTTGAGGCTGTGGTCTATAATTCGCTCCCAGCTGGTTTAAATTTCAAGCCCGCATCCGTTGCAGGCCTCACGTTGCACTTCAACTTCCAAGCCAGTAGGACTTTGAATTTTGGAGGTTAAAGCCCGTAGGACTTCACATTGATTGCCATGATCAATAGAACACGAAAATTGAACATGAAATAATGTATTTATTTATGCCGATTTGTGAGTTTGAGAATGTTCTGCTAATAATTCCTAGACCTAACATCACTTTCACTTTTATTAAAAGTATTTTATTGCTTTTTTATTTGCTTTTAAAGTGATACGATTTGTCTTTAAGCCCTTTGCAACACCTCCTTGGTACCATTAACCTGTGGTTCGAGTTTAGCCATTTGCGGGCTTGACGGAGGGAAAATCACAGCAATTGAATAGCAATTTCCAATTTTAGCATTTGGGACTCTTGCGACCATGGAAGATCCAAGCCTCGGAGGGCATTAACTTGCGATTTTACAAATCGCAAAGGATCACAATGAATCGCAGCACTTAACTCGATCAGAGCCCGCAAAAAGAAGGCAATTGAATAGCAAAGTAACTTGCAACCTCCACTTGCGATCTCCACTCATAGTTAGGCTCAAAAGCAAAATAAGTTATTATTGGTCTTTACATTAATGTATCTTCACACTCTCTTAGATCAATTACCTTAAGAAAAGATTCCATGTATTTAAAGCTGGTTGCTATTAAGAAATATTAAGTGGAAGTGTTTGCTTTTTAACATTAGTTATCTTAATCATAAATTACATGTTAAAGCATCTCACTCTCTTAATGACTCCATGTCATATGATTAATTATATCTCATAGTGGGGTGTGATAAACCAGAAGAATATGCCCAGTTGACACAATAAATTCCAAGCCCGTAATGGCAACCGGACACCCGCAAGCCCAGCGGGCTTGAAATTTGGCTGCATTACAGAGCTATTAAATTAGAACATGCCGCAAGCTAAGGGCCGGAGAGGCAAACCCATAAACCATTCTTACGCACGTTGCGTGTTCGGCCTGAATATGATCAATTAGTCAAACCCATAGTTATGGGTTTAGAGGGAGCCAATGGCAAAAGAGATCATTATCAAGACATCACTGAAAAACGGAGGTCGGTTTTCAAAGTCTTATGGGTTTCGATCGGACCTGCATACCAGAAATAATGCAATACTAATTAATCAATAAATATGATATTCTAGTCCATGCAAGTTCCATTATATATATTAACACATTGATTGCCGGGATTGAAATAACACGGAAAAAAACATTTTAAAAAAAGTAGTTTATATTGATGATTTGCGAGCTTGAGAATGTTGTGCCATTATTTCTAATACCTAACATAACTTTCACTTTAATATTAAGTACAGTAGTGTGTTTATATTTGCATTTACAGTGCTATGGATAGGACTTTAACCCCCTTGCGGGTCCTCACTAGTACCTGTGGGCTTTTGAGCTTCATTTGCGGGTTACGGGTTTGAACGCCAGTGAATTCATTACAATTTAATAGCGATTTCAAATGTAACAGTTACGGGCTTAACCTATCAAAGGATTTACGAGCCCGCAGTTCAAATTTTCACGTCCCATAGGGTTTTCTCGCTCTTAGCCCACAGATCGTCAGCAGGTTGCTTTAAGGGTCCAATTTAATAGCCGCAAGTCTTGCAGGCTACGTTACGGGCTCCATTTTTACACGCTGAGGGAATTTAATAGGGCTGTAAGAGTAGCAGTAGCAGTAGAAATCTTTGTAGCAGAAGAGATAATCACCTTAGCTGAGAAAAGTAGTAAAAGATATATCGCACAGGTAGATCAGACTAATGATAAAACCTTAACATTTTTATATTATAATATGTTAACACTAGGCTGATCTATATGTTTAGATCTACCAAATGACCATGCTTTTGTGCAAAATACTTAACACAGTGATAATAAATTGTAACAAATTATATTTATTTATATGTAATTATATAATGTTTATAGATATAGTCATTTATATTACACTGGTTGATCCGTCCCTGCTATGCTATTTCTTTGGGGATTATAAACTGAAGAAAAGCCTATTTTTCTGGAGCAATTAGGACCTCCTGACGGGGTATACCTTTTTGATAGTGATTTCACAAAGTCACCATTTAAGAATAAAATCAGTACCAGATTAAATGAAACCATTTTTATGACCATGAAGATGTTAACAAAATATGTGTTTGATTAATTTAGTTTGCAGACTAAAAATGTACTTGTTTTATGCTAATGACATTTCTTACTGGTGAGGATGCCAATTGGGGATGATTATGCTATACTATGGACCCATATTCAATTCGAAGCCGTAATTACCTTCATACAGGCCGCATGTCTGCAGGTTAGAAATGTGTTACAATTCCGGCTGTATTCAATTGACTCAAGCCCGCAATTACAGGGCTAAAGCCTAAAACCGTAAACCCTAAACCCGTGTGTAGAATTTCAGGGCATGATCATGATCAACTAAGCAAGCCCATAAGTTACAAATTAGACAGATCCAATAGTAAATGAGACCATCATCATGACGTCAGTTAAACATGGAGTTTAAACTACAATCAATTAGTGTTTACAAGTCCGATCTGCAATCAGACTCGCAATCCAGAAATGTAGAAATCCATAAAAGTCAATAAATCAAATGGTCTAGTCCATGTTGGTTCCATGATATGTAACTCCTTGATTCCTGGGATCAATATAACACAGAAATAAGAGGGTAAAAAAATATTTTTTTATTGCACATTTGCGATCTTCGGACTTTTGTGCAATTAATTATAATGCTTTTCATTACTTACCCAGTATTTTAAAGTACAGTAGTGTGTTTATATTTGCTTTTGCAGTGTTACGAACATGTGTTTAACCCCTTTGCGGTCCTATCTTGTTCTCAAATACATTATTGGCAAAATTTGACATTTAACGGTTTAAAAGGAAATTGTGGGTTTGTTGAATTGTTGTAATTGAATATAAATTAGCACTGGTAACATTTGCGGGCTTGAAACATCAGAGGAGTAGATAGAATGTTTTCTTAGTTATGTTTTTTACAACCGCAGTGATTTTGAGCAGGTATCTTGCAAATGGATTGCGAGTAGCAAAATGTAGCCAAGAGAATATCAGTAACTTTTATGGGCTACATTACGGGCTCCAGTAAATACAATTTGGCCAATTGAATGGGGGGCCTATGTCTGAATACTTTCTTTCCATATTTTAGGCACTCTGCATTCTGTCTTGTGACACACTCTCTCTCAGGTTCAAGACTCTCTTCAAGGACATGAATTTACCAAAACTGTTATGCATCATCAAGTAGAGCCTGGGATATCACTGGAGACAGCTGTTAACATATTTGTTTCATTGATTTCACTTAAAGACATATTAAAGTGAGGTGGGTTATGAATGCATCCTGTAGAGGAGCATCATAAACCACCTAGCAAAAGTGTTTGCATGAAAAAATGCAAACCGTTTTTGCATTTTAAGAAAAAACTGTTGCAAGTGATGAGCTAGGCTTCTCGAGGTAGGATTTTGTAAAAATGTAACTCAGTCCATGTGAGCATTCTCAGATATGCAGCCAATCAGCAATGCTGAATGCAGCCAGCATAGACGACTATTACACTGGGTTCTTTAAGGACCATAAATTTAAGTAAAAATGCTTGAGCGGTTGTTCTTTAGACATACACCCTCTCCTAGATCAATTCGGACAAATTATAATTGTACTGAAACCTTCTCAGCATCTTCTTCCTATTCTAATTTGTCTTTTAGGCGATTGAGCATTTATGCTTGATTTATGGTCCTGCAATGACCTGCAAGAGCCAGCCATGGTCTCTGTGCATATGTCTTTCTGTGAGTGAGTGCATGCAATTTACTGGGGCTGGGGGAGCTAATGGGGTAATTCCCTGGGGCTGAGAGAGATCACAGGGGCAATTCACTCGGGCTGAGGAGGTAATGGGGCAGTTCACTGGGGCTGGGGGAGGTAATGGGGCAATTCACTGAGGGTGGGGGAGGTGATGGGGTAAATAATTGGGGCTGGGGGGGTTACAGGAGCTGTGGGAAGTTTCACCTGGGATGTAGGTAAAACAATCAGTGAATGAAGGGACACAGACCTTGTTCTGGATATTACAGAAACCTAAAGGAAGCTGCCAGCTCAATCCCCAGGCCAAAAAGATACAATGTATTATGTATGCTAATTTAAGCTGGGATTTTCAGGGGGTGTCAACATTGATAGAAACAAGTTTTTAATTGCAAGAAATTCAGCAAAATGTAGGGTAACTGTTTAAATGTTTATTTTGGTATTTTTTCATGCAAACTATTTTTTCATAAACTACTAATTATCCTCTATCATATGCATTAATAACCCAGCTCACTTGAATATGCCTTTAATTAAAAGCATATCATTTTAGTTTGTATAGCTTTTTATATCCTCCCTTGGTCAGTTCCAAAGACAATAAGGATTGAGGCTTGGCCTAGAGCCAATGTACTATCGCATGTATCTAACTTTTGAAAAAATATGATTCCTGGTTTGCCTGGCACTATTACCTAGTAGTTGTTGATCTCTCCTGGGGGCTTACTGAAACCAGATCTGAGTTTATCAGAGTGTGATGAAGAAAATTTGTATAAGATTTGCAGTGTGCATGATTGGCTCTAAGACGACAATAGTAAGATAATTGCTATCTGGATTGCACCTTTCAGACAATGATCTTCAGACCAATAGTATTATTTTTATATAGCTTTTTTACACTCATTCTCTATCATGTAGAAAATGAGGTCAGTGGAAGAATCTTTGCCTTTAGTGAAAGATGTTCTGCTCTGAAGAGAAAATTGATATTCTGCAACAATCTGCAAGTGCTGGAAAGAGTAGAACTAGGAATGTATGTAGCATTACAGAGTCCATTGTTGTCATCTTAGTTTGTTTTAAAAATTAAACTTTTCAAATAAAAGAGGGCATCTATATTTGAACCACATACACATTTCAATGAAGGCTCATTTTCTAACAATAACTAGTTATCCACATGATTGAGAGTCACTGTAAAAAGTTCCCAATGATAAGTTTAAAGAGCAACCATAGGAACAGTTATTTCACCCTTAGCTATTGTTACTAAAATGAGAGTTATCTCACTATTGATCTGACGCCTAATTAAATCCAACTTTCTTCTCAACCCCTTCCAGTCTTGGTTCCATCCCCAATACTCCACAGACAATGCTCGCACAAAAGCCAATAATGACCAGCTCTCCACCAAGTCAAACTGTTACTTATCTATACTAATTTTACTGGATCCCTCTGCTGCCTTCACTACACTTGACCATTCTATTCGTATCCACTCCCTTGGCATTCCTGACACAGCTCTCATATTTACAACCTATCTAGATAGTTGAACATTTAGGGCCATATTAAATTCCAAGCCTGTATCAGCACTGGTACACCCGCAAAGCCTGGGGGTTGAAATTCGATGGAGTTACAAAGCGATAAAATTAGCCAAGCCCGCAACAGACGTGGCCGACAACCAAGCCTATAATCCATTCTTGCGCACGTTACATTTACAGCCGTAAACATGATCAATTAGTCAAACCACATAGTTACGGGTTTAGATTGAGCCAATGGTAAAAGAGATTGTCATCATTACGTCACTGAAATATGGAGGTAGATTTCAATCCCTTACGGGTTTGAATTATAAATTATGATCGGACCCGCATTCCAAAAATAATGCAATGTTAACAAATCAATAAATATGATATTTAAGTCCATGCAAGTTCTATTATATGTATTAATACGTTGATTGCCGGGATCGATATAAAACGGAAATTAAACATGAAAAAAAAAAATTTATACTGCAGATTTGCGAGCTTGAGAATGTTGTGCTATTCATTTTAACACCTAACAGATCTTTCCCTTTAATTCAAAATACAGTATTGTGTTGATATTTGCATTCACAGTGCCATGGATAGGACTTTAACTCCCTTGCTGGTCCTCCCGCGTACCCGTAGGCTGTCTGGCTCCATTTGCCATTTACGGGTTTGAACGTAAGTGGATTTGTAGCAATTAATTTGCGATTTGCAAACTTAACATTTACAGGCTTGACAGATCAAAGGCTTAGCAGCAACGAAGTTCTTATTTCGACAGCCCATAGGGTTTTTACACCTATAACCCGCAGATCATTTGCAGGTAGCTGTAAGAGGCCAATTTAATAGCCGTAAGTCTATTGGGTCTACTTTACGGCTACAAGCTTTACCGTTGGGGGAATTTAATAGGGCTGTTAGTGTCTACATCTCTGGCACCTCTTCATCCACTGCCTCAAAACCTTCAAAAACTCACTGAAACTCACTCGTGGCTGTATAAAGTGGCTTATCACTTTCAGCCTTAAAAACGTCATACTCTACCAAAGTTCTCCCACCCAAGCCTACAGTATAACTCACAGCCACCTCCACTTGCATTGGCCTACTGCCTTAATCACTGCCATCTTGCATCTGTCACCCTCCTGACTCAAATCCTACCCTTACCCACTAGATTGTAGGCTCTCTTGCAAAAACTCTGTGGCACCGAGCTTTGTGCAGACCCATTTGTATTGTATTTGTATTGTATTGTATCTCTCATTGTATTTCTACGTACCTTAGAATTTGTCTATACCTTTGCAGTTTGCCCACTGTACTTTATTCTATTTTGTAAGTAGAGCTACCAAAAATGCTTATACTTTATAGATAAAGAGTAATAATAATAATAATATTAATAATAATAATAATAATAATAATAATGTTGTTGTTGAAGTTAAATAGATAAATAAAAAAAAGAGAATAGAGGTGTTCAGAGAACAAACTAACCTTAATATGTTAGTTCTATGGACATGATAATCCACCCTGAGAGCAACCTCTTTTAGCTCACTTGTACCTTCATAGGGAGAAATATCCTGTGGTATATCGGTCTGGTCTCACTCACTAGATCAATCCAGCCCCAAAATACCCTGCAATTCTACCCTAAACAGGAGAAAAGGCAAACTCCACACATACATGTTGGCCTTGATTGGGTTTTGCCAGTGGAGTGTAGCTGAACTCCCTAAGGCACAGTGAGCAAAGAGTCCACATCTGGAGTCCCCTATCTAAGCCCTAAGGGTCATTTGAATAAGCAAAAAATCTAAATAGAGATGCTCAATCAGAGAATGAACTAGCCTTACTAAGCTAGTTCTATAAACATGATATTCCACGCTGAGAGCTGGAATACTATATTATTATTATTGATTATATTAACCTATGTCATTTCAATTTTGATCAAGTATATAGTTAAAGGACCGCTGTAGATTGGTATGTTTGTGAAACATGTAGCACAATAACAACATTTGCAGGTGTGGGAGACAAGAACATAAAGGCACTTTTGAGAAAATGGTATATTTAGATAAGTTGGATTGTGTCATGAGTAAATCCACTTAGACTCTTCATCTGTCAAACCTGAGAGGCAGGGTTGTCCTACGAGAGATAACTCAGCCACTGAATACTGCTGTTAAGTGGCTATTTGAAGAGTACATTTTTTCACAAGTGAAAAGTAAATTCAGTTTTTATTTGCATCCAATGTTCCTCCCACTCCTCCCAGGTTTCTAATAATTTTACAAAGATAAATTGTCCCTCATCAATAAAGCAAAATTGAATAATATAATACAAAATTAATGGCTTCATTTTTTTTAACTGTGTAAACATATTTTGTCCGTTATCAAGTCAGGTTCTTTGAAAAAACAAACAACAAATATTAAACTGCAGCGGTCTACAGTAAATAATTCTAGAGATATTTAGTATTCTTTCTGTGGCTCCTGTATGCTGATGTGCACCTCAATATGCTAATTTGAGGCTCAGGGTGCTTGGTAAGGTATGAGGGGGGTTTAATTTTGAAGCATATTTTGCAAGCAACTCATTTGCATAATAACAAAGAACAGAAAATTATGAATATCTCAGGACTTATTCCCTTTAGAAAAAATGGTTAATACAATGTATAGATAGTTTTTCTTGCCTTTTTTTATTTTATTTTTTATCAAATTTATGTAGACATACATCGACAAAAAAGTCATAACGTGTATTATTGCACTCATAGCCAAATTTCTACTTATGCTCCGTTAAAATAATTATAAAGGATATTGATAATTTGAAACAAATATTGAAATGTTTTGTATATGTTTTGTATTGGAATAAAATATCTTTCATACGTTATCCTTCTTACGTTCAGTAAGTCAAACAAATATACACTTTTTGAATCAATATCTCAACAATAAATAAAACAGCAGTTTAAGGTCTGAGGTAAGGTCACGAGAGAGACAGGAAAGGAGAATATTATGTACTTGGTGGTACAATTAATATGTATTCGCACCAAAATTCTGCCATGTGTTTATCACAAGTTTTACATTTGAGCGAATCATATCGTAACAAACCTTTCTATTGAAGGGATTTATCTATTGCTCTAATTCTACCCACCACCATTGCTTGGAACCATATTTCATCTGACCAACTTATTTTTAAATAATATTCCCAACTCTTGATTTTACTAAATTTGGACCTGTCCAGCTCAGTTCTCATAATGTCAAAACACGCTGAGACTAAATGTGTTTTTATTTCTTTACTATAAGACTTTCAAATGCAGTTAGGGGTCTTTTTTTTAATAATAAAATACTTTGAATTTCTCCACGCCGATTTAAATCTATTATATTCCAGCCAAAATGTTTTTGACAATTGATATTTCTTACTTAACTCTATTAATGAAGTGAAAGAAACTTTAATGAAAAAGTCCTTCAATGTTTGAATACCATAAGCACTCCAATCTTTCAAAAATGGTAATTTTAGTTTGTCCTCTAACAGAGTAAGAGGAACTATTGGGCTTTGAAAAGGGAAAATCTTCAGTCTCAAATTATGTTTATACCAGAATTTTAAACCTTAAATTATTACAGACCCATCCATATAAGAGAACTAAGAGATCCTTTTTTAGCTACATTTTTTTCCACTTGTAGCCATTGAGTTGAATGTGGTTGGTCGAGCCATTTCATTAAATGTGCGACTATTGTCGTGTTGTGGTAGGTCTTTAACACAAGATAGGCTAAACCATCTTTATTGAATCTCCTGGCAATAATAGATTTTTTAACCCTTAGTTGTTTGCCATGTTGAACAAATTTGTCAATAACAGATTGGAACTGCCTAATCATAAAATTAGGCAGTCAAATAGGAATACATCTGATTAAATAAATACATTTCAGTAACAATTACATTTTAGCTGCTGCCAATCTGCCTGACAGAGATAAATGTATTTGTTTCCATGAGGCAACAATTTCAGAAATGTTGCCAAGTAATTCTTTGTAATTTACCGAAATTATTATTATTAAAAAATATCATTCCCAGATGGGTAAAACTTTCAGCTTGCCAATTGTATGAATATTTGGTTATCAAGCCTTGCTTATCCAATTTAGTAAGGTGGAAAATCAAAACTTCTGATTTAGAGATACTACATATAATTTTAGAGATATTACATTATATTTTTAGACATATTACATTATAATTTAAAACTACACTATGGTTCTCAATTAATTCTTTAAGATAATCGAGGGAACTCACTGGATTGCTAACAGAAATGATCACGTCCTCAGCATAAGGCATCACTTTATGTTCTATATCTCCTATCTTAATACCCTCAATATCCAGAGGACTTCTAATAGACTCAGCAATAGGTTCTATTGAAAGGGCAAAAATAAGGGGTGATAAGGGACATTCCTATCTAGTTCCATTTGAAATGGATATTTTGTCTGATTTAAATCCTGCCACAATGACCAAGGCGGATTGGTTAGAATATAGAGCTTTAATGGCACGTGATCCAAAATCGCCAAATCCATATTTTATCAAACCGTGCTCCATAAAATCCCATCCGACTTGGTCAAAGGCTTTCTCTGCATCTAGTGAAAGCAGAACTGCAGGTTTTTTCTTTGCTTTAATATATGAAATCAAACTTAGGAGTCTGCGTGTGTTACCCAAACCTTGTCTGCCTCAAATAAATCCAGTTTGTTCCCTGGAAATCAATTTTGCAATAATATTGTTTAACCTATTTTCCAAAATGTTGGCATATATCTTCATATCAATGTTTAATAAAGAGATATCTTTACATTCTGGTTTCTCATAAGTTTGTTTTGGAATTGTAATAATCAAGGCTTTGTCATTCTGTTGGGAACTTTCCCCTCCTTCTTAATTTCACTAAACGCATTTTTTAGATGGAGTACCAAAGAAGAGGCACACAACCTATAAAATTGATTTATAAAACTGTCAGGACCGGGGGCTGAGCCCACTTTCAAATTGGAGAGAACCTTCAGTACCTCTGCATTTAGTAGATTCCGAAATGCTTCAGAAATCTGAGGTAAAGTTTCTTTATCTAGGAAATGCTGAATATCTTTTGTAGAAGGTTTATAATAATTTGATTTTTCCTCCAAGTTATAAGCTTAGAAGAGTAATCTCCAAAAAGTTTAGCAATATACTTCAGATGAGAGAAACATGTCTCCTCACTATATAAATTATCTATTCTTTTCTTAACGGAACAAGTTTTTAATTTATTTGCTTGCATTCTACTGGCTCTGTTACCATAAAGATATATTTTATGTGCCCATAAGGATTTATCCATCTTATGTTGAATAATAGATCTTATATGAAGTTGTATTTTTTTAATTTGATCCGATTTATTTTTCTCAGAGATAATCTTATTTTCTTTTTCTAATTTAAATAGTAGAATATAAAGCTCTCTAAGCGGGGTACCTCTTTCCTATTTCCTTTGTTTCTGCCATGTAATCAATATTCCCCAGCCTTATGTGTGTTCCACAAAAGTATTTTAGAATGAACTGAATTAGAGTCCTTTTCTAAAAAATCCATCAATTTCTTCTCTTAATTGTGTTTTTTTCCCATCTTCTTCGATCAAAGTATAGTCTAATTTCCAAATTCTTGGGGGAAAACAAAATTGTTTTGATATTAACTTTAATTTGATCATACCATGATCTGCCCACACAATCAGACCTATATCTACCTCAAGTGTCCTTTTAAGAGTTCCTAAGTTGAGTCTGGAATATGTCTGAAATCTGTTGGCAAAGGGAGTAAATTATTTTTCATTTGTGTGGAGCACCCTCCATATGTCATATAACTCAAATTTAGTTAACACAGTATTAAATTGATTAGATGTTCTCTTTGTCAAGGGGCCAGGTATGGGACATTTGCTCGATTTTCTATCTAACTCCAGGGAGAGCAACATATTAAAGTCCCCACATATAATTACAGAGCCCTGAATGACCTTTCTAAACAACTTCAAAACTTTTTTAAGAATTTAACCTGCCCTTTATTTACATCCATAATAGAACATTTTTCATTGTTAATCATTTCAATCCAGATGACATATCTACCCTCTTGAGCCAGTTCTATAAAGTCTTCTTTATATTTCAGCTTGTTATTAAAAAATATTTTTTCTTATATGTTGACTTATAACCTATTGAGAAGTTCTTATCTACAAATTTGGGTATTAGCCCCTCCTGCCAATGCGTTTCCTGAAGGCAGACTATGGGCCTCATTAAAATTCCAAAAAATAAAAAAATTGCAACAGTTACATATCGATTAAATTGACTCAAGCTAGTAAGTACACAGCAAAAAGCTAAAATCGTAAATCATGCTTCCATATGTAGATTTCAGGGCCTGATCATGATCAAGTAAGCAAGACCCGTAAGTTACTGCTTAGACAGAGCCCACCCCTTAACTTGCAGCTTAGACAGAGCCAATACTAAAGGAGACCTTTATCATGACGTCAATAAAACATGGAGTTTAAACCACATATCATTAGTGTTTATAAGTCCAATTTGTAAACTGACTCGCAATCTAGAAATGTTAAAATGTATAAAAATCAATAAATCTACTGGTCTAGTGCATGTGGGTTCCATGATATGTAAAAACCCATTGATTGCCGGGATCGATATAACACAGAATTAAAACTTTTTTTTTTTTTTTTTTCTGCAGATTTTGAGCTTGAGACTATTGTGCAATTAATTTGAAAGCCTTAGACCGCTTTCCCTGTATTTTAAAGCACAGTTGTGTTTATATTTGCTTCTGCAGTGTTCCAAACAGGTGTTAACCCACTTCCGAGTCCTCTCTAGTTTCTCTATAACAATTTTTGAATAAAAAATTGCTCTTGGCCAGGGAATTCATTCTTTGGGCATTTTAACTTATTATTTTCAATGTCATTTAGTAAACCAATTCATCTTATTCGGAATCAGCAAACTCTGTGTCTCTCCAGGGACAATTACCTCAGACCATGAATCTAGCCATAAATAACTGACTACATTATGTTTAAGTAAAAAACATCCTCCTAGCTAATCTAAATCAGGGAGAAAGAGAAAAGAAAGCAGATAAAAATATAAAAAATAAAAGTGACTTAATATAAAAAAATACTCAATATTCATATCATTTAGTTTTGTTAATAATCTCGTCTACATCAATTCCCTTTGTTCCATGAAATAGAGTGATTTGAGTGCTTTGATCTAGTTTACAAAAATTGGTAAACATTGCTACAATCTATTAAAAAAAACTTTAAATGTGTATAATGTATGCAACCAATTATATTATTATTAAAAAAAAGGGTTTCTATACTGCAAGCTACTAGCTGTGTCTGAAACATCCAACTCTTCGACAATATCATATAGTTGTATTATCTTTAGTGAAATTTAAATGGTGTGTTAGTGTTAAATGTGTATGTTCCAGCTAGTTAAGCCATGTTTGTGACTGTTGACACTTCTAAGGGTGAAAAAAAAAATGCAATAAATATATCTAGTTCTTCTCCTCTCTCTCTCTCCCTCAGAGCTCCAATCCCAATCTTACTTGAGTGTTCAAAAAATTCATCAGAATTCAATCAAAATCACAATTCTCTAATGTATCCTAGTAATAGTATTTAAAATTTCTTAGGCTAGGTTTCAGAGTTTTTAAGAATTTCTCTCCCTCCTGCACATCCTGAATAATATATCTTTGATTGTCAACAATGATTTATACAAAATCTTGTTCTCTCTTAATGCATTTGGGACAAATTGGAGTTTTTTACGTTGTATTAAGGTTTCTCCTGGATTTACTCAGTTGGCCTTACTATATTCTAACTATTCAGTTTCAGTATTCACTAGACACCCTATTGCCTTAGAATTACTGATGATTTCCTGAGTGAGTTCAGCTTTAATAGAAGTTTGAAACTCTTTTATCAAAGTTTTCATAGAAAATCATGTAAAAGGCTCATCTTTTGTGTCTTTTTCCTCTGTACCTTCTTCTAATCGCAAACTCTCATTAGTTAAGGCAATTGAGGAGTCTAAAAAAAATTGGGAGGGTAAATTCGGCTACATTTTCTCTTTACTGCTTGTTTTTTCCAAATGAAATGACTAGTAGATTTTGGATTGGTATTTCTTTTACTCTCTTTCCCCTTACCTTGCATTGATTGTTTTTTCATTTCAATAGCAGGCCAAAAAAAAAAATTTACAAAAAAATATCAAGTCCTAGAATGTTAAATATTATTTTTAGTTGCCTTGATTTTGTGCTTATAACATCCTTTTTAAATCAGTGATGTAAACCTAGTACAATTTAGTCAAATACCCATTTGAGTTCTATAATTCTGTATAGGTGTAGGTCTTCCTTCATTTCTTATCCTTCTCTTATTCTTTCTATACCTTTTCCCCTCTTCTTCTATCTCCTCTCCTTCTCTATTTGTTTCCTTCTCTCTTCCCCTCTTATCAGACCATTCTTTGAGCTGAATACAGGAATGTCAAAATATACACCAGGGACCAAACAATGTAAAAACAACACTGTGTATCTCTATTTTTAAAAGTAAGTCCATTTCGATTATTCCACCGTTTTTTCAAAATATTTTGGTAAAATCACAGTCACTTTATTTGTAATGCAAAAGTTCCCTCTTTCCTATTCAGTCAGCAGCATCAGCTTTCTTCCAAGTGTTTTAATACAACACATTCATTTCTTTGTATTGTGAGACCAAGAAACTTTATCTCTTATTTAGTGAGTGACATATTGTGTGAAAGTTACTCAAGAGCTCTTCACTTGTAACACTCTAAATGGGAGTAACTTTATTCACACCATTAACCCTTTTATTTGTCATTTTTCTATATATTGAAGCAATATTCTTTATATCATATCCATGTGGCAAACCATCTGTAAACTAAAGGAGCAGTTTCCTCCTTGTTAGATAAGAGTGTTAACGCCAAAGCTTAGTCTTCTTGTTCACAAAGGGGCTAGAAAACCACTATGTGGTAATATATGCTTTATATGTTAAAGGCAAGTTATTCTTTCAGTTATTCCAAGATCAGTCAGGGGGTTTAATCCATCAATCTTGATCATGGATGTGATAATTACTATCCAATTGATGTAACTTTAAACACCCCTAAATACAAATATTTATCACCAGGGTTACCCTCTGCCTTTTTGCATGCCTACCATATTGGTGCGAATATAAGCCGCACCTTTTTTCAAATTTCCGAGCTTGGAAATTACGGGTGCGATTTGCGCGCTTGAAACTGTTGCACAATTAATTCTAGTCATTCATTGCTTTACCCATATTTCAAAGTGCAGTATTGACTTTTAATTTACATTTACGGTGCTACGAACAGGTGTTAAAACCCTGTTGCGGGTAGGATTTGCATCTATATTTGCGGTTTACAGGTGTGAGTGCCTGCGAAAATAAAGCAATTGAATAGAGATTTACAATTTAGCGTATGATTTTTTTCCCTGTAACCCGCAAAACCGTTTATATCCAGGTTTTGTCTTTTTTTTCGTGATTTTACAAGTGCGGCTTATATGCGGGTGCGGCTTATATTCAGGCCAATACGGTATATGTAGGAATCACAGATTTTTTACATCTATACATAAGAATAGAAGTTTTTCCATACCCTCTGGGTGTTGTCTACAGGTGTTTAGTTTCTACAGGCAGATTAATTTAGGCAGGATGCCTTATCCAGGTTTAACTCTTGGCACACTGGGTTTCCCTCTCTCCAATATAATCTCTTTTAACTTTGCCAGTGTCAAATGCAAGGTTGCTTTACAACCGTTTCACTGCACTTCCACTCTTGATAACAGGGCGATCTCCTATGGCTCTCAGCTCGGCTCTTGGGAATATAAATTATTAGTTCCTAGAGAGCCATAGCATTGTTGGCCTGGTTAGCTTCTACATGCCAACCACTTCCTGGACCTGGCCTCTCCCGACTCACATCAGTTATTGATTCTTATTTTTTGGTTTCTTTTTCTTGCCTTTTAAGAATAGCTTAAACAAAAACTTAATTTTTGGGTGACAGGGTCCCTTTAACACTTATATTCTGTTTAAATGTATTTTTTCAATAATGTTTTACTAAGCAAATAAAATATTATGTTACATTTTGTTTCACCATTTTACTTTATTTTAAAAATAGGGAACATATTAAAAACTTGAGTAGATTAGGCTGGAAGACTGGAACATTGTTGGCTTCCAGCTCCATCTACTAATTGGTTTGTACGCATGGCTCATACAGTCAGGAATTAAGAAGAAGGCACTGCTTGAAATCAATAGTTAGCCAGGCTTTGGGCTTTTTCAAAGTAAATGATAAGACATCCCATTTTTAAAATTAAACTGAAAAAGTAAAAGAACATATAAAATATGAATGTAGCAATTTACGTTATATTATATTTGTTAACTATTACTTTAATGTTTGTCTTGATATATCTTGGAATAAATATTTATATAATCATTTTTCTCTCTCAGTGGAATTTTAAAGGATTCCTTGAAGAGTCGACTTTTGAATCTGGAATGCCATTTTACATGGGAATTACTGAAAGAGGATTGTGATGTGGATGACATTGAAGAGAGGCTTAATGACCAGATTGCATTTTTACCATCTACTCAGAGGCACAAGAGTTACAATATGTTGGCCTATATAAAATATCTAAATGGTGAAAATGAAGAAGCCATTGCCAAACTCAAAAAAGCTGTAGAGAATGTCAAGGAAATAGAACCTGATGAGACAGATATTAAGTGGGCTGTAACATATGCTAATTATGCATGGATATACTACCATACAAACCAAACTGTAGAATTATGCCATTATGTTAAAAAAGTGGAAACCATTTTCAAGAAGATTGAATCCTCTCCAAGCCGTAATGTTCTGCTAACTGAGATCAGAGGTGAACAAGCATGGTCTCTGTTAACATTCTGTAAAAAGTACTATGATAGAGCTAAAGAATGTTTTGAGAAGGCCCTTGAATTGGACCCAGATAATCCTGAGCTTAATTCAGGCTATGCAACTGTAGTTTATCGTTTGGAAGGTTACTGTGGCCAAAACATGCAACCAGATGAATGGAAATCGGTTGACCTTCTGAAGCATGCTATGAAACTAAATCCAGATGACACAGTGATCAAGGCACTTCTGGCACTGAAATATCAGGATTTATATCGAGCTGAAGAAGGGAAAATATTGATAAAAGAAGCTCTAGCACAAACACCAGATCTTCCATATTTGCTTCGATATGCTGCTAAATTTTACCGTAATGAAAAAATGACAGAAGAGTCTTTGAAAATTCTGAAAAAAGCGTTAAACCTCACTCCTACTTCTAGCACTCTGCATCATCTAATTGGTGCTTGTTACAGGCAAATGCTTACAACATTAAAAAAAGCTGCTTACAGTGCAAGGTTAAATAGACAACCCACCAGGAACCATACAAGACAAAAGTGTGATATTATTCATTTTGCTATATTTCATTTTGAACGGGCTGTGGAACTTAGAAAATCATTTGTATCTGCACACTTAGCTCTAGCAGATATGTATGCAAGAGGAGACCAACCCCAAAAGGCAGAGGAAACATTTCAAAAAGCTATGAACATAGAAACTATCACATGTAAAGACAAGCAAGAAATCCACTTAAAGTTAGGAAATTATAAAGAATATCATGTTACATCTGAATATGAAGCAATAAGACACTACAAAGAGGCTATTATGATACCCATCTCATCAGTGTATAAAGAGTATGCTATTCGGGATTTGACAAAGCTGGCTGAAAAAATAAGATTACAACAATCCCAGGCTACTGGACTTGCTCTGCTTGGGTTTATTCATCATCAGGATGGAGATACTGTACAAGCAATTAACTACTATGAACAGGCACTTAAATTTGATCCCAATAACAAAGAATATTTGAGTGCTCTTTGTGAAATGCAAATGAAAATATGAATGATAAGAAGTGAATGAAATGTATGATTCCATACATATACAAGGCAGACAAGTTCAGAAGAGATTTTTTTTTATGTAGTTATAGAAGATTAGAAAACAATAGTCCATGAAAATATATGTTGGAGCTGCTGCAGAAATTTAATTTACATCTTCAGTGGTTGATTAAATGTTACTAAAATTTGTCATAACCCCTGTGTCACTATAATGGGCTTGCTTGGAGGGTTATGTTGATTGTTATATTCTGTAACTACATTATTGTTACTGCTTGGAATCATTTTATGCTCTTTTGTTTTAATTTAATAGCTCAATATATGTTTGTACAGTACAGTACTTGTTTTACTATCTATATGCAATTCAATTTAGAATTGACTATAACATGATTAGTTTTATAAGCTTGAGCGTCTTCACATTTTCATGGTAAGTTTGATGTTTATAGCCTCTAAAATTATTATTATTATAGTTAAATTATAACGCACAGACATAGGGCCTCATTCAATTGCGATTTGGCCAATTGAATAGTGCTCTAAATAAGTACATAACATATTTTTTTTAAATACGTTTTTAGTTAGTGAAAACCTTGCTTTTGGATAGATGCTTACTAACTAAAAAATTCTTTAAAAAAAATATGTTATGTGCTTATTTAGAGCCCTATTCAATTGGCCAAATCGCAATTGAATGAGGCCCATATTCCGTAGCGCTGTACACAAATTAAGTTCAGACAAAGATAAATACAAATTAACATTTAGCAAAGCAAGGAGGGCCCTGTCTTTTATCTAGGGATCCAATGTCCATGGTGAACTCCCAAAGTACTTAGGATAGAAACTCGCAGACTAACAATCTAAGGTATAGTGAGTTGTAATAGAGGGTGAGAGAGGTGAGTGGAAGGTGATACGCTTCTTTAAAGAGATGCGTTTTAAGTGAGGTTTTAAATGTTTTGAGGCAAGAGGATAATCTGGTGGAGCGAGGCAAGGAGTTCCAGAGACTAGGGTCAGCACAAGAAAAGTCCTGGAGGCGGGAGTGAGAGGAGGTGACAAGAGTTGTAGAAAGAAGAAGGTCATTAGCAGAACGAAGAGGGCTGGTGGGGAGTATTTGCAGATGAGAGCAGAGATGTAAGGGGGAGCGGTATTGTTGAGGGCTTTGAAAGTTAGGGTCATGATTTCAAATTGTATTCTTGAGGCTAAGGGAAGCCAGTGGAGTGATTGACAGAGAGGTGATGTTGACACTGAACATTGTGTACGGATGATGAGTCTAGCAGAGGCATTCATAATGGATTGAAGGGGAGATAGTCGGGTGGTGGGTAGGCCAACAAGAAGCGAGTTGCAGTAGTCTAGTCAAGAGATGATGAGAGAGTGTATAAGGATTTTAGTTGTGTCTTGTGTAAAATAGTGACAAATTCTGGAGATGTTTTGTAGATGGAGACAACAAGATTTAGTTAGTGATTTTGTGAGATCATAAAAGACAGAATGGGTTCCAGTAGGACTCTAAGACAACGGGCTTGGGAGGTGGGAGTGATGATGTGGTTGTTGACAGTGGTGAGAGAGATGTGAGGAATTGACGCTGTGGAAGAGGGAGGGAAGAGTAGGAATTCAGTTTTAAACATGTTGAGTTTGAGATGGTGGGTGGACATCCAAGAGGATATACTAGAGAGGCTGTTGGAAACTTGTGTTAGAAGATAAATAAAAAATTATAAAATTTTTGTTTGATTATATCAATTGGAATTTAAATTCCCCTAATAGTTGTTCTCCAGGTTCTGGAATTGAGTCTTGAATAATAAATTATTTTTTTTTATTCTACAAATGTTTTTTTGCAATTTGTCCTGGTATCTACAACTTGTCTGAGGACCTGCAACTTGTCCTTGAATCCTGGTAACCATCCTGTGTGAGAAGATATTGAACTGAGTCAACCTGCGGGTAGGATCTGTCTAGCAACCTTTTCAAGCCCAACGAAGATCGGGTTGTCACAACTGATGGCTGGGGTGGGATCCCCAAGACATGATAGCAGGATGGTGGATTACAAGGATATGTCTTTCTCTGAGCTCCTCAAGCAGATCCAGGCAAGAGGTATCCAGATGCTGGGACACAAGACTCACACATCGATCATATAGGAGCTCCAATGGGTTGATGAGATCAACAAAGTGAACATATATATGGTTACAAAAAGTAAAATTTAATATGTCAAGTTTGTTTTCAATCCTTAATAAATATGTGCATTTATATTCTTATAGTGTTTATATCATTATGAACATCTATTTGGTATATTTATCCAACAGGACACAAAGTGGCATCAACCTATGAGTCTTTTGTAGCCTACTTATCCAACACGGCAAAATGTTAGGGAAGTTGCTGTAGCACTGTACAGGGGTTAAATACAAAGAAAAAATGAATACAATATTAAACACATTGCAGAAAGCAGAGGGCCCTATCTTTGAGTGAAACATCTTATATACATGGTGTTTTTTTTAAAGCTCCTTATAAAATTGAAATGTTGCAAACTTACAATCTAAAAGGGATAAATAAAACAAAAGGTGAAGTAATAATAGAAAGAAAGAAGAGCTTGGGAAGTAATTGAAGAGTGATTTGAGGGTCAACTAGTGATTACGTATGTGGTTCATCAGCTTTGTAAAATGGAGGTGATAGTGCTAAACTTGCAATATATATTAACACAAATCATAGGTAGGTGGGAATACAAGTTTTATGAGTTCAGATGCTGGAGAGGTGGTGGTGTGTGAAGTTCTAGGTTTAGAGGCAAAAGGAAAATAGAAATAGGAAAATGACAGTTGTAAAGAGAATATGCAGAATGAATGGTGATGATGTCTTTGGTTGAATCTCTGCAAAAATGGCTGCTAAGCAGGTGTCTTTGCTCCTCTGCAGTACCTGGAGTGTTCCCAATATTAATAACACCTTTGCTCCCCATGCTTCTGTTCTCATGCTCTGTGTATCTCTTGCTCTTGGTTTCATTTTTCTTATCATTACATTTTAGACCAGTTCAGACTTTTTTTCTCTTTATTGTGGATAACTTTGGGCCTAGTTTACAGAGGCCTGCATTTCATCATCACACACATCACTCTGATTTTCTTTCAGTTGCTTTAGAGTTTGTACTTCACTTCCAAAATTACATTTTCTTCAGCCAGAGTATGAGACCTGGTGGTTAATCCTCTCCCTCCTCCTCGAAGATCAGTCGCCATCTTAGATGTCAAACCCTCCATTTCCAGTGTGAGGGAAACGCTTGAACTGTTCTTGGGGCTAGCACTCTGCCAGGCAATAAGATCTATTAAGTATGTTCTCTGAATTTCCTCTTAGTTTCAATTGAGTTTAAACAGGTTTTTCTTCATATTTTTTTCATACAAAGTAACATTTATAATGTTTAAAACACAATCTTTTAAATGCATGAAAAAAAGCAATTGTTTTCCACATCTCTTTGATGTTTTATACATAGTATATTTTCTGAGATACTACCAGTGCCACATGCTAGCCCAGGGAAGCAGAAGGAGCTAAGGGAGGTTAATGTGTGGCTAAAGATGTGGGTAATAAGGAGGGGTTTGAGTTTTTAGAGCACTGGGCTAACTTCTCACTTCGGTACAATCTCTACAGCAGGGATGGATTGCACCTTAATGATGAGGGAGCTTTTGTGCTAGGGTATAGGATGGTAGAAAGTGGGTATAAGGGATGAATTAACAACTCATAGGGGAGGAGATGGGGGAGGGGGAGTATATGCAATAGTATTACTAAGTAACTTAAGTATAGTGGCAGGCACCACCAAATTACAAACTCATAACATAAGGTGTATGCTTGCTAATGCCAGAAGCTTGCCAGGAAAAATGGGAGAGTTAGAATTATTAGCAATTAATGAAAAATGGGATTTAATAGGCATTCCTGAAATGTGGTGGGATGAATCTCATGACTGGATTGTTAATCTGGATGGTTATAACCTATTTAGGAAAGATAGGGGCAATGGTAAAAGAAGAGGAGGGATTTGTCTGTATGTTAAGCCTGAATTTGAGCCTATAGTCAGAGAAGATATTTATGCTGGAACTTGCTGTAATGTTGAATGTTTGTGGGTAGAGTTAAATAGCGGGGCAGCAAATTCCAAAAGAATATTGGTAGGAGTATGCTATAAACCCCCAAATATAGCCGAAAGTGAGAAATACAATTATTGTTACAGATTGGAAATGCAGCTACGCATGGGCAAGTTCTAATAATGGGAGATTTTAATTACCCTGAAATAAACTGGGTAAATGAGACCAGCAGTTCAGCTAAGGGGAGCAGGTTCTTGAGTACACTCAGGGATCATTATCTGGCCCAGGTTTTACAAGAGCCTATTAGAAATTAGGCTATCTTGGATTTAGTTATCACAAATAATATCGATATAGTATCAAATGTTGGAATAGGGCAACCTTTGGGATACAGTGATCACAACACAGTCTCATTTGAGATTGAATTAAAAAAACAAAATTTTAAGGGGCCAATAAAAACTCTTAATTTTAAAAGGGCAGATGTTAACGGTCTAAGGGCAGCAATACAAAGTATAAGCTGGGACAGAGAACTGCTAGGTAAAAATACAAAACATAAATCCTTACTAAATATACATACTTATCACCATATACCAAATGGGAATAAAAGTAAAAGGAGTAAATCACATCCAATATTTCATTTTTCATGATTCCCTCAATACAGGGTCTCTACCAGATGACTGGAGGAAAGCAGATGTGATACCTATATTTAAAAAGGGAGAAAGAGCAAATCCGGGGAATTATAGACCAGTGAGTCTCACTTCTGTAGTGGGGAAGCTTTTAGAAGGGTTAATAAGGGATAATATACAAGAATATGTTTAATTGAACAGGATTATAAGTAGGAGTCAGCATGGATCTATGACGGATAGGTCATGTCAAACAAATCTAATTAGTTTCTATGAGGAGGTTAGTAGGAACTTGGATCAAGGCAACTCAGTGGATGTAGTATATTTGCAAAGGCTTTTGATACAGTGCCACATGGGAGACTATTGAGCAAACTAAGGGATACAGGAATTGCAGTAAATATCTGCTCATGGATTGAGAGCTGGCTAAAAGACAGGAAGCAAAGGGTTGTTGTAAATGGAACATACTCCGATCGGAATAAAGGGGTAAATGGGGTTCCTCAGGGTTAAGTATTAGGTTCTCTCCTTTTTAACATATTTATTAATGACTTAGAGGTGGGACTGGAAAGTAGTGTCTCCATTTTCGCTGATTACACAAAGTTGTGCAAGGTAATTAAATCAGACAATGATGTCCTTTTCCTTCAAATGGATTTACATAAAATTGAGGAATGGGCATCTAAATGGCAGATGAGATTTAATACGAATAAATGTAAAGTTATGCATCTGGGAAGGAAAAGGCATCCATGCAATTTATAATCTTAATGGAGCAAATATAGGGGTATGAAAGGGATTTGTGAGTACTTGTGGACAACCACCTAGGGAACAGCGCTCAAAGCCAAGCAGCAGCTGCAAAGGCAAATAAAATATTAGCAGGTATTAGGAAAGGTATAGAAGCATGGGAAGCAAATATAATTCTGCCACTTTTAGAGCTGGAAAAAGTACAGAGGAGGGCAACAAAACTAATTAGGGGAATTGAGGGCCTAAGTTGTGAAGAAAAACTAACCAAATTAAGCTTATTTTCCCTAGAAAAAAGCCGTCTAAGAGGAGATATGATTACATTACATGAATACATCCAGGGTCAGTATAAAGATTTGACAAGGGAGCTCTTTGTGCCAAGAGGTTTTCAACTGACAAGAGGACACCCCTTGAGATTAGAAGTAAAAAGATTCCCCCTTAAAGAAAGAAAAGGGTTCATCACAATTAGGGTTGTTAATCTGTGGAATTCTCTACCACAGGAGGTGGTGACAGCAGATTTGATAGATAACTTTAAAAGGGGACTGGATTTATTTCTAATTAAGAAGGGAATTCAGGTTTATCCTGTATAATTAGAGAGAGTGTATTGATCCAGGTAGAAATCCGATCGCCAGTATCTGGGGTAAGGAAGGAATTTTTTTTTTCCCTTTGAGATGATTGGCTAAGTTTCACTTGGGTTTTTTCTGCTTGCCTTCCTCTGGATTAATTAATTAATAATTTAAAAAAAAAGTTAATTAAAAACAATTAACAACTAATTAATTAATAACTAATCCTCATATTGCAGATCAGAGGAGATCTTAAAAGGTTGAACTTGATGGACTGAAAGTATTTTTTCAACCTTAATTACTATGTAACTATGTAACTAGTAAACAACTACCCATATCTCCATAGAAGATCAGCATCCATCCACAGAATAATGGGTCAGTCATAACCATAAAAGCCTTCACAATAAAAGGAGTGAAAATCTATAGCTATTATCCGTAGTGTGCCTTTTTTTAAATTGGAGTGCAAGCTTCCTCTGCAAACCACCATTGCTCCTTTGTCCACTTTCTAGAAGTTTCACTATCACTATTTTTGTACAATACAGGAACGCCATCTAGTGTCTGCAATTGTTAAATACTTGTTTGGCTCTTCATAGTCCGTAAGTCTCTACTCAGTATAAATCCGGCATCTAGTCATTTGACATATTTCTTGAAGCCCTACAGCAGAGGTTATTTTATAATGAACTACATAAAAGCTACTGTCTGTGTTGATATTTTCTTTTGTGGCAAGATACTGGGTAATATTGTCAACCCGATTCAGATAACAGGTATTGATTAATTATGATTTAACTCTGCAGATCTGAATCAACATGCCTAAGATGTAAATACCCCCCACTGCAACAATAGAGTCATTGCTTACATTCACCCTTATGTCGACATAAGCTATTGTTTTCTCTTCAAATCTCCCTCCCGGTTGTTCTACTAAATTGATTCAGTGTACAGCTGATGTATCAACCATGATGGCTCACACTCCTGCTTCTAGCAGGATGACAAGAGCCACATTCAAAACACCTAAATTAATGGAACAAAATGTAGTTCGGTTCAAGATCTGGACCAAGAAATCCTTTAACTCTGAGTTAGTTCAACGTATTGATGAACTCATGCTAGAGTCACAAAACTAGAAACTTATTCTAATCACATACTATATCAGCTGGCGGTATTTGAGCAAAACCACAAGCCTACCTCTAACAAAGTGGATGATCTAAGGGAGCTAGTCAAAGATCTTGAAAACAGGAGCCACTGTTCAAATGTAAGTGTATGAGGTGTTCCCAATCCAATCAAACCAGAAGACATCAGGCCCTTAATACAGAGACAAATTCTCTTCCCAGCACCTGATCTTCTGCCCCATCAAGGTCAGATAACATCAAAATCCATTGTCGTTAAATTCTTCGATTTTTCAGAGAAATGACAGTTTCTTCAATAGGCCAGCAAAAAAGGGGGTTCACAATAAAACTTTTTGAGGACATTTAACCACGTACTCTAGCAATGAGATGTGACCTAAAACAGATTACTGAAATTCTTGTGGCAAAAACATTTACAACAGATGAGATCATCTCTTCTGCTTGATAGCCACCAAAATGGCTGATCCTTCTCCATGAAATAGTCAGTGGAAGGGGATGCCTTCCTGTCACGACTGGGACGTTGATTACACATTGAAGACCGCAATTCTGCTAACCTCTTATTTGGCATACAGGGGCAAACAACTCTTCTTTTCATCCAACCAGGTCAGCCAGAACTTGGTCAGGTCCTGAAACTTCAGTTTACTTTAACATTCTCCAGTCTCATTTTGGCCTACTATTGTTACTAAATCAATGTTTTGCCTTACCCTATTTATAGTTCCTGAAACTGCATTCACTGTGCATGTTTAGTGGGTCACCTTCATCCACACAAATTACTCAGGAGCATGAGCACATTAAACAATATTTACTCAAAGGGAAGTATAGCATTGCACCCATGTTAACCCTCTCTATCGCTTCATGGCTGCAGCAGACCTGATATCCAGGTGGCCACATACCAAAAGGATATTAAAATATATATATAAAAAATCCTTTTCAGCATCAGGCTAGCCCTACAGAATATGCAACCGCATTCAAATGCAAAGATATCCTAGTGGGTAGTCTTTCTTTCTTTTTTTTTTTTTATATTTATTTATACATTTTGTTACATTACACAAAAAAGAAAAGAAAAAACATATATTCCAAATATAACAATTCTGACACACAGGTCAGCAAAAGTCTATAAAACATGAAAAACAATAGAAAACAAACATCACATAAACAAATCATATACCTCCAGCATGACGAAAGCACTCCGGAGAGAGAAGAGAGGAGAGACATCGTGCTGAGCTCAAACCTTTGCTTGTGAAGACAATTTTTTTCCTGTAGGGCCCATTTAGCTCCTATCTTTGGGTCTATCTTAATATTACTTAAACCACATTCGAAAAGGTGAACATATTCCAATCTTTCTAGAAGTTCCACTCAAGATGGGCATACTTTATTTTTACATCTAAAAACTACTAGTTTTTTTTATTCCATAAGGAAGAGCAAAACCATACATTTAACTGAGGTTAAAAATGATCTGGGAAAAAAATGTAAGATCACCAATTCTGGTGCCGGAGTTATTATCTTTTCGCAGATCTTTGATAAATGTTTAAAACTCTCCAACCAGAAATTCTGTATTAGCGGACAACTCCACCATATATGAAAATGCAAACCACTCTGCCCACAGCCTCTCCAGCAGTTCTTTTGTTCCTCTGATAATTTTAAACTGAATTTCCCTATATGTTACATTTTTTTATAAATCTAGCCATTAGAGAAAAGGATGAGTGCCATTTTTCAATAGGCCAAGAATTCCCTATATCATTTTCCCATAACCTCCAATTAAAGGGTTTCTCAAGTTGGTATTGTTTCTTAATGATTTTATAGCATTTAGACACAAGGTGCTTTTTATCTTTAGAAGAGTTTAGAATTTCAAAATCCGTCAGCCTCCTCGTCTCCCCCATATAGAAAGGGGATGAAACCAATAGTTTCCGTAATTTAATATATTCTAGCCAATTATCTAAGGAGATTGAATAACTGTTAATAAGTTCTCACCACCACCTATGATTTTTTTATGTAAAACTTCCTCGTTCTTTACTATCTTTAAACTCCCCTCAGTGGAAAACAGTAAAAGGTTTAGATCCACCGATTCTAAGTCGAAGTTCTCAATTTGAGACCAATTAGATAGGTCAGGTGACTGAGTCCATAGTACTAGTTGAGACATTTGTATGGCTTGTTGGTAGTTTTTAATCAACTTTTATAATTATGTATGTATTTATCGATTAAGATTTGGAATTAATTGATAATGTATGCTGGAACCCACAGCGGAAAACTGCGTAACAAATAAGTAATTTTAGGAGAATGCCCATTTTTACTACCTCTAAGCTTCCAGACCAAGACCTAATATTATTTCCCCAATCTTGTAAGAGTTTTTTTTTATCTTTGAATAAAGTGGGTAATCTTTCATGCTCCATACTTATCCTTACACAATCATTAAAGAGGGGTTATACATTATCCCGCAACTCCAGTGTTATTAAAGTATGATTACTAAGACTGAACTACCACATCAACCCACTCTTTAGCACCCCCTTGTGAAGGCCTCTACTGTCTAGCTGGATCTTCCCTTGTCTGGGGGGAGTAATTAACACGTTAGTGTCACTATCTGGCCTCCTCTTGTCTGGAAAGTCCCACGGCAGCTGGTGTTAAGGGTTATGTTCAAACCATACCTTCGTGAAGGCAGACTGTCTAAAGAAAATGGGGTCCTTTATGTGTCCAGCAACAGTAATTAAATATGGAGTCACTTAACAAGATAATGGACTGGCTCAATAACGGCAGAAACAGGAAAATGTATTGCTTTATTCCTCTGCCGACTCTGGTTAGTTCTTAGTAACACTGTACCCTATCAGATACTTTTAAAGCATTGTTGCAATACGTTGGATTAATTACACTATTACTAGTAACCTATGAACAGGAGCCCCAACATGACATATTCTTGTCTGTAGTCCCTATTTCGGTGTCCACAACATAACATTTTATACAAAACACAATATCTGGTTGATACCAAACTGTGAAAGCCACAAAGTCGTAACGTCCAGGAAGTTGTGACAGTCATTATAATAATCCCTGTTAAGGCCACTTACTCACATAATGCCCATCATGTCAGAGTCCTGGTAAAGTCCCTTGAGTTGGCAGTCACATGGGCTAGGGTATCACACACACACACTGCCCTGTGTATAATACACACACACTGCCCTGTGTATAGTACCCACACACACACTGCCCTGTGTATAATACACACACATACAGTCTGCCCTACATATAATACCCACACACTGTCCTGTGTATAGTACTCACACATACAGTCTGCCCTACATATACAGTCAGGTCCATAAATATTAGGACATCGACATAATTCTAATCTTTTTGGCTCTATACGCCACCACAATGGATTTGAAATAAAACGAACAAGATGGGCTTTAACTGCAGACTTTCAGCTTTAATTTGAGGGTATTTACATCCAAATCAGGTGAACGGTGTAGGAATTACAACAGTTTGTATATGTGCCTCCCACTTTTTAAGGGAACAAAAGTAATGGGACAGATTAACAGTCATAAAACAAACTTTCACTTTTTAATACTTGGTTGCAGATCCTTTGCAGTCAATTACAGCCTGAAGTCTGGAACGCATAGACATCACCAGACGCTGGGTTTCATCCCTGGTGATGCTCTGCCAGACCTCTATTGCAACTGTCTTCAGTTCCTGCTTGTTCTTGGGGCATTTTCCCTTCAGTTTTGTCTTCAGCAAGTGAAATGCATGCTCAATCGGATTCAGATCAGGTGATTGACTTGGCCATTGCATAACATTCCACTTCTTTCCCTTAAAAAACTCTTTGGTTGCTTTTGCAGTATGCTTCGGGTCATTGTCCATCTGCACTGTGCAGCGCCGTCCAATGAGTTCTGAAGCATTTGGCTTAATATGAGCAGATAATATTACCCAAAACACTTCAGAATTCATCCTGCTGCTTTTGTCAGCAGTCACATCATCAATAAATACAAGAGGACCAGTTCCATTGGCAGCCATACATGCCCACGCCATGACACTACCACCACGCTTTACTGATGAGGTGGTATGCTTTGGATCATGAGCAGTTCCTTTCCGTCTCCATACTCTTCTCTTCCCATCACTCTGGTACAAGTTGATCTTAGTCTCATCTGTCCATAGGATGTTGTTCCAGAACTGTGAAGGCTTTTTTAGGTGTTGTTTGGAAAACTCTAATCTGGCCTTCCTGTTTTTGAGGCTCACCAATGGTTTACATCTTGTGGTGAACCCTCTGTATTTACTCTGGTGAAGTCTTCTCTTGATTGTTGACTTTGACACACATACACCTACCTCCTGGAGAGTGTTCTTGATCTGGCCAACTGTTGTGAGGAGTGTTTTCTTCACCAGGGAAATAATTCTTCGGTCATCCACCACAGTTGATTTCCGTGGTCTTCCGGGTCTTTTGGTGTTGCTGAGCTAACCGGTGCGTTCTGTCTTTTTAAGTATGTTCCAAACAGTTGATTTGGCCAAACCTAATGTTTTTGCTATCTCTCTGATGGGTTTGTTTTGTTTTTTCAGCCTAATGACGGCTTGCTTTACTGATAGTGACAGCTCTTTGGATCTCATATTGAGAGTTAACAGCAACAAATGCAAATAGCACCCTTGAAATGAACACTGGAGCTTGTATCTGTTCTTTGTAAATGGGATAATGAGGGAATAACACACACAGCTGAGCAGCCAATTGTCCCATTACTTTTGGTCCCTTAAAAAGTGGGAGGCACATATACAAACTGTTGTAATTCCTACACCGTTCACCTGATTTGGATGCAAATACCCTCAAATTAAAGCTGAAAGTCTGCAGTTAAAGCACATCTTGTTAGTTTCATTGCAAATCCATTGTGGTTGTGTATAGAGCCAAAAAGTTTAGAATTGTGTCGATGTCCCAATATTTATGGATCTGACTATAATACCCACACACTGTCCTGTGTATAACACACTCAAACTATGATACACTTTAAACAATAGCAACTATTGTTAATAAAGGGGTCCATAACATTTTAACAGTCCAGAGCCCCCCCCCCCCCCCCCCCCCCCGGGCATCACAGTCCAAGTTCTCCCAGTAGGCAAAATTTTGTTTCTAAATTCACCATTCTATCCATTCAATGACAACATCTAACTCTTTCCCTGACACAACCCCTTTTGAATCTATATTTTATGTCTGAAGGCGTCTCTGGGGGACAAAAGTATAATTACCTGGCTCTATCTTTTTATTGATGTCCAATTCTGACATGGGAAGTGGATATGGGTGAGACCTGTGATCTTTCAGGGTGGCAGGTGGTTTGGGACACCATAGCTTCCAGTTCTATATGCACCAATATCAAAGAAAATGTTTATACAATATTAACCAATTCTTTACACCTTAATAAGATCTATGTCTCCACTTCACAACCCTATTGCAGGTGTGTGGTCAAGTTCATGATCTTGCCCATGTATTTTGATGATTCTGGTCACAAGTCTCTAACTTCATAACACTGATAACCAGTTTAACCTTACCACTTTCTCCAATAACCGTAATTCTTTCCCTAATCCTTGATGAAACTTCCCAACATAAGATAAAAAAGAAACTTCCAACTCCTATGTTGACTCAAATTTCAGATAAACTTTTTCCACACAATGGAGAAACGTGCTGCTTTTAGTTTTACACAATGACAAAGCTTTCAATAGAAGCTGGCAAGATTGGCAGGTGTACGCATCCTCTGGAAATTCTTACTTTGATTTCATGACACTCTATGGGCTCCCTCTTCAAATTATGACACATAGACATCTGTTCCTCTCCCCTCCTTAACACAGGGTACAAAAAGAGACAATTCACCAGAGACTGATCATGGACATTTAGTGGCCAAATTCTTTTTTGACTGAGACTTGAAATCTATTGTGCTGTGCCAGTTTTTGGGGGGCTACTTTGCTAAGTGGGTTCTATTTTTCAGAGGTTATGTCAACTTATATTACCCTTGAAGTGAACAGAGTTAGCCAATAATCTCAGCTTTCTTTTTTCTCTTTTGGACATTTTACCTTTCTTCGATTTCTTGTTATCTCCATTTTGCACCTACCACTTCTTAGAAACCTCGCCCTGCCATTCTTCCTCTCCATGCTTTGCCTTATTCTTGAAGACTTGATGACACCTTCCTGGTGGTCTTTGCTCTGTCCACTGCCATATTACCTAAGATATCTTCCTCCCTTTCCAACCCTGTAGATTCTCATTATATAATTACATACAGCCTTAATAAATTGCGATTCGGCCCATTGAATAGGGCTCTATATAAGCACACAGCATATTTTTTCACAGAAGTTTTTTAGTTAGTGAAGACCTTGCTTTTGGATAGAAGTTCACTATCTAAAAACTTCTGTAAAATAAATATGCTCTGTGCTTATATAGAGCCCTATTCAATCGGCCGAATCACAATTTAATAAGGCTGATAAGCTTTAACAACTAAACAATTAAATGTGGACATGATATCGGTCCAGAAACCCCTTTTTACCCAAAACTATGTTCCTTTGTTTTATAAAAGCTCTTCTCTTACTATTATGTTAGTTTCAACTTTTGTAATCCCAGGGGAATTACCATTCTTTTTAATAACAAGATCCTATCTTTCTTAAGAACACAAACTTTTTACAAAGCTAGCAAGTTACTATTCCCTTTTAGTTCTCAAATTCAGCAAAATGTATTTTGTCAAAACTTTTATGCCTTAGAGACCCGATTTCATGTTTAACTACTTCTTTATTAGGAAGTAAATTATAACATATTTCTCTTTTTTACACTACTTTGCTAACATTATCAGTAGAACATGCCTGTCCTATGTTGCATATAGGATAGCCGGGTATTGATAATTGTAATTCTTTCTTTAGTTTTTTGTCACTCTCAGGGGCCTCTCTTGTTCCTTAGTTGCCTCCTCATTGTTTATCTTTACAAAAAAAGTTACATCAAACTTGTTTATGTCTGTAGACCTTAAAAGACAAGAATGACTCATGCAGCTCTATCCTGCACATTAACTGAGACAAGCTCAAACATTCAAAGCAGTTTATTCTGCTCCAGGAAAAAGTAATCCTGTGAAACATTATCATGTACCCTCTTTCAGATGCAACAAATATAAATGTACTTTCTATAGAGCTTTAAATGAACACTGTGGTCATACATTTTAAAATATCCTTTTTTGAAGAACTAAACTTAAAAAAATTAAATTTTTAGAATGTAAAACAAAAATAATACCATCTCTAAAGTATTACATTTTTTTTTTTTTATTAAGCTGCTATGGAATCAACCATTCCTGAGATGGTCAGATACTTTGAATACACAGGATGTATCTGCTTGCGCAGTGGGAATGTAGCATCTACAACTGTCAATGGGTTCATTATGTCTTATAAAAAAATGTTCATTCATTTACAAGGGCACACTGTGTTGAAAAATAAGCTGCAAGAAGTAGAGTGAGTAAAGAAAATGGAAGCCTACAGTAAAGTATAATTGCATATTAAAGTGAAAACTTTTCTAAAAATGTGGTTGTCATGCACTGTTAAAACAATGTAATTTACTGGTTCCAAACTTACAATGAAGAAGGTACAGTATATACTGTATGAAGCATTTACCCTATGCTTATTTATTCTCTTCTACCCGAAATACCAGGCAATTCTACCCTGAACAGGAGAAACAGCAAAGCCCAGACACGTTTTGGCCTTTATGGGCCTTGTCAGTGAGGTGCAACTGATGCAACTGAACTCCCTAAGGCACAGTGAGCAAGGGGTCCACGTCTGGAACGAACCAACCTTAATAGGTGAGTTCTATAGCCATGATAAGCCACTTTGAGAGCAACCTCTTTTTGCTCACTTGTGCCCTTCACAGGGAGAAATATCCTGTAGTATATCAGTCTGGTGCTAGTTGCTTATCATGGCTATAGAACTAACCTTTTAAGGTTAATTCGTTCTCTGATGAGCACCTCTGACTTTGTTATGTTGTATATGCAAATTACCTTTAGGCTTTAGTCTCCCTAAAGGTAATAGGGGACTCCAGACGTGGACCCCTTGCTCACTGTGCCTTAGGGAGTTCAGCTGCACCTCACTGACGGGGCCCATAAAGGCCAAAACGCGTCTGGGGTTTGCTGTTTCTCCTGTTCAGGGTAGAATTGCCTGGTATTTCGGGGCTGGGTCACTCTTTTGAGTGGGACCAGACTGATATACTACAGGATATTTCTCCCTGTGAAGGGCACAAGTGAGCTAAAAGAGGTTGTTCCCAGCGTAGCTTATCATGGCTATAGAACTAACCTATTAAGGTTAATTCATTCTCTGATGAGTGCCTCTGACTTTGTTATGTTGTAATACAAATTTTAGCCAAATTATATAAAGTAATGAATTATTATTATGTTAAATTTCTCCTAGGTTATCTCATGGTAGCTGCTCTACCTCTGAGGCATGCAAGCCACAAGCAGTGAATCTCCTGTGATTCTCCATATTGAATCTTCAAATGTAAACACAGCATGTCTCTCCTCCATTCCCTCCTCAAACAGTGATAGCCTGCGGTAAGGAAGGAAGGAGAGATGCCAAATTGGCTATCTCCTAGAGGCGATCAGATTGAAAAATAGTAATAATTAATAACTTTGTATCACTGGCTAAAAGTGTTTCATTCTTTATTTTATTTATTTACATTTTTATATAGTGCCTTTATCCAATGAGCTTTAGATAGTTATAAAAAATTTAAATTATTGATTGAAGCAAAAAAGTACAAAATTTGCATGAAAATATAATACAGAACATATAGTAAGATTTACATGTGTTGCTGAAATGGTGCAATGGGCCAGGATCAAGATCAGGATTGGAAATGGATAGGAAGTGGGTCTTCTGGGAGATGCAGAATGTTTGCAGGTGTCACAATCAAGGGGAGAGGTTTGCTTTACCCCCAAAACTCTTATCTTTAAATACAGGAATTGAGGTGAGAGGGCTTCTTGGTGCCTGGCTGACCTGTCGGAATCATCAGAAGGGTCATCAGTAACACAGGATCTGCATAACGGGTACAAACTACTCTTCGGGTGGCTGGAAAAGGTGACAAATCATACCTGCAGATCTCATCCGGTTCATCTTCTTCTAGGATAGCAGCATAATTTCAAGATGCTAAGTGAGTATAACCCATTCCTTCACAGCAACACACCATTTCTATGTGTCCCAGAGAGAGCATAATATTTATTCTTGGAGTCTCCTTTTTACACCTTTCTTCTATCCAATAAAACAATGGTACATTGTCATAGGTCAGCTCTGAACCAATTAGCAAAGGGGTATCACTTACAAAGTACTTGACATCTCGTCTATTAAAACAAAATGAATCCAATTGTTGTCTGACAATCGAGTTAAGTTGAATTCTATGGAGCCTATGCCTTAAACACACTTCAAAACATACTAAAGATATAACAATAATCACATCAGAGGGGGAAAACAGGGCTCCAGTGGGCTAGCCACTTAGGTGGAATAGCCTTTATGGGGTTCTGGAGACAAGAAGGTTTTCTTGCAAGTCCAATTTTTAAACACTTCATTTAGGGGAATAAGAACCAGTGATTTTAGTCTGTTAGGACAGCTTAGATTATTGTTAAAACAACCTAGGAAAACAAATAATCTGTGGCTGAAGAAAAGTCCTCTGAACTTCACATTCCCTTTTGAAGAGCCATTTTTTGTGGAGCAAAGTTGAGTCCCACCCTGGACCCAAAAGACAGATATGACAGTAGGTTTGGAGGCTGATTGATAGGAAGTGGTTGCCTGATCCTGTAGAGTAGCATACGGAGAGAGAAGGAACAGAAGGGAGACTGTGGGGAAGGAAATGTGAGTGTACAGAGGGATTTGTATTGTAGAGAGTGTCGTGGAACAATGGGAGAGATAAGTGAGGCAAGACATGGAGAAGCAAGACCATTGAGGGATTTGTAGACAAGGGTGAGGAACTTGAAAACACAACAGTAATAGACAGGAAGCCATTTGAGGTTTGAGATTGCTAGATGCAACTTACAATGTAAGATGGCCACGCCTTGTTTTACAACTACAGTGTCCCTTTAATAATTATGAGCTGTCCACAGTTGTGTGATGATGTTTATTACTGTCTAGTATTCTATATAGTAGAGTAAGGAAGACTTTGCTGGGGAAAAAAGCCAGTAGGTGTTTTATAGTATTTTAGATTTTATACTCAGCACCAAAGTAAAAGGCAGATTCGGCGTCTTTTAAAAGTGAATATTTTTATTTATCCTAGAATTGGAAGATTGCAGCATATTATGTGAAAAAATTGTACTGCCAAACAACATTGCTTGGCATTGCATAGAGTATTCAGTTGTGTGATACACGGTACCTTTATTAGTAGTTTTACATTCAACAACTTTCATCATATTTCTCCATATAGCTTATTTTTTTTAAACACTTTATAAAATGGTATCACACATTAAATGGACATTATAATGTGCATATATTCAGGCTTATATTAAAATTACATATACTGATTAATTTTGCATTATTTTTTGGAAGAGATAATGTGTTTTGCAAAATGTTACCTTTCATTGCACTAATCCTAATAACTGATCGTTTAATAGCAATACCCCTGAGAAGAAATAAGTATTTAATTTGGTCAACAGAAATGGCTGGACTATTATGGAGGTGAGAGCAACCATGCTAATGCTCCCACTCCCATACCAAGCTCGTATTAACATGGGATTGATGTACTGTTTAGCTGAAGCCAATCTACAACAATACAGCATGTCTTGGAGACGTTTATTGTATAGCTAATACTTTTCATTTGCATCAGCGAGACAATTAACATCTTTAAAACAAAAGTACCTGTACATATGTAAATGCAAGGAGTACTTTTGAGTAGAAGCCTGGACATATGCTCAGAATAGGGTCCTTTTAATTTTCATTCAAATTGATTGCAGTTAGCACCTGGGCCGTTATTGTACTCCTAAATGCATTTAATTAACTTCCATACACAAAAAATAAAATAATTGCACTGTGATATTGCATGTACATAGAAATACTGCTACTATCAAGGTAAAAATGGAACAATGCAGCCTACTGAGAAGGCTATAGCAAGAAGTCATTAAAGGACCACTGTAGATTGAGAAAAAATGTCCTATGTTTCTGAAGTTTGTAACAAATTATTTACATTAGCAGCTGTGTAAGTAGTGTGCATTAAATATTGTTTAGGTAAAATCTTCTTTAGTATACACTGCCTGTGTCTGAAGGATACCATATTGATGGAGAGGGAAGGGAGTAGCAATGGAGATTTGTTGACTGATTAGTAATAAGACACCTTCTCCCTCCCACAGGCTCAGTAGAGGCAGCTTGCAAATATAATTGCAAGTCTTGCGTGCCTGTTTAACTCTCTTTATTAATAAAAATACATATTTATGAGGAAAGCCGTCTGGTGGGATGGCTGGTGGGATGTTCAGTTGAACAATTTACTGCATCGCTATGTAATGATGCAGTTCCACAAAATGATCCGGTATTGGTGAGTAAACAAATACACACCTATGTAGCTAAGCAGAATTATTTTTGAAAAACAAAAATATACTATAAGTCAAAGAAATAAAACAGACTGTCTGCTTTTATTGCAATGCAAAATTTGGCAGATATACTTTTAGAGAAACAACTTGTGAAAGATATTTCATTTATCTCTACATGGAAGAAGAAAGTGATAAAAGTGTTTAGATATGGCTTATTGTTTATCCATTCCATACAGATTCTCTATTTGGCATCAATTGGAAAGACTATACTATATTCAAATTCATAAAACAATATAAATCACTATCTGATGTTCATGTTCTTCAATGCAACATCTTTAATGGTCTAATCCAGTATTTCCCAAAACTGTGCTTTATGGGACAAAGGCGTTGATTTTATTTGGCTTGGAGTTCCCTGAGAACAAGTTTTTTTTCTATTGCTCTGTTGGAAATATGTGAAAGTAAATACTAAGGGAGGATGTTTCCGGCCTTGAGATCATAGCATTTGTTCTTGGACATTTTTGTGCCATTATTGGGATTATGCGGCAGGATTTTGATGTTCTGGAGGGGGGTGAAAGTTTCTTGGAAGATGTTGTAGGTTCTTATGGGCTCAAATGGATTTAAGGCTGCATTAGTTTAGGAAAAACTGGTCATATGAATTGTTGAACATTATTGAGCCAAGATAAGCTATTGTTTCAAACTGAAGCTGAGTGTAGTTGAGATATAAAATGTTATCCTGCACATTGGAAATGGTCCAGAATTCTGCATAGTTTTCATCACAAAGTGCAACTTGTCTTCATCTAATGAGCAGCATGAACTTCTACTGGTGAGACAACACCTCCAAGTTTCCATACAAATTACTGACACAATTAAACAAAGTTTTTGATTCAATCACAATGCCTGGTATTCGCAAAATACAAAGTCTACCAGAGTTGGTAGATTCAAAATAGGTCCTGTCAATTTGTGATTGCAGAGAAAAAACATTGAAAGAACCATTGTTTGTGCTTATTTATATAGTCATAAAGTACTGTAAGAGTCCATTTAAACCTCTTTCTGGTTAGTATTATCTGGAAGTGAATTGGTTACTTCTGTATTAGTCCAAATTTCTTGCTTGGTATCGGACGTAGGAACAGACAATATCAGTTTCTTGTTCTTTACTTTCTGTATCACCTTTGAAGAACATAGTATAAATGCACAGAATATCATGGAGAATCCACTTAGGAGGAATGCTGCTGTATAGTTGCCCGTCGTGTCCACCAGCAAACCTTTAGAAGACAAAAGACAATTTAATGTCAGAAGTGACAATCTTATCAAAGTTCATAAAATATTATAGATTTTAAGGGGAGACAAGAACCAATCAAAGCAAAACTTTCAAGGGTCTCTGTTAGAAGTTCCAACGTTTTTTTAGTTTACCATGTAAAACCCATTCATGTGCAGTAGTATGGTTGGATAAACAAGGCTATTCCAAGATTTAAACAATGCTATCTTGATGTTTAATTGATTCAACATTTTAGGTAGATATAATGAGCAGGCTATATTGGACTTTTTGGATTTATTTGTCATCACATCTGTGTTTCTGTTTAATACATAGATAATGCAGACAACAGCACTGTAGTTGCACGTTTACACTTCTCTGCAAACATTCAGTTCTGTATGTCCTATATCTGCCAGAACATATGCTATTTACAAGTACAGCATTATATATGGTAACTAACAGGAACATTACATGTGCATCACTTTTATTTATATAATCTCATAACTTACAAACACAATTTAAAAGAGGTTACAAAATGGCTGCCTGTCTGTACTGGAATGGTACAATATGTTCTTTTCAGATTGTCTGGTTTGGCTTTTCTCCAGAGAATCTCTATGACACATATTGACAAGTTGTGCTAATTTGTGACCCCTAAACTCATATTATATAAAAACAAGTAGTACAGACATATATATACCTCTGCCAAGAAACCCTGAAGAAGGCAGAGTGGTTATGATATAAATATTACTTGCTGCCCTTTTTCCTAATATACTGATGAGGAACTTATCTTCATTAATCTTTTTTAGTCACTGGAGGGTAGTCAAGGAAGACTCACAAGTCATACCTTCGTCAGTCAGAAACACAAAGTATGGAGCTCATGTTATCATCTCCCAACTCCAAACATGCAGGATGGAAGGAAACTGAAACCGTGCAAATGGATGTGCACCATGAATGGAAGTTTGAGGGTAACATCAACAGACCATTTCCATGCTTCTGTATAGGACTGTAGGATCAGTTAATAATGAATTATCAAGATACTGGGTTTCCACATGAGGGTAAGAGCAGGGCCAAGTTCCAAGCCCTCTCAGATTCTACATGAAACAAATGTGCTATTGTGCCATTGAAAAGACTGTGAATTAAATAGTTCATGTGTTTTTAGCAGAAAAATGTTTGAAGGGTTAAAAATGCTCTATTTATCAATTGCTTTTGGGCCTAAATCAGGACCAATTCTAATTGTATTTAATGCTGCTGGAGTAGATAGGAAACTATTAGCGTTGGACCAGGAGTGGAGGTGTGGGTTGTGTGGGGAACATTGTATATGATTTGGAGAAGTGGGGTGAATGCATCAGTTGCAAGACTGATGAGTAGTGAGTTCAGTAATTCAGCTGAGTGAAAATAAGAGAGTGAATTAGTGGTTTTGTTGTAGAAATAGTGAAAGAGGGGAGTAATATGCAGAGATTACAGAGATGGAATTGGTAGGTACGAGTGAACAAGCATATATGATTAGTGAGAGAGAGGATAGGAGAGGTGATGCCAGATTTTGCTATGTAAGGTAAGGTGTAAGGGACAGTAGTGGGAAGGAGATAGTAGGACTTAAAGCTGGAGAGGTGTGGAAAGGAAAATATAGAATTTATGTTTTTGAGGAATTAGTGAGGAGAAAATGAGATGTTATCTAGGATTAGAATGGCAGTGATGCAAGAGGATAAATCAAGTGTGACTGTAGGTAAAGGGAAGAAGATATTGGTGTTGTCATTAAAGAAATTATGAAAATTAAAGGAGAAAAGGAGAGCTCCAAAGGGTTAGAGTGAACAAACAGAGTCTGAGGACAGACCACTGCAAGAGACCAAAGAAGAGTGGGTGGCACTCCTCTTGCATGGCTCCAGTGTTATCTGAATAGGCACATGGTCGTGGTGTCATTAAAAAATGAAAATGTTACCCCCTAATAGTTGCATTTTTGAATGACACCACGGCCATGTGACTAGTCAGATAAAACTGGAGCCATGCTCGAGTAGTGCCAACAATGTCAATGTTGGCAAGCACTGATAGGTGGATAGAATAATCTACTGTTTCAAAGACAGTTGAGCAGGGCCAAGTGTTTGAAAAGAATGGAGTGCAGCCTCTTTGTAATTTGAAGGATTGGAAGTCAGATTGAAGTGGTGGGTATAATGAATTGAACTTTAAAAAGTCAGTTTAACTGGTGTGGATGAGGTGTTGCAGTAGTTTGGAGAATTAGGGTAAGGGGGAGATGAGTCTGTAACTAGAACTAATTGAAGGAGGTATGATGACTGCTGATCTAAAGAGGACGAGGCAAAGGACTTGTGACAATATCGAAGCACAAATTGGATCTATGCGGGGCTGTGGCCGCTGTTACTGGTTTAATTTCAAATGATTTGTATGGGAGGGAAGAGTGACCTTTGTTTTGCTGTAGGTGCTATTTGATAGCTCTGTGTGACAATGGACGAGTGGAGTACATAATTTAGGGTGGGGTAGGATTATTGGTATGGGGTGGGGAATTATCCATGGTTGAGGAGGCTTGTGTTAGGTGGAGATTAGATAAGGAGGTGCAGGAGAATTGACTGAACAGAGTAATGTTGATGAGAAGGTGGTTGCTGTAGGGGCAGTAGGAATGATAGATACATCAAAGATTGTCAGTGTGATGACAGTCCCTATTTTTCCATCCACCTATTGAGCCATGTGGTTGGACTCTTACATGAGTTTTATACTAGTTGGTAACCTACAGGCTTTTATTTTGTCTTGCTGTTTTGCCATTTACTGTAGAACATTGGTTCAGGTTTAGAACCGTTTTGCTGTTAGCCCTGCTGTGTGTGTCATATACATTCAATTTGTGCTGGTAAACATTATCCCTCCTGGGTATACAAGTGTATCAGCTGTATTTATGTTGTGGGAGTACTATTAAGACCATACCCTAAGCTATCCAGTACATGTACTATAGAAAGGCAAGCAGTTTCCAGTGGTCCAGCTACACTGCAGCAAAGCCACAGTCCCTATACCAATACTCATAATCCACATACAAGAGGACCTAACTGGTGGGATTCATAGCATTGGGTCCAGCTGGTCCCTACTCGTGACAGTCAAAATTGGTTAAGACACAAGTGATTTCAAGATATAAAGATCGCCTCTGTGACAGGAGCAGCAAGAGGGAGGGCTATGGGAGACAGAAGGAAGAAGGTGAGAGAAATTATGATATGATCTAAGGGTTGTGATGTGTTGTGATTATAGAAACTGTACAGCCAGACAGTAATATCAGATCCACAGTGCTTACAAAAAGATGGGTCAAAGAGTTGATAGGAGAAACTGATCAAAAGCATTAAATGAGTGGTAAAAATGCTGAGGTCATAGTGAAGTGACTGATGTGAATGTTGAAGTCTCCTAATATGATCTATGGGTGGGGTAGTGAGAGAATGGAGGAGAAGAGACCAACTAGGTCCTCAAAGAAGTCAAAGGTGGTGCCTGATGGTCAATGCATAATAAGAAAATTAGTCGGACGAGGGGGCTCTAAAGAAATTGATAGAAGCTTGAAGGAAGAGATGTTTGATATGATAGAGATGATAGGGTCTCTGTTCCAGGGTGGGAGTACTAGTACCTCCAACTAAATCTCCTGTACCTGAAATACATGCACAGTGATGACTGGTAGTGCCTGATGTAGTTAGGGTTGCAGGTGTGGCTGTATTATCTGGTGATATCCATATTTTATGAACATAAGAAAGAACATCAAGATTAAAGGATAAATTGGTCTCTATAGGGGAGGCAATCTTATCACACAGACCGGCGGTTTCAGAGGCCAAGATTGACAGTAGAAGAGTTTAGTAGGGAGCAAGGTGAGATGATGGTGATGGTTGAGGGGTAGGTTGTTACAGGTTAGTGATTAGGTGGTAGAATAGCAAGGAAGGGCTTGGTGACAGTTTTGTACTACTGTTTTATATAGAACATTTTCTCTCACCTCAAATCCCATGACCCTACCACATGCACCGGAAGGCTATGGCAATTGTGTACAACTGTTTCATAAACTTAAGTTACAGCTTCCAAAGTTATCAGGAGTGAATATTAGATATATCTCTCTCTGTCTGTCTGTCTGTCTCTCTTTCTCTCTCCCTCTCCATTGAATGCACAAACACATAAATCTATAAGGGTTTAAGAAAAAAAAACTTGCCCCACCTTGCAAACCAATATGACTAATTTAGTTCACTTCCGACCATTGCAGCCAAACCATAACTATAAAACCACTAAAAACATCAGCTGGCTATAACTGACCAATCAAAATGCATGAAATCTGACAGTAGGCCATATGCACACGTCTCTATGGAGCATGCTCACTACATAAAAAATGTAATCTATTATATCTCAAAAATGGCTTAGCCTACCTAAAAAGTGTACAAAAATGCATAGAGGCTTCTTAGATCACTGATATCTTGCCAAATATCAAATACATCCAGTCATACATCCACCATTTTTTTCTATAAATGAGCAAAAATCTCTATGGTAAAAAAAAATTGCATCATTCCATAATTCAACATAAATCAACTTTTTTTTAGGTAGACAGAATTTCATGGAAATTGGCAAAAAAAACTCAGACCCACAATCCCTCCAAAATTAAATTTCAAACAGTAATACTAAATATTTACTCTAGAACATATAATTGCTCACACACATAATATAAAGTTTAGCACACAGACATATCCACTTGCAACTGCCTACAGCCTTATTCACTGCCATTTTGTATCTGCCACCCACCCGTATTACACCCTCAACCACACCTTCTAGATTGTAAGCTCTTCAGACTAGGGACCTGACTTCTGTTGCCCCAAGCTTCCTGCAGACCCATGTGTTTGTTATTTTTTATTGCACTTTGCCTGTACTTGTATTTTTACTTACCTTAGAATTTGTCTATACCTTTGTAATGTGCCAACTGTACACTATTCTGCTTTGTAAATAGTGATAACGGAAAATGTTGATGCTTTATAAATAAAGAGTAATATCAATAATAATAAATAATTTATTTTTTTTCCGTGAATACTGATCTGGTGATTTACAGCTCTTTGATAACTTGCAAAGTGGAGGAAGTAAGAACTCAGCACCCGCTCAGTCCTCCCACCCATGAATCACTACCTCTGCTGTAGGTATCCATGTTTAGCTTTTTGACCCTTTCTTCCCTTCCATAAGTGGAGGGTCACTGGCTGTTTGTTCTTGTTCCTTGAAGAGCACTTATCCTAAAATATACATTGCACAAAACAAATGTGTATGAGCTTTGTGCACTGTGGTACTGCTAGGTAGTGTCCTCCCCAAAATAAACAATGCCAGCAGCCAGTGAACCTACACTAGGTATGGGGTAGAAATAGGCCAAAGAGGACAAGATGGAAGCCTACAATATATAAGAGAAAATATTAAAAGTTATAATATTGAAATTTACCCCAGTAAGTTTCAATATTATAAAATATCAAAGGCTTTTATTAACATTATATTTTACTGTGATTATGCTACATTTCAAAATGCCTTCATTACATGGTCCCTTTAATAGTTTATAAACAAGAATAGGTGAAATGTAAATGGAATATTTGAAATAATATAAGATATATATTTAAATTTGTGAAAAGCTTTATTAAATATATGTATGTAATCAATCAATATAATTGAAAATACATTCATTAATAATAATATAGAAGATCCTTGTGATTTGTGTACTGACAAATAATAACTGGTTTGTTTGTAATTTGTAGCATGATAAACGTACCTGCAATGGGTGGGCTCACTAAGTACGGCACAGCATGTAGGAAGAAAACCAATCCCAGGGCGGAGGATAAGCTGGAGGTCCCTACGACATCCCCAGTCACAACAGGAATTAAAGCCACGTAGGCCCCATCAAAATATCCAAATGTCACAGAGAATGGCACCAGTAGTGGGAAGCTCCGAAGAAGTGGAAGAAAAAGGCAACAAAGACCGTCCATTCCAACAGCCGTGAGGTAGCAAACATAGCGATGCTTCTTCAGGGCCCTGAGGATTTATAAAACAGTATTATTATTTTATTGGTTAAATTATTCATTTACCATTGTAAGCTTTCAGGACCATTGACTTGTTAACTAGTATTGAACATTTGCTCTTTTATTTAAGTAGTTTTGCCGATAAAAAAAATACAATTTACCTCAAATGCATTTTTCCTTTAAGGGTATCATAGTCCCTAAATTTCTAGCACGTTTATTTTTGAATGAAAAATAAATTATCTTTAAGGGACAAAAGATTGGGCAAGCTTAGACCCAGGAACATGTCCAGTGTTTTGTTTTGCAGTTGATTTGCACTGATGACAATGGACCCAAAGTCCATTGTCATCAGTGCATTTTTAGTAATGGTCTTTTATTAACAAGAGCTATGGATTGTAGGTGGATCAGAAAGGCTAACTGATAGCTAACAATTTGCAGTCAATGTTAGTTTACTCTATGAAAATGCATTTTAATAACCTTCAGCTAATAAAGTACTTGTTATTACCGATAGTTTTACATTTATTCCGCAGTTGGAATCACCACTATGTAAATTAAGTCTAGAAAGCTAATACTCCAATCTCAGCATTAAAACAAAGTATGCTTGGCACGTACAACAGAGCAAACTGGTGGGGCCTTGTCAAGTGCTAGTTAAGCCAAGTATCTGTTGTTGTACATTTAAAGAGATAGTAATAATTCACGTCTTTGTAAATGTCCAATAGATTCCAGTGGCTTCCTGACACTCTTTCATGTGAAGTTAAAGGCAAGTAGGAGACAACAGCAATTCCCCTGTCTAATTTTAAGGTTATCTTTTTTCTACACAAAGTGTTCATTGCTAAAAAAAAAACAGGAATATCACGCAATTCGTGATTACTCATAGCAAATTTTTAAGACACTTAACTGACAACTTATTTTATTATGTTGAAATAAAGGTACCATTTGACCACTAGATGTCACTGTATGTCCATACAATGTGCATGAATTAACCACTACTGTGGGCCTCTATATATTGCATGCGTTGAAATATTCAGTGTTTATAAAGCTTATAACTTGTTGATTATATTCATTTTTGTATAAAAAGGATATGTGTATCAATTCAGTATATAGCACTTTGGTAACGGTCACAAAAGAACATGCACAACCCAGTATTATTAAACCAAGGATCTAAGTAGAGATTGGTAAAAACCAATATGGATAATGGGCTTGTGTTTGGTGTAACTGTAAACAATAAGTACTATAAAAATACCCAATTTCAGAAGGCAGAGAAGAGGTATTTTGACACCTACCTAACCATTATAGGAGTGGTCAAACATACTAGGTGATTTAGGTTCTGTAAATATATTTTTATAAGTGTTTAGTATAATGCGTGAAATGAAAATTAAATGTAATAGATCTATTTGCTTTAGGAAAATATTAAATAGCAAATAGTGTATCTGTTTTATTTATAATAATAGTAATTAAGTTGAAAAAACATACATTCAGTGGCTCTTTAATGATCAATTTAGAGCATAGGAAGTCGTACATCTAGTCGATCATCACATGTTAGTTCTACTGACTTGCAGCGCTTTCTGTATTCTTCACGCCAAAGTACTCCACTAATTATTCATAAAATTTGATTCAAACATTACAACTCTAGTGTAATCTCTGATTGCAATTACCTTCTGTCCGTTAACCATCCAAAGGTGATGTTACCGACGATGTCTATCACTCCAAGTATAGACATTAAAAAAGCAGCTTCTTGATGGCTAACTCCAACATTTAGGGCATAAGGCACAAGGTAAACAAAGAGAGGACTACATCCATAGGCTAGAAAAAGAAAGGATATTGCAAGTATTATGAAGTCTGGCTTCATTATGAAGCTGTATTCCTTCTGAGATCCATAACAAAGGCTTTTATGAGTGCAGTCTTGGCTCAGTGGTGAACATGAAGATGAGAGTCCTGTGTTTTTATTTGGTTCCTTGTGCATCTGATCTTGCTTTAGTGGATAATGAGTGAAATCCTCCATAAGGTTAATTGGTCGCATCAGGGCACCGCAGACACAGAGATTTGCAACAAATCCACCGAGGATGAGTAAAGCTCCACGCCAGGAATATTGTTCAATTAGCAACTGGACAACAGGTGCTAAAATAAAAGTACCGATGCCACTGCCAGACATGGCAATGCCATACGCCAAGGCTTTCCGTTTCTCAAAATACTTCCCTACCATTGCTATAGCAGGACTGTAACAAAGTGCAAATCCAAGACCTGGAATAAAACATACCAGAGGATTATTTACAAGACAAAACATGTACATTAAGCAACACATGGCGAGCTTATCTGCAAATATGTGCAAGGGCTAATATCTTCTGACAGGAGTCTCCGGAAAAAGTCCTCACCTAAGCATCCGGTGCTTTTACAAGAAAAGGCTGATTTAGACAAGTTTATATATGTCTGTAAGATTTATTGAGCCTTTTATTGCTCTGTGATTGAGGGGGCAAGGAACTGTCATTTCATTTATTTTCAGATATCTTACAAAAATTAGAAAGGTTACAAAATGCCCTACCCACGAAAGACCCCTATGCATTATATAAAATGATTAGTCTCCTTTTTTCATTAGAAATCTAATTAGTCTTTTTTTAATACATAATGATTCTTAATTAGAGTGCTTTGGGGGGTAGGACTTTTCTAGTCCTTTCCTATTTTTCATAATTCATCTGATTTCCTGACTCTCCGTGACCCTATGGACCGCAGCAAGCCAGGCACATCTTGTTTCTGGTTATGCTCCTCTATAAGGTTTTCTTGGCAAAGATACTGGAGTGGGTTGCCAGTTTTTTCTCCAGTGGATGGTAATTTGTCTAACCTCTCTACTATGACCTGCCTATCTTGGGTGACCATACATGGTATAGTTGGAGATATGGGTGAAGATTAATAGTTATGGCCAGCATGAAGGATAACCCTAGCCTTAGTGTAAAGCAAAGAGCAGATACCAGCTATGGAAATGGTTTGTTTATATAAAATAACTAGCGACCTGCCCATCAAAAATGATGGCAAGAAAATTTTAAGACTGGCTATGCTGTTTGCCACACAATGCAAGGCTCTGCCTCCTCTGAGCACCTTCGGCACTCATCGCGAGCCTCTCCCCCCCTGTGTATTTTAAGGTCCTTTCGATGAGAACATTTACGTTTTTTCGTCCGCCATTTTTTCCTTGCTTAGCCGATTTTCGATCTCCGAAAAACAGCAATTAGGGCTCAAATTAGCTTGCAACTTCATTCACAGGCTCCCTGGCTGTCCCCCTGAGTTGTGTGTGATTTTTTTTATTTATTTTTTACATTATGCTTCTTTTTTGCAGTTTTTCAAGTTACTTGCTTGATAAACTATTGGCCGGGCTTCGGTTAGGTGTTACTGGCTTCGGTTAAGTGTTATTGGCTTCGGTTAAGTGTTACTGGCTTCGGTTAAGTGTTACTGGCTTTGGTTAAGTGTTACTGGCTTCGGCTAAGTTACTGGCTTCTATGGGCGTCTTCAATCTCTTTCCATCCTCCATCGGTGGAGCGTACTTGGGCAAATTACATCTCTGAGGGGACAGAGGACCCTTAGAGGGAACCCTGAAAAGGCACTATTGCAAAAGCTGCAATGAGCGCAAAGTGCTACGGTCCTCGATATAAGTGCTATGGTTTTCGGGGCCTTGCAGCCTTAGTCCTACGGTCCTCGCATGAGCGCCTGTGGAGCTTATCGCAAACCCTGCAATGAGCACCTTCAGCCGTAGCTATAACAGGATAGATCCATGTTTGACAATTGAAAACCAAATGGAATATTGATATATGGCTCAGTGATTTCAAAAGGAGCATATGTAACTATGAAATTTAAAAAAATGTAAAATAAAAGGAGACTGCAGAGAGGCTTAGTGTGTCTGTAGCAAGACATGTAACATCCATAAAGAACGCCTCTGCAAGACTCATCTACCATACTCTGTGCTGAGTGTCTGTCAATCACTCCACTGGCTTCCCATGGCCTCCACAGTAAGATTATGCACAGATAACTTTAGTACATGTTTTGCTTATCCAGCTATATTTTACTATTCTTTAGAGAGCCCTTTAATCCTGATTGACTATTAGTCTTTCAATCACTATTCAGAGTGTTCATGTATAGTGATAACATCAATACAGAAAAAATATGAAGCAGTTAAGGCAATACTGATCAAAATCTTCTTTAACAATCAAAAACCTTAATTAAATATGCTTTCTCTAATGGTCTGAAACTAATGTGGATGTTATGTGTCCCTGTAATATCTAGCCCTGTCAAATAAAACAATAATTTGTTTACCCAACCCGTACAATCCTACCATTACCTGGATAAGCCAGCCTACTGATAGTATGTGTTTCTATGCCATGGCCTTATTAAATTTCAATCTCTCAGGAGTGTTGCTCTTTACATGTTTTATCACTGTTTGTATCTCTACAATGATGTATTTCTGCCAGCAAGGCCTAAGGTAGTATATTTTTAGTTTTTTTAGCAGACTGTATCACATTTAAGGTGCAATGCAATTTTTGAAAAAGTATATATATTACATGAAAATAACCTTTTATTGCAGTGATTTCAAAATCCATATTTCACAGCCAACTCATTTCCATGAAATACAAGAATTATTTCATAGGAAATACTCCATGGCTATGAAATACTGCCTCTGAAATCCCTACTAAACATTCAGTAAAGAAACAAAATCATGTAATATAAAAATGCATAATGGATATCTGTGTAATAAGGCTCTAAAGCATAACATATGTCCCTGTATATGTATTTATAAATATTATTCTTCAATTTTATCTCAGTATGCTATATGGTAGTTGTCATGGAAGCCAAGGTATTAATAAGGGTTTGTATATATGTGTATTGGTTCATCATCACAATATTAACTTCCTATGCCTATTGGGTCATTTTCATGCTTATGGTATTAACTTTCTATTCTTGGTGATATGGGGCCTCATTCTATTAAGGGCCGTAAAATGGCAACAAAACTGCTATTGAAATGGCAAGGAGGTCCCCCTTACGGCAGGCCGCAAACTGTGCAATCGGCCGCAAGCATTTACGGTGCACCCTTAAATTGTGTCTCAAGGCTGCAAAGTCGGAAACCTGTAAATGCAAATATAAATTCAAGATGGCACTGTAAAGCACTGAAAATGATAGGCAACATAATGGGGGACATGAGGATTAATAGCAACACCCTCTCAAGCTTGCACATCCAATATTTAATTTCAGGTTTATTTCCGTCCCAAGTCCTGCGGGCTTCAATGACCTCGAAGCCAGTAAATCGTTGTTAAAACCCGTAGGGTTCAGAGGTTGAAGGCCGCAAACTCAAAGCATTGTAGAAGCAAATATATATTCAATCCAGCACTGTAAAGCACTGTTAATGATGGGGAACATAATGGGGGACATTCTCAAACAAAACATTCTCAAGCTTGCACATCGCCAAATTATAATCTTTGATTTTAGGTTTAATTTCCGTTCAAAGTCCCACGGGCTTCAATGACCTCCAAGCCCGTAGCTCATTATTTAAGCCTATACAGACTTGGAGGGTGATTGACCTCCAAGCCCGTGGACTTCCATGATAGATAGAACACGAAGATTGAACATGAAATTAAGTTTCTTTATTTGCAGATTTGAGAGTAGGGGAATGTTGAGCTATTAATTCTAAGACCAAACATCACTTTCACTTTTAATAAAAGTACAGAGTGGCTTTTCTATTTGCTTAATTAGTGCTACGATTTGTAAGTAAGCCCTTTGCAACACCTTGATGGCCCAAGTAACCTGTGGGTCTATTTTACCCATTTACGGTGGGACTCTGGACATGGAAATTGAACATGAATTACAAAAAAAATGATTTTCAGATTTGAGTGTAGGGGAATGTTGTGCTATGAATTCTAACGCCTACAATCACTTTCACGTCTCATCAAAGTACAGGATGGCTTTTTTATGTGCTTAATTGGTGCTACGATTTGTAAGTAAGAGCCTTGCGGGACCTTTTTGGTGTAAGTAAGCTGCCGCTCGGTTTTAGCGAATAACGGCCTTAATTGGAAGGGTACGTGTAGCATTTGAATAGCAACCTGGGCTTTCTTGCGGCCGCAACTCTTGCAGCCGCGTAAGATCAAAGTCTTTCCCTGCAACGGGGGTGGCCGCAATGCATAACAGGGCGCCACCGCAAACCGGCCGGAGCCCTTGGTCGCAAGAGAATAGAATAGGGAAGTAACTTAAGGCCATCCCTTGCGGCCACGCATCTCCTACGGCCATTAATAGAATGAGGCCCATACTGTCATAGACACTATGGGCCGAATTCAAATGCGATTTGGCCAATTGAATAGGGCTCTATATAAGCACATAGCAAAAAAAATGTACAGAAGTTTTTAGTTAGTTTTTGGATAGAAGTTCACTAACTAAAAACTTCTGTAAAAAAAAATTGCTATGTGCTTATATAGAGCCCTATTCAATTAGCCAGACTGCATTTGAATGAGGCCCTTTGTGTACTATGGGTTTGTAATCACAATCCTATTGGCCAGTTCTGTCTGTATACTACAGTTCACCCCGTGGCATTGAGTAGCTTTATTTTATACACAATAACAAGTCAGGAGTATTTCAGATTTATTCTACTTTTTAATAAATTACATGGGAAGAGCCTAAAATAGACCTAGGTAGCGAGAAATAAAAAGGGCTTGTTGAATTTTAACAAAATATGTTACCTAATTATTTTTCATGTTCATTTCAGTAAGCAGTAATTTGTAAGAATTTAGCATTTTTTGGGACCTGGAAGTGAATTCTTGCTTTTATTCACACATCGTGAGGCCATGATCTGTGAAAGTGATGTTTTATAAATAAACAGTAATGAAAACAGAGATAATAATGTTCAGTAGGGTGTGCACGTTAATATATTTAAAAGGATCAAAAATGCCAGAAACATTAGTGTCATTGTTGATGCAGGTGCCTGCTTGCACATTTTTTTCTTTGTACATGTTTGGCAGTATTCCATGCAAAAACAATGGTAATGCCAGAATATTAATACTATCCTCTAGGAGACCAAATACTAAGCTTTTAATACCAAGGCTACTCTAAGCTAATAATGGTTGTCATTATTCTGGTTTCAATGTCGTTTCTGTAATAATTTCCTTTTGCTACGGTGCATAGCAACATCTGATTTTATACAACTTGCCATATTACATATGGTATTTTAATAGATACGGAATACTTTTCAAAATTAGACAGTGACTACTGCAAAAAGAAGCCTTAATGGATATAGGAATTGGTTTAGTCCTCGCAGGCTGCAAATAAACTACAACTTTGCAAGGATGCAATTAATTGTTATTATCATATGACAGCAATCAGATCTAAAAAACTGTGTTTAATTTAGTTGTAAGAAGACTCAATAATCCACAATCAATCCGATATTTATCAGCGAGAGCTCTGAGGGGGTCTCTGCATCTCTCTCCTGTAATCTTACTCCCTCTCGTCCTTATCTCACTTTTCTCTCTATCACTTCCTTATTGCTTCTCATTATCTTTTGCCTGTATCCTATCTGTATCTCCTAAAAGTATTTTCACTAGGAATATATTATACATTGGTAGCTCTTTACTTGTGTATTTTATTTTATTTATTTATTGCCTCGTTCGGTCATTTCCGACTTTCCTTGACCTCATGGACCGTAACACACCAGGCACATCTTTATGTCCATGGTGTTGCTTATCCACTTAGTTTTCATGGCAGAGATATTGGAGTGGGTTGCCAGTTCCTTCTCCAGTGGGCCACAGCATACAGCTCCTGGTATTCCTAGGTGGTCTCCCATCCAACTACTGACCAGGCCCAACCCTGCTTGGCTTTTTATTAAGAAGTGCTTAAAAGCTCTGTTTAGTCTCACAAAAAGTGGTGAAGGTGTTGCTGTTTTTCTAACTATAAGAGTTCTTACAGTAAATGGTGGAGTAAGACCTCATGATTATCATCATCAATGCAGTAGGCCAGGCATGGGCGTAGGAACTGGGGGGATGGGGGGGACAAATCCCTCTTAGATTAAATGAATAGGGACACACAAAAATAGCAAAATGAAACTTAATTATGCAAACCAAATTTCACCATTAGAGGGTATATTACTGGGTTATGTCTTTCTCATAAAAGCTTTGACCCATAATTTATCATATATATAAAATGTTTTTTTTATTATATTGAGGTGGGCAGGAGCATTGAGAATTTATACAAAGAAATCTAAAACAAAGTTGCACTGGGTGCACCGGTGGTAGATCCACCCCTGCTTCCTGTCTTGGGAGTAGAGTTGAATTATCTCCCCCAGATTTTTTGGGGCTCCTACGCCCATGAGACCAGGGGTAGTCAATTCATCTTTTACATACTTCACTGAGGTCTTAATTTAAGTCGACATGGGAGTTTGTAATTTTTTAAATAGAGAAATTATACCATTTAAATAATAGTGTATTTAAATATATGGAAGCTTTAGACGTGTCCATCTGTTGACTACCCCTGCGGTAGATACTTTTGTTTCCTAAGCTATGCACAAGAACCAGCATTTAATATAACTGTCCCTGCATGTCCCCATGGACCAAACAATCCCTGTCTCAGGGGCTCCAGTCTCCTACATTATGACTATTACTAGAACAAACTTCTCCTTTTCTCAGTTTTCTGTAGAACGTTTCAGAAAGAAACATAACAGACCTAAGTAGTCAGGTCCCCATCTATCTTTCACTTACCCCATTAGGAAACTAAATACACGTGTAACATGTAGAACAGTGCATCATTGCTGAGTTATTACCTGTGAGAACTCCGAGTGTGAGATAGAGGTACTCCAGGCTTGTAGCAAACGAACTCAAGATTAGTCCAGTAGAAGAAAGCAGTCCACCAAGGATGATCCCCACTTGGCAAGAGAAATGATTACTCACATAGCTGCCAACTGGTGCTAAAAAACAGAGGTAAATGCATTATAAAATGGGAATGACTAAAGATCCCAAAATAATGCAGATAGCAGTTTTACATTGAAAACATATTTTAAGCTTATCTTTATGTTTCAAAATCTTTGTTTTGTTTTGACTGAATCTAAAGATTCTGGACAATGAAATACAAGTGCTAGAGTGCCTAAAGAGTAAAGTGATTTGTAGGAGAATATATCAACTAGAGACGTCTCAACTAAACAGTAAGAACCCCATCACATTCCTGAAAATGCCCTAATATATATTAGTTTGCTTCTTACCTCTGGGTTCCTTATAGTTTATGGTCATGATGCAAACATAGCTTGTCACTGATAAAGCATTACGTTTAAAAATATTTAGATATCTTACAGTTTCTATAGTTTAACAGAGACTGGCTTTCACTATAAAATAAGTTTGTCCATATGCACATAAATGAGTAATTATGCTATTTGGTTAATTATTTGAAATCATTTATGGGCGTGACTAATTTCTGTGTCATGCGCCCATCCAAGAGCTGTATTACCCGCCCCAGAATTATTCTGCCCCATAATTACCCACCTGTAGTCCTTAATCCCTAAACCCTAATCAAAGCCCTAATCACAATACCTATTATTAGTCCTAATCCATTATCCTTTACACTGTCTACACCCATAATCGTAAACGCTATTCTTAAACATGCCAACTCTCAAATAAATTATTCTGGATAATAAAATCATCATTACATCAACAAATCTTTTTATTATCAAGTCTTTGGAAATATTGCACAAATATGACAACATTCTAGTATTCCTAATAACACTGGCAGCGAGGAGAGCTTTGGCTGATGCATTATTCATTATTAAAGAGTAATTTATGCTCATTCTCATAGAGATGATAAATGGCATAACTTTGTCTATGATCTCCTATAAGATATCTTAAGAGAAATATATAAGGATACTAACTAAATTATTGGATGAACAAGGATTTTTTTTTTTGTTTGCTTTTTTTGATCCACTTGGTTTTCATGGCAGAGATACTGGAGTGGGTTGCCAGTTCCTTCTCCAGTGGGCCACAGAATACAGCTCCTGATATTCCTAGGTGGTCTCCCATCCCAGTACTGACCCAGATCGACAGCAGTGGAAGCCACCAGGTTTTACTGTAATGCAATTCTTGTTTGATGTACTATAAGGTTGGATACAGTGGTAGAATTTTTTTTAAAGGGATATTTATTAAGCGAAACATTGATTAATAAAAGTTAAGTCTGTAACATTTGGATATTATGTGATTTCTTCTTGTGCTTCCCTTTTATTCCCCTTCCTCTTCATTCTGTCCCTTTACCTTTTAGTTAGATCTATTTTATAAACAATAGACGGTACACAACTTTTGCATAAAGGAACAAAAATTTTTATTGTATTGTACTTCTTATAAAATGGAAAAAAAATATAAAAAAAATAAATTAATTATTTAAAATTGCCAATGTTTAAAGGGCATGTGAGTTATGATTTTAGACACTAACATATTTGTTTTTCTTTATAGTACGATACTTACCACATAACATGGTGGTACAGTCAACAATGGAATGTATCCAAGCTGTTCTTGAATAATCTTGGCCAAAATATGTATGGAACTCAACAAAGAATATTGAGATACATCTAAGAAAGATAAGAAATATGGTTTAAGTTAACAGCTGTCAAACTCTTTGAATGCAGTGATATCAAATAAACAGACAATAAAGAGAAAAATTATGCTATTATGTGATCACAGTCAGCTTCTTACACTTTAAATATTTTAATTGAATAAAATACTATTGCACCAACTATCAAATAATACATTATCAAACAATCCATAACAACAAATTGGATGCTGTAGAAATAAAAAAAATAGATAATATTACCTAATAATAAAAAAGTTTAAAATATATGAATATTTTGCTGTACTATTATGTCTAAATAATTAGTCCTTTTACGGTTTCATTAAAAATATATGTGTTAGATGAAATGCTTATTGTTTAATACGGAAAATACGAACATTCATATAAAAATTAAATGAATACCTAATGTAAGTATCTACAATCAAAGTGCCCCCTTGTGGTCTGGATATGCATTAGGTGCTAGCCTATAGAGTTACTGCGATCATGCCTTTTTTCATTATAAAGTTTATTCTACTTGCATACTTAAAAATGGGAAACTTTATTTTCAATAACAACGCCACATTAAAAGCAACCTTGCAGCACCATGGACTCAAAAAGAAAAGTATATTTAGAGACAGACCTGTGATCCTCAATGTGATGCCTCCTATCTGGAAGGTTCAGCTAATCTGATGTCCCAAATATGGCTTTTATCCCTATAAAGTCCTTAAGAGGAGTAAAATATTGAAGAGAAACTCTTAAATGAACACTTGGTACCACAAGTGGCATCTCTTAAAATACAACTTCTACCATCAACCCAACTTTCTCCTTCTTGCGGGTGCAAACTTAAAAACCACACAATTAAAAACGTCTCCTGTCTCAGTAGTGCTGATCTTTTTTGGATCTGTGAATTCACTATAAACTTTTTCAATTAAGGCTGCTGTCTATTACCATAATTACTTCTGAATCATTTGATCCTTAGTCAAAAGGAAGCTTAATTCCAGCTATAATATTATATGCACTATTGCAGAGACATGTTTTACAGCCTAAGGACCGTTTTGCCGCACAGAATCATGCATCATCCCGAATAACTTAATAAGTATCTACTAAAACCCCATTAAAGAGACATAATAATGCCCAAAGACAAATGTGTTTATGTTGTTCAGTCGTATCCGACCAAAACACACCATGCTGATCCGCTTGGTATTCATGGCAGAGATACTGGAGTGGGTTGCCAGGTCCTTCTCCAGTGGGCCACAGCATACAGCTCCTGATATTCCTACCTGGTCTCCCATCCAAGTACAGACCAGGCCCAAACCTGCTTGCCTTGGGTGGTGTGACCTCTTGGTTCCCTGACTGTGATCGAACCCATGTCACAGCGGTGAAAGCACCAAATCCAACCACTGGACCACCCGGGAACCTTACAATTAATTATATTCATAGATCGTGGTTTAGCCAATTTTAGATTTTTTTTATTAAAAATTATATTTTGCTCGGTCCCATGCTGCATCTAGCTGTAGTTATTCTGTGATCCTCCTGTCAGTGACAGAGCTTGTGAATGGAGGACCCCGGTGCAAAATAATTAAGCCCCCTCCCCCTTGATCCTTTGCTATACAAGTAAGTGTCTGTATGGGTCAATAAAAAGCCAAACTTGCATCTACATGGGCAGATCTGTTCATCAGTCCATTTCTCCTAATAAATTAAGGGATCCCTTTACTCTGCGTGATGCTGGTAGCAGAGGGCCCCTACCATGCTGCACCAACAGTAGCTCCTCTACTGTTCTTGCAATCAGTACTGGAATTCGCCTTACATTTTCAAGGTAAATATTTCATAAGTATTTAAGAAGCTTTTCCAGGTGATCTACCAGGTTACCAAGAAAATAATGGCTGCTCCCAGTACAGCATAATAGCTTATGAAAGTTAATATGTGCAACAACAAACTGAAACTTGCAAGATATTGAAAAGTGTACAACTGTAAGAAGCAAATAAGTGCTAGTCATGTATATGAGCCTTGCTGTATGTCTTGTTTTACTGAACATAACGAGTGGAAGAAAATCAACATACCTTGTAACTGCACGTGTGCAAACTGTAACAAGGAAGCATCCAATCACAATCATCCACCCCCAGCCTCCATCAGGTGGCGCTGTGACCAAAACTCTCTTCTCTTGTGCCATGGTAGAAGGCCTTTCTTATTCCACAATCTTCCCACCATAAACTGGTACACAATTTGGAAGAACTGCTTAGTCCACATAAGATTTCTGGTCATATATTTCCGGTGAAAAGCGGAAAGTTCCACAAATGTTACCTTAACTTAGAGATCCTTTTTTCCATCTGAAAGAAAAATGAGAAGACACTCATTGAAACGAATGATACGGTCTATAAAATAGAATTTTGCAAATGAACTTGGCAGTCTCCTAACAACTTCTCAATATATATAAATGCCATGCCAACAAACAAAACTCATTTTCTACCCCTGTCCCCGCCAATAATAAATTAAGAGTCCCTCTTTACCCCAGGCTGCTGCTGGGTCACTCCTGTTTAGTAGGCTTCAGTACATAGCTCCAGACCTGATTATACGAATTTAAATTACCCATTTATAAACTGTAATTGTCATTAATATCCAAAAAATATATAGCTAAAAAGGATCCAACATTAAAGGACTGCAAAGGTTGTCATACGTACTCTGCACCATCAGTTAGAAGGTGGAAGATCATGTGGAAAATGTTTTACATTGCCAAAACTGATGAAGAATTGACATTGACATTGTCATTTTAGTTTAGCCCTTGAAGTATATTTAGAGACAGACCTGTGATCGTCAATGGGATGCCTCCTACCTGGAAGGTGCAGCTAATCTAATGTCACAAATATGGCCAATATCCCTATAAAGTCATTAAGAGGAGAAAATTATTGAAGAGAGCCTCTTAGGAGAAGACTAGAAGCTTGTAAATAAACCAAAATTAACACTTGGTACCACAAGTGGCATCTCTTAAAATACAATGTCTACCATCAACCCCTAGGAATCTGCATACATAATAAGGCCAGAACCTGTAACTGTTACATTCTATTCCAGATATATTACCCTTTAAACAAGCCGTTAGAGTAAAGTGAGTTGGAGTAGTGTTAAGTGTTCTGTTTTAAATCATTTTTTAATTGGTGAGTCATAGGTTCAATTCCCATTTTAATGTTACTGTATCTAGAATAGAATATGTAACCATTATAGACTCCAATCTTTGAATCATTTGTATGTCTTTCACCAACCAGTAGTAACAGCAATGCAACAGCAGAACAAGTTAAGTTGTAGTCTTTACAGCTAAAGGTCCTGGGTTCAACTTCTCAGAGATAGGTTGTATAAACGTGAAACTAATTTCATTTTTTGAACTAAATATACAATATATATATATATATATATATATATACATAATTCTAAATAACTAGGTCACATAATTATTCAAATAATTATTTTTGACAGCAAATGATTAACACAGTTCTCTCAAGAGTTCTCCTCTAAGCTCATTTTTCATGTCCTTATAACTTTGCTTTGTTTAACGCATCACCTTTGAATTTTATATTTTTGGAAGGATGGGGGTCCGATTGTATTGTCATTTCCATAACATTTATCCCATCCAAAATCTTGTAGTATTTAGGTCGAATTTTGGTGTTTTCCCACATGATACTTTGTTTACTTGTAGGGAAAACTTAAATGAGGATTTGTTTTAAATTTGGCAGTTTAATAATAATTGTAAAATTGTCCATACTTTTGTTGGAATTTTCCGATAGGTTCAGCTGTTTCTGAATTATAAAATCATGTTCAATAGAGAGTTTGTACTTAACTAACTGACAAATATGAGCCTTTTGGATTGGGTGATTGTGATCAGGTAATAATTTCTAGCTTGTAGGGAAAAAAAATAACTTTTGGTGAACATTCATCATAATTTGTATTTTCTTTTCACCTTCACCAGGACAGGCAAGCAAATATTATATATTTTTTAATACTGTGTACGTCACCAGTACTGGAGAAGGAACTGAAAACTCACTCTAGTATCTTTGTCATGAAAATATTATGTACTAGCGAATTGCCCGTCAAAAAATGACGGCAATGAAATTGTAAGGTAGCTAATGCTGTTTGGTGTATAATAATGAAATATGTAATACATTACTAAATGAATATACTGTACCTATTTTGAAGCATTGTGATGAAGAGCTGGCAATCTGTGTTGATGTTGCTGCAGCATTAGTGGTGTGGAGCTGCTGTGTAAGCATGCTGAATGTGTGCACTGTGTGGTATGAATATCCGTAGGTAGTTTGTGGCGTTTTGCGAGTTTGTTGTGGTGTTTTGCGAGTTTCTTGTGGTGTTTTGCGAATTTAGAGTGCTGTAGCCTCGTTTTCGTTTTGTTCGGCGGCCATTTTTTCTGTCGCTTAGATTTTTTTTTAGTCTCTAAACTCTTTTATTTCGAGTAAAATTGCATTTTTGAGGTCCTGGGTGCTCCCTCTTGGTGTAGGTAAGGTTTTTATGTATGTGCTGTGTGTGTGTATTGTGTTTTACATTTTGTAATGTTCGCGAGTTGCGTCCGAGTGTTGCGAGGCCGTAATGTGTGTGAAGGTGTGTCGTATGTTGTTTGCGAGTGTCGTAATGTGTGTGTCGTGCTGTTTGGGTTGCGACGTGAAGTTTGCGAGGGTCGCAGTTGCTGGCATGGAGCGCCTTCGGCGCTCCATGCCAGCAACTGCGGCCTTCGCTTTGCGAGGTCCTCAGGTGCTGGCATGGAGCGCCTTCGGCACTCCATGCCAGCAACTGAGACCCTCGGCCAGTGCCCTCGCTTCGCGAGGGCCGCGGGCTCGCTGCGCGAGCCCGCAGCGTTAGCGACAACTCGTACGCTCACAACTATATATGTGATAAGCACAACCAGACACAAGATGTGCCTGCCATGCTGTAGTCCATGGTCACAGAGAGTCAGACATGACTGAACAACTAAACAACAACGTCATCAGTGGGAAACTTAATGCAGTAACTTGCAGAGTCAACCACTTTGCTTTCTGGGACATTCATCCTGGAATTCAGCCCATAGGACACATAACATTAATACTTATCTAACAAATTTGTTTGCCAGTCATTCACTCAGTAGCATAATATATTCCTTTTACATTCACTACTCCTGGTAAACCAACTTAAAATATTTTATTTACGTTCTCAAACCCAATGAACTAACCTAAAACATGCTCTCACTAGATTATTTTTTTAAACTTAAAATATTTTTTTTTACATTTGCAAATCCTGGCAAACTAACTTTTTTCATTTTTTTTCTTTTTACATCCATGAACCACTTTAAAAGATAATGTCACTAATTTATTTTTTTATGCATACCTCACTACCTTTATTAATTGAAAACAACTTTAAACATATTGTCACAATTGTGTTTTTTAGTGTATCAGTTGTTAGCAAACAACTTTTAACAAAATGTAACTAACTTTATTATGTTTGCCTGCCATTGACATACAACTTCAAATTTAATGTCAGTTATTTTATCAAGTTCTTTAAGGCTTGAGAAATATTTTTTACACAAAGTAAGCTATTTATTAGGTTCATTAAAGTGACTTTATTATGTAGGAATAACATATTAATGAAGAATTTATCGGCCTACAGCTGCTAGTCAACATTAAAAAACAGCAGTATTTACTTTCAACAGCACTCATATAGCAATGTATATTACTTAACACATACATTGTCATATTTAATGTCTTACAGTCTGGTTTATTTAATAATATAGCAATCTGTTACAGTGAAAGCGTTCCAGGGATACTTTTTAGATTTCAAATATTAGAAACACACACACTTACATGGAGCTGAAAGGACGTTTATCCAGCAAATGGGTTGGAAATCCCAGTCAAAACGGTTTAAACACACTGCTTTTAACTACATAAACCAAACCCAAATTAAATAAAAGTGTGCATTAAAGATTTATAAACACAGTTATCAAACCAACTTCATTTGGTTGCTCTGTTTTAATCTATTAAACATTTTTGTTTGATCTCCTATGCTCTCCTTCTTTAAGTGGTGTCTTTATAAATAAAAAAAAAACAGTTTTTAACTATTTAAAATTAACCCAAAAGCTTAAAAAATTAAAGAAAAGGGAACATCTAAGGTTTACGAACAACACATATATATAAACTTGTTTTGCAAAAGTGTAATTAAAAGACATGATTTTCCTGTGCAGACAGTAAAGATGAATGCTGCTAAACTTAGTGTAGGCCCGTAGACACTCCACTCATTAAACACTCGATACTATAGTGACTCATAACAGCACAAGACCATTACTGTGGGGTCCCTAATGACCACCATGGTAATCTAAAATATAACCATGGGGTGTCTTTATGGACCCCGATAGCACCTAAAATCAATTCATTACTTTGGGGGGTCCATATGGACCCTAGTATTAACACCTACATCATGTGGGTCCCTAAGTACTCCCATGTACTCTATGTACTCCCATGGCATACTATCCTATTACCCAGGGGTCATTATGGACCCCCATGGTACCAAAACGTAACCACTACTATGGGGCTCCATATGGAACCTCATAGCACCCTTACTACTATCACAGGGTTTCATATTAACCCCATGGTATAGATGTTCATGCTCGATGCCATGGGGGTCCATACAGACCCCCATTGTAATGGGTTAATGTTAGGTGCCATGTGGGTCCAGTAGGAAACCCATAGCTAGAATTTAGATTACTAAGGCAGTCCACAATGGGGCCCCCCATGGCAAAGGGATCATTTTATGTGCTATGGCGGTCAATAATGACCCCCATGGTTATACATTAGATTTTATATTTAAGTAAAATTGTAAAGCTAAAATTAAATTATTAACATGCAATATACATCGCTAAATATAACAAGCAGCGTTTGTTATATGTTAATGGATAAATACATGTAGTATAATTGTATTTCTATATACAATATACTGCTAACATAGGGTTGAAACAGTGATGCTGAATATCTGCATTATGGGTAGTAAAAAAAAAGGGCTAGGGTTTACATGGTAGATGCACATTACACACCAATAACAAGCCCATAATACACCACGTTCACTATAACTCGCAGTGAAATGCTATCAGCCGTGATGAGCGACCTTTAACACTGGAGAAGGGAATTCATTAAATCACACAATAGGCTGAGAAGCTGGATAGCAGGTCAACTCAGGATATCACCCACGTGCTAGCACCCACAATCAACCTTAGTGTATTTATTTATTTTTACCAAAAACAAGGCATATTCATGTTTAACTCCTGTAAATAATTTCACAGCTCATTTTCATTAGTCCTAGTAGCTGGTCATACTGCGGATAAATAACTTTTCATTTTCTACTAAAAAGCAAACACAGTGCTCTCTCATACATGGAGCTGTCTCTGTTGTTTTAAGGACCTTGTAGAACCTTTTATCAGATGTTGGTCACTTTCTATTTATTTATTCTATTTTATTTCTCACAGATACTATCAATATTCTCAATTCCCCTCAATAAACAGAGTGTCATGAATAATAAATGAAGAGGTTAAAAATTTGATGCAGCTGTGGCAGCTCAGGGGTTACACATCCCAATCCACTTTCTGGCCCTCATTCAATTGCAATTCGGCCAATTGAATAGGGCTCTAAATAAGCACATAACATATATTTTTTAAAGAAGTTTTTATTTAGTAAACATCTATCTAATAACAAGTTTTTCACTAACTAAAAACTTCTTTAAAACAAATATGCTATGTGCTTATTTAGAGCCCTATTCGATTGGCCAAATCGCAATTGAATGAGGCCCTCTGTCTTTTGTGAACAAGAAATGTAGGTGTGTCAGTGAGCATTTGGTACTGAGATGCCCAGACTCTTCTAAGATGTAGAATGGGAATGTGTAAGGCTACACCCACAAACTTCTTAAACTTACACAATGTCTGAGTTCTTTTGTTTTACTTGGGGAAAAAGGCTAAAAGTGATACCCTGTGGGCATGACCAAACCATCCAAATTCATCAAAAATTCACCTGCAGAATCAAACAGACTGGTAGCAAAAGTTGAAGTATCTTTGATATCCATTTATAATTTTTTTATCATAATAAAATGAATAATATATTAATGTATTAATTTCTGTATGTACTCTTGCAGGCCCTCATTCAATTGCAATTTTGCCAATTGAATAGGGGTCTAAATAAGCACATAACATTTTTTTTTTTAAGAAGTTTTTAGTTAGTAAAAATGTATCCAAAAGCAAGGTTTTCACTAACTAAAAACGTATTTAAAAAAATATGTTATGTGCTTATTTAGACCCCTATTCAATTGGCCAAATCGCAATTGAATGAGGCCGGCAGTGTATAAGGGATACATTTTGGAGTTTACACAACTTTTATATTTCTTTGTAACTGTAAGCCATCCATAAGTGGTTAAATCTTAAATTGCTATGGGGGTGGCAGCCATATATTATTGATTTTGGGATTCATGTGATTGTGAGTGTAGGTGACTAATAGTTTGGATAAGCTGTTTTGTAGTTAAAACTTTCACTTACATAGAGAAATAAAAAAGGGAATTAAAGGGATTTGTAAGTGAGCTGGAGCATGAGTGCATCTGATAGAGAATGAGTAGAATTTTTGCATGAAAAATACCAAAATAAGCATTTAAACACTTACCTTGAAGTGAGCAAAATATATTTTAATTTCTGACACTTGGTACTTAGGGTTAACACCCTCTAAGCCCAGGCTAACTTGGTATACAATTTGAAAATGTGTTTTGGCTAATCAGGAGGAAGTAAAGACTGAAACATTTGTATCACAATCTGGCAGTTGCTGTCTATTTTTTTCTCTCTGTCTGTCTCCTTATGGGCAATTTCAGCTGTGACCCCACCAACCATCATTTCCTTTAGAGGTCCCACACTGTGCCCTGCAATGCTATCTACTGGAATTATTTTATTAACCTAAATAGAAGCATATATTAGCTGGTTAAAATACTGTATTTTCTTTTCTGTTTCTTTCCTGTTTGAGTTTTGAAAAATAAGAGAATAGATTTAAGCTGTATTATCTTCCCCCTTTCCTTCCTTTTGTGACACACCACTGGCTCCATTGGAAAGCAAATCAAAGTCAAGGAAGTCAAACTAAGAGGAAAGACTGAGATAGCTAAGAGCAAAGAAATGCAAAACAAAACATTAAATGAAAAGGCAAAAGTCCAGATCTGAGAGGGACAGCAAGACTCGTTAAGAAACAAAAACACAGAAAGAAATTCCAGGCTAGATGAGGTGAGCAGGGTCATCTGCTTAAACAACAACAGATTGTGTGTCCATAGCACTAATGCTGGAATATCTCAGTGTCTCAGAGAGTCATTAGTCTTTGTTTATAAAGAGCATCCTTAAGGGGATATGGAAGGTTTCTCGATTTTACTAGGCATATGATATAACATATAATATACTTTTAGGTACTTTATTTTATCAGGAACCACATATTATCTCTGTTTGTAGTGCTTAAAATGAAACAAAAAATACCTGCTTGGTTCAAGCCTCTGCAGCTCCTTAAGACACAGTCTCTGCTATACTCACTATGCAGTGTCTCATACTAGCCAATAGGTGAACATCACTCAGTAACATTCTGCAACATGCCGTTGAGATACAGTCTCTGATAGGCTATGACACTACACTGCAAATCTAGCCCTACAGAGTCTGTGTGCATAATCTGCAGCGGGCAGACCCATACAGGGACTTTTATGTACTCTGTTTGATTTTAGGCAGCAAAAACATAGCTTCTAAATCCTTCCTGATAAACTCCCTGGTTGTCCAGTGGTTAGGATTCGGTGCTTTCAACACTGCAACCTTAGTGCGATGCCAAGTCAGGAAACCAAGAGGACACACCACCATGAAGCCGAGCACGGTTGGGCCTAGTCAGTACTTTGATGGGAGACCACCTAGGGACACCAGGAGCTTTCTGCTCTGGCCCACTGGAGAAGGAAATGGCAACCCGCTCTAGTATCTCTGCCATAAATACCAAAGTGGATCATCATGGATATAAAGATGTCCTGGTGTGTTACGGTCCATGAGGTTACAAAGACAAACAACTGAATGATGCAAACATTAAGAAAACAAAATATTTAAAAGACAACAGATAGACTGGTATATTACAATATATACCTTGTAAAATACAGAATCCTCCCATATACCTTTAATCCACTACATACATTCGAGCTTTCTTTAATTTTTTCACTTTATTAGTATTTTGGTTTCATAACATTACACTTACAACATATTTAATTTAATTTATTAAAAGATAACTTTAATTTACTTTTTAAGTTTATCTTTTGCGGAAAAAAATCTTACCCTGAAAACTGCACTGGGTTTTTTCAGCCAGAGCTCCTCCCATCTTGATCAAACAAAGCGTGGCAAAGCGTGCAGCATACCTCCACGTTGTCTGTTACGTGCAGAGTTTGGAGAAATGTGCTTCTCAGACAGCCACAGACTAAAGAAATATGGGAGAAGCTCCAACCCAATGATCAGGACAAAATCAGCAATTTCAGTGTATGCTTTCTCATAAAAGATCAAGATTATAAAAGTTGTGTTTTGCACAAACAAAAATTAAGTAAAACTTTTTGATTGATGAATTCAATTAATCTGTGATCTCACCATTTGTTTCTTAGTATTGCAGATATCAATTATATGTTACCAGCTATCATGTTATCACTATGCTATTTAGAAAAAAAATGAATTATTTATGCAGCAATTTAGTATCTACCATGTCTAAGGTTAAAAGAGAGCATGGCTAATTGGAGGGAAATTCTTGGAACCGACTCCCCTTCACTATTTACCTGACTAAGAGGAAACTTGTCTTGCAAGTCATGACCATGACTAAGTAGTTTCCAAAGCTTTGCTACAAGACATATGCTCACACCCATCTCTGCAGTGCTTGCTCAGCTTATCCAGGGGGGGACTTTACTATGCATCTCAAGTGACTGAGATGAAGGGAGAATGCTCATGATGTGTTTTCCTTATAGGAAACGTTTGTGTGTGTCGCTCAGTTGTGTCCGACTCTCTGTGACCTCATGGACCGCAACACACTTCGTTTTCATGGCAGAGATCTGGAGGGAGTTACCAGTTTCTTCTCCAGTAGGCTACAACATACAGCTCCTGCTATTCTTAGGTGGTCTCCAATCCAAGTACGGACCAGGCCCAAGTCTGCAGGGTGGTATAACCTCTTCGTTCCCTGACTGGAATCAAACCCAGGTTGCAGAGATGAAAGCACCAAATCCTAACCACTGGACCACTAGGGAATCCTTATAGGAAATAGTAGAGATGCACTTTTTTGTGAAGATTATGTTGATATTACAAAAATGTTAAGAACAAAAACAATAAAGTGCTGTGACTGCTATATAGACATTACACTATAATCATGTAAGAAACAGATCAGAGACGAGCTTGAAAATTCTCATATGTGGCCCCTGAGTACTTAACCCAAAGAAAATTGTTAGATAACTTTAGGGAAGGAAATAACTGGTAATAGAGCAATAGATAATGACAAGAAGTATTCATGTTTTTCGAGGGATATAGTGGACTCTAGAGAACAGGATGGGGGCCTCATTTGAAGTGCCTGAGGGCCACATTTGGCCCCCATGCCATCTGTCACCAACTAATGAACTAGATGAACTGCATAGAGGAATACCTTGGTGTTTTCTAGACCAAAGAATTCAAACAATACCTTAATTATATCAATAATACCTTCAAGCTTAAAGCAATATTTACTACTTTGTAAGACATTGCATAGAATGTAAATATACATGAAGTTGAAAATAAAAGAAGTGCCCCAAAAATATTTTGCTTTTAACCGGCTCCTTCCTTTTACTAATTATATTATGGAATCATTAAAAAAGACTACAGTCCCATACTTACAACATCCCCCATATAGAACAATACATGACATTCACAAAATGTGTTTAGAAAGTGAATACATACAGCCGCTAATTTATTAACTATTACATATTACTATTCTTCAGTGGGACCTACCATTTTTGTTTCTGCTGTTCTGTTTCTACACATGGGGCCTCATTCAATTGCAATAGCATATTTTTTACAGAAGTTTTTAGTTAGTGATGACCTTACTTTTGGATAGAAGTTCACTAACTAAAAACTTTTGTAAAAACATATGCTATGTGCTTATATAGAGCCCTATTCAATTGGCCATAACGCAATTGAATGAGGCCCCATGGAAAGTAAGTTCAGTTTATACAATTGAAATTATATTAAATGCAGTACTTTCTCATTATTTTGCATGGATTCTTCTTCGGCCCTCATTCAATTGCGATTTGGCCAATTGAATAGGGCTTTAAATCAGCACATAACATATTTTTTTTAATACGTTTTTAGTTAGTAAGCATTTATCCAAAAGTAAGGTTTTCACTAACTAAAAACTTCTTTAAAACATATATGTTACATGCTTATTTAGAGCCCTATTCAATTGGCCAAATTGCAATTTGGCCCTTCCTCTTTAGAAAGCAGACCATGGGCCTCATTCAATTGTGATTTGGCCAATTGAATAGGGCTCTATATAAGCACATAGCATATTTTTTTTACAGAAGTTTTTAGTTAGTGAAGACCTTTCTTTTAGATAGAAGATCACTAACTAAAAACTTCTGTAAAAAAAATATGCTATGTGCTTATTTAGAGCCCTATTTAATTGACCAAATCGCAATTGAATGCGGCCCTATGCAAGCAGCTGAAACAAAGCAAAGGCTGCCTACAATAAATAATAATTGCATACGATAAGCAATAATTAAAACGTTGCATTACATTTTCTCACTCCCTAAAGTTACCCTATTCATTTCAAGTACCTTTAAAGCAATATAACAACAAAAACACTAATTAACAAAATACATTAATGAATATGCTTAACTGAAGCCATGTTTGATATGGTTATGGATTTCAAGAGCAAAGCCTTTGTGGGCACATTTGCATGTCCCTGCCAAGGTTCCCAGAATGCAGTGTAATAACTGTATTTCTTGGAATTCTGGGCGTAAAACAAGTTTTTTATCTTGTTTTAGACATGCAAATGTGAACACAAATGCACTATTTATTTACTATATATATATATATATATATATATATATATATATATATATTATTATTATTATTATTGTTATTATTAATTATTATTATGAAAATGCAGAATCAGGTAAGTCAAGCCAGAATGACCCCTGTCAGCACAACCTATTCATTTTTATGGATTACTTAAAAGTGTACGATCTTTCTTTTGTTCTTTTCTTATTTGGTTAAGTTCTAACATTCTAATCTCTTTTTCATCCACGTTAATGGAGCCGCTTATCACATTTAACCCATTAAAGCAAATAAGAGGAGGGTTTTTAAGATTTTTAATCTGACATGAGGTGAGCAGAGCTGAGATAAGGCGAGAATGGCTTATATTTCCCCACAGGTATAAGTGCATAATAAATCAAGAGATAGCAATAGATGCACTTGAGATGCTTAATTCATTCCCCCAAATGTCTCTGTAATTTATACAGGTCCTATCCTGTTATGGTTACGGCACCAGTCCGCCACTGCAGTGCAGTGACCAACCACTAGATGGTGTCCTTCCAATATTCCAATGCCATATCATAGCGTCAAGGCTTAGGTAGACTGTTAGGGTTAGAGTTAAGGTGAAGGTTAGGGTTAGTTTAAGGGTTATGCTACCATTCTAAGCTTAGAACTTCTCTAACATTCCGGAACTAGTGCAAAATATCGGCAGCGCCATCTAGTAGTTGGTTGCCGCACTGCAGTGGCAGACCTGTGCTGTAACTGTAACAGGATAGATACTTTAACACGAAACAGAAATGTAATTGTATTAAATGTTCAACTACCACTATTTTCAAGCAGAGGACATAGAACATCAATAGACATAGAACTTTCACAGTTTTATGTGAGTTTCAGGATACTAGCTAAAATCGCAGGGGGTTATATTAATGAAAGGGGTATATATAACTCAAATAACAAGGGTTTACTGGTGGTCCAGTGGTTAGGGTTTGGTCCTTTCATCTCTGCACCCTGGGTCTGATTCCAGTCAGGTAACCAAGATGTCACAACAGCCTGAAGCTAAGCAGGGTTGGACTTGGTCAGTACTTGGATGGGGGACCACCAAGGAATACCAGGAGCTGTATGCTGTGGCCCAGTGGAGAAGGAACTGGCAACCAACTCCAGTATCTCTGCCATGAATATCAGCATGGTGTGTTGATGTCCATGGGATCACAGAGAGTCAGACAGAATTGAGTGATGCAAACATACATAACTCACATGTTTGTGTAGCATGCATTTAAAAGATGAGTCTTTAAAACGAAGAACTATAAAAAGTAGTGCTGCAAAAGTAAAAAATAAACAATACTGTAATTACTGCTCCTTTAAGTTCATAGGTTACAGACTAATGAGATGACAAATAGTCTATTACATAGGCCACTATATCATGTTAGAGGGATCACTTTCAATATTAATATGTATGCTCCATTGGATAACATAGAATTGAGACAGATCAAAAGTTCTCAGATTAGTGAATATAGCACGAGGATGTCAGGGGCTGACCTAACCTCCTGATTTATCAGCCTATTTACACATACAGCATGTCCTTTTCCTTTTCCTTTTGCTAATTGGCTGACCAGTTTTATTGAATTTACAACCTGCAGAACAATTAGCCACAGGATGTTCAGTGATAAAGGGTCTCATCTTCCCATGGGCGTATTTAGGTTTTATGCTGCCCTAGGCCATTCAGATTTGTGCACCCCCCATGTCCCAATTGCAGCCCCTCCTTATCTCTTTTTATATCTCAAATCCTAAGCTTATGTGTGTTTATGTATATATGGTACATCCCCTTCTGGATCGCTACCTTGTCGTGGTGAAGGGGCTTGTGTACCTCAATGAAGATGTGAGCTATACCATGTAGGGTCACCTAAGATGGGCAGGTCATAGCATTGAGGACAGACAAATTGAAGTCAATTAGAGAAGGAACTGGCAACCCACTCCAGTATATTTGCCATGAAAACTTTATAAATGAGCACGATCAGATACAAGATGTGCCTGGCATGATGCGGACCATAGGGTCACGAAGAGTCGGACTCGACTGAAGAATAGTACATCACAAAGTATAAAGTACAGACAAAAATGTCACTAAATATAGACATTTCTGTGCATATACAAACATATTTCAATGTACTACACTGTATCTTCAGGCAGCCTGCTACCCTAGGCCTGGGCCTCATGGGTCTAGGCAGCAACACACCCCTGCATCTTCCTCTTACGATTGCACCAGAAGTAAATATGTTTACAATCTATATTTAAATACTTAGAGAATGGGAAGAGACTTCAGTTAGACAAGAAGGATATAAATAGCAACTCACTTTACATATTTGCAGATGCCTACTGAACCCTCTGATCTGAAAGCAAATAAGTCACTTGAATCAGATGTTATACAGTCAAATATATTTAACAGCCTTATTACGGTAAATTGCAATTCCGCCAATTGAATAGGGCTCTATATAAGCACACAGCATATTTTTTTACAGAAGTTTTTAGTTAGTGAAGACCTTGCTTTTGGATAGAAGTTCACTATCTAAAAACTTCAATACTTAAATAGAGCCCTATTCAATTTGCCGAATTGCAATTTAATAAGGCTGTATTTGTGTTGTTGTCTGTTAGCAAAACCATTACAGAATGACTCAATTAATCACTAATGACAGAATTAGAGAGACAAAACTAGATAACACGTAGAGCAGAGTCAGAGACTACAAGCCAAGACGCCTTGCATAAGTTTTATTGGAGTAAAAAATACTTAAAGGGCCACAGCAAAAGGAAGTCCTTAAAAATGTAAAGTACGCATTCAAAGTACTAGAATTGCAATAGATTGTTCTAGAAAATATTTAGTGGAAATGTTAAATAGCTAAAGTTGAAACTTAGGTACAAGAAATGTAATTATTTTTTTCTAAGGCGATTAATTAACTCTCACAGTAGAATTGATAAGGAGGAAGAGCATGCCCTGTTGGTTAATTCAGAACGGTCACAATTACTTTTAAGTGTTAAAGTTTGCGCCACTACCCATAATTATACCAACTGGGCATCCTCTTCCTCCTTATCTTACCCACTTTGAGGGTTTAATAATGGCATTATATAAAAGGAGGTACAAAGACGGGGGATCGTTTCATTTAATTTATGTTTAAAATACCAAACTTTCAACTTCACATTTCTAACATTTCCACTCAAAAATGTTTAATAACAACCAATTCCATTTCTATTTTTATATGTGTAATTTATGTTTCTGCAATTGCTGGGACCTTTGCTGTGTCCCTTTAATTACACTTCCATATCACATATCATGAGACCTGCTTACCCGGTACGTGGCTGAAGACAAAAAAGTGGTACTTTCCCGGCCTCATCGAGTCATTCTGTTGCCTCTTTATAAATTAACTGTACTTGTTATTATTATTATTATTATTATTATTATTATACTTCTTATGAGATTACAAAATAATTGGTAAACACTGGCACCCACCTGCTTAATACAGATTCCTGGGGGTAATGTATACCCACCTGCATTGCAAATACATTTACACCCCCCACTAAAATAGTCTTAGGATGCAAAGTGTATCCCCTGAAATGTAATACCATGTAATATGTGTGACCCCTTCTGGATCGCTAACTTGTCATGGTGAAGGGGCTTGTGTATCTCAATCAAGCAGTGAACTATACAATGTAGGGTCGCCCAAAATGGGTAAGTCATAGCAGAAAGGTCAGACAAATCATGGTCCACTGAAGAAGGAACTGGCATGCCAGTATCTTGCCAAGAAAACCATAAGGATATGCACAACCAGAAACACAGACAGAAGTGCCTGGCGTACTGCGTCCATATGGTCACAGAGAGTCGGACAAGACAGGCAGACTGAACAACAACAAATATGTTTATCTGATGTGAGTAACGCCTGCGAGATGCCGTCTGCACAGGCGTTACTCACATGCTGATTGACTGGCACTGCGGTGCGGGGGGTAGATGGAGAGGGAGAGAGAGAGTAAGGGAGGGGGGCAGAGGGAGAGAGGAGGCAAATAGAGAAAGGGATGGGAGAGAGAGATAGGCAGAGAGGGAGGCATAGAGGAAGGGAGGCAGGCAGAGAAAGAGGGAGGGAGAGAGGAGAGGGGGAGGGAGAGAGAGGAAAGGAGAGAGAGAAAGAGAGGGAGAGAGAAGGGGAGGGAGGGAGAGAGGCAGGGAGCACACAGAGTGCAAGAGAGAGGACACAGAGAGAGACAGAGGGAACAGAGAGAGAAAGCGCACACAGAAAGAGAAGGCGCACTGAGAGAGAGAGGGCGCACAGAGAGAGAGAGGGCGCACAGAGAGCGAGAGGGCGCACAGAGAGCGAGAGGGGGCGCACAGAGACAGACAGAACAGACAATTGAACAAAACATATGAGACAGTCATTTATGAGGGGCAAGGTACTAGTTAACTGATAATGTCATGTGTACCAGTTTGTATTCCGATCACAATGTAAAATGTAAAACAAATTGTTAAAGCTACACAATTATATTGTTTATTCATTGTACATATACCTCCACGCTTTTCTAGAGATACAGTAATTGGGATTATTGAAGTAAAGTGTTTCATTATTACTGGAGGAGCTTATATTTCACCCTGAAATCACCTTTACAATATAATCTAAGAACATGAATTAGTTTACTCTGCCACATATATTAACTGGTTAGTATGAGACTTATTCCTATGTATTATAATATCATCTCTATTCCAGTACTAATAATGCTATATTATATGTCTTTTCCGATGCATGTCCGAAGCATTATATCTATATTTAGGGAGATTAATTCATTCTCTCTGCCAGTGAAGCCAATAATATGTTAGCAATACAGTTGATTCTCTATAGTTTGCAATGAAAGTCTGATTATTTTTTTATCCAGCACATACATTTAGTCTATTCATTAAGACATTATTATCATTATAAATTGCCAAGAGACTGGTAAAGTTTTCTTTAAAACTCCTTATTATTACTTCTCTGTACCTAATGGCAGCAAAGTGTCATGGCAAATGTGTAGGCAAAGTGAACATTACTTTACATTTACTACAGTATAACTGTATATTATAATAAAAACTACAAATTAATGTAACTAATTGTGATTTGTATTATAATACAAGCAGAGAGCTCAAACTATTCTGTTATAACTGTTAAAGGCATATTTAAGTGTCATGATTTATGAATGCATCTGATAGAGGAGAATCAATAGTGTTTGAAAACATTTTTTGCATCACGAAATACCAAAATAAACATTATTAAACTTACACTAAAGTATGCTAAATCTCTTGAGTCTGTTAGCAGTTGATTATGAGAGTTAACACCCCAGGAAATCCCTGCTAAAACAAGCATAAAATTCATCATTCGCTTTGGCCAATCACAGGTAGCTAATACATTTTACAATCTGTGACATCAGCTTGTGCTGCAAGGCATAATGGAATGTGTCGTCCCCTGCACAAGGGGTGCCTAGACTTTGCTCTGTGGATCTCTGCACTGTGCTGCTGTTGGCTTGAAAGTTAGGGAAAAACCAAACCCAAATGCAGAGTTTCTATTGGTAGGTACACCATGCCTATGTAAGCAGCTATGGGGGTGTGGAAAACAAAGTTTATTTTTAAATAACATTTATCTGTATGTGTATAAAATGAATCAAGGTAATGTGTGTGTCTGATATAAGCAGCATGTGATTAGAAAAAGTTAAAATCAGGGAAACTTAGATATACCTAAGTTTATTATTGGAATGGTCCTTTGCCATCACTAGGCAGTCAACATCACCTCCAGTGTGCTCACATTGTGAAGGAGAACATAGCTTACTGAATACTGAAGAGGTTAATATCGGAGCCCAAAGTTTACCAATTTAATGGTGCTGACTGTGTTAAACATAAAGTACAGACTATATGTGTGAATACATATAAGGCAGATTAGTTTGCTCATACATCCTCATCCTATGCTGTAATTGTTTTAGTTAATGTATCAGACACTTAAAGGGATCAATGGAAAAACTGGACAAAAATCTAAAAATGATAACTCTCATTTAAATGCCCCCACCCAGAATATTTAGATTTCAAGAAACATATTTCATGCTTTAGTATATCTTCCTATCCATATATATACCAAACAGTGCATTACAGCATACAGATACAAATATGGCAGCACGTTTTAAATAAAATTGTGATAGCTTAAAATTGTGACTTAACTTAAAGTTTTTTTGTTTGTTTTTTTCCCTCGATTGTAATTAAAATGTTGATATATTTCCATTTCATGTTTAAGGAAGAGATAAACAAACAAACATCTCAAGTAAACCATAGCATTTACATTCCTCATGCTATCTCCTGGTTTCCATAATATGCATGTATCTCATTTGTCAATCAAAGGGACATTTCTCTATTTATTCTTGAAGTTAGCTTTAAGTTTTAATGAGTTCATACCCATATATAAAAATAATATTATTAATTTGAAGTTCCACATTTTTTCCAGTTAAAAGGACCAATTTACTTTTAAAGAAAAACACTTCTTTGTGAAGTATGTAGAAGTCTAATAACATTAGCAATTGTGTAAGCCATGGATATAGTTTGGAACATTCAGAATTGTTGAAGTCTCTTTTTTATGTGTAAGGAATCCATTTTGAATTTGTTGCATTCCTTGCTATGCGCTGCATCATAAGGATTTGTTTCAGTGGAGAGAGATCTGAGGGAGGAGGGAAACATCATGGGGGTTTGTTACATAATTGATCGCACTGAAACTGACACCACACCCCTTTCCCTTCCCAGGCTCAGAAGCTGAAAGTTTGCATCAATAGATGCAACCACAGCTTTCCAAAAATGCAAATGTGCCTCTCACACACACAATGTCTATCAATGTGCCATGGATGGATACAGGTTCCAGCAGAGTCTTCAATCATATTTTTTACTAATTAAAAACAGGCTTAATAACTTTTTTTTCCAAGCTTATTTATCCTCTTGCCCTTTAATTGTATTAGTTTTCAATTGCTTTCTTATGTTTCTTTTTTTTCTTTAACAATGCTATAACTCATTCATACTTGCTCCTTGCAGACTTATTATCTAAACTTATCATGAGTCTCAGATCCAGCTAGGTGACGTCTAGTGATGCTACTGACCGGAGATCCCCGACAACCATGTAAACTTTAAAACTGGCATTAAAAAATAGGACATACACTTAAGAAAGTGTGAACCAAAGAAAAATATACTACTGATCTGAATGTAGACAAAAGCAATAAAAAAAATGGAAAAAAAAATGCATATTTCAGCTTGTTTTTCTACATCTTGAAAACATTCACTTAGCACTCTGAACCCAAAGGAAATGATTAATTGCGAGATTGTGTAGTGGTATGACCAGGACATGAGGACACATATCCAGTTAGGATAAAACATCTAACATGATAATAACAATTAATTCAAATTATGATTTACGCAGTCGCCAGCAGTGAAAGCAAATTTTAAATCCATATGTAAGTTTTATTTATTTTTTCATTGATTGGTTAGTCATTTCATTTTTTGTTATTTTCTATAGAGCTTATTTATGAAATTGTTTAAAATCGACAAATAAGTCCTGTTATGATTTAGCATACATTTAAAAGCTTTCCAGCCTGTAATGCGGATTTCATTCATTTATATTGTATTGCATTAGAAAAAGCACAATGTAAAATGCTGAGTAAGCATAAAATTTGCATTATAGAGAAATACAACTGATTCCTACAATTTGCCTTAGTTTTATAATGAAAATGTTCTTACCAACTTTATGATTATGTCCAGCTTCCATGTAGCTATTTGTTTTGCTAAATGCTTTGTAAAGATTATTTATCATGGCTTTCCCGGACCCTTTGCAGCTGCTGTGCATTCTATCGGTTGCTTTTCACCTTTGGCCCATTATTAAGCAGTAAGAGGGGGGAGACTGCAGCCACTATGTACTTCCTAAAGGTCTAAGGTTCTTAAACACACATCTGAGACAGCAACCCAGTGCAAACAGCCCATGGACATACAGAGCAGGTGTATTATTGTCTGCAAACACGCTGGGCAAGATTCACTAACAATTGCTGTGAAATTCCAAGAACATTTGCTACCTATCATTGCATTTCACTGTAACCCTCATTATGACTAAGTGCCCTTAGGGTGTGAAATGCGTTAGGGCACCCATTATCCTTTTTTGACCTTCTGTAATACATTTTACCCCTCCTGGATCGCTACCTTGTTGTGCTGAAGGGGCTTGTGTACTTCAATGAAGCTGTGAGCTATACCATGTAGGGTTACCCAAGATGGGCAGGTCATAGCAGAGAGGTCAGACAAATTGCGGTCCACTGGAGAAGGAAATAGCAACCCACTCCAGTATCTAAGCCACGAAAACCTTATGGATTAGCACATCAGACACAAGCTGCTGTCCATAGGGTCACCAAGAGTCGGACTGAAGGACTAAACAACAACAACAAGGCTTTAAAAGGATATGGAAGTTTTCTGGATATTACTAGGTATGTAATATACATATGTATTTATTTACCTTTATGTACTTTTCTATTAAGAGGTGTTTAAGGGCACTGTATTCACTGCCTAAAATCAAACAAATAGTCCCTGTATTGATCTACCCACTGCAGCATATGCAGATACAGACTCTTTAGTGCTGCATGTAGGGTAAAGTGTACTAGCCTATCAGGGATCACATCTTAGAAAACATGCTGCAACATGCTGCTTAGAGGCGGTCCCCAATAGGCTAGGACACTGCACTGCACATCCAGCCCTACAGATTCTGCAGTGGGTAGACCCATACAGGGAGTATTTGTTTTTAGACTGTAAAAACAGAGCTTTTAGTGGCTTCAAAATAGATCAAAGTACATACAAGTAAATCAATACAGAGGTATATTACATGCCTAGTATAATCCAGAAACCATATGCCTTTAAGACAGTTCCCTTTTTGACATACTGTACAGCATTTGGGTGGTTGCATCCAACCCCCCAGCTACGTCTATAGGCCCACGGCCATCATCATTAATGCTGGTCATGCAGCACAAAAGCCAACAACATAATAGAAAAGGCCAATGCGCCAAGATGCCAAGTGCAAGATGTTTGCCGCTGTCCTTGTACCGTTTTGCCATCATCTCCTAGCATTTCACAATTATAATAATCAGCAAGTCTTACAACCACAGTGCTATAATAATTGCAAAAGACAAGTCAGTACCTTTAATGGCGGCCATGATTGTATCTATGTGTATGCACTTAATTACAATGGAAGTCACTGGTTTCAGCTTTATTTCATATGCCATTCACCCAATAATTTCTATTATAATAGAAACTGCAAGAAACTTTCAGCTTTGACCATTGTATAAACCAATGGTGAAATATTATATTTATCCAAGAAATATGCAAGATCTTAAAGGGAATCTTTAGGCATTTTTATATATGATTTAATTAGGTGACTTAATTCATTTTAAAATCCTCAACATAATTATCAAATAAAATTGGCACTTCAGTTACGTCTAAGAAGCCCCAAGAGTAACAGATCCTTAGATTCTGGAGCCTCCCTTTGTCTTCTTGTTCTCCATCATGTGAGCTGCCATGCTGCACAGCCTCACACTATCTGTGTCTCATGATGCTCTAATACACAGCATATCACTGTCTGCTTGTAGTATGAAGCCTTTTCTCTGTGACTGTGGCCTTATGTCACAGTTGTGAAACATGGCACCCTATATGAGAGAGAAGGGTGAGATTCCAGAAGATGAGGAACTGTAACTCTGTGGGCTTCAAAGTAAGTAAGTAAGTAAGGTGTACATTTGTATATGTAAATTACGTTTAGGACAATAAATGAATTAAGTCACTTAATTAGAAAAGCTGACATGAAGAGTCCCTTTAAGCTAACGTTTACAAGTTGTTATTTGTATAATGTTGTTTTAATGTCTTCTTTTTTTAAGGATATGTGGAACAAGAAGAAAAATGAAACAAGAATGATTTACAGTTCAGATACTAAGTAAAGTGATATTGTTTTTAATTATAATTTATAATTTAAATGCATTCAAAGAACCACTGTGGTCATAATTTAAAAAACTACGATTTTGAAGAAATACACTTAAGAATACACAACATATTTTTAGAATGCAAAGAAAAATAATACAGCCTCTAATGTATTACTTGTTATATTCATAAATGCTGCTGTGAAGCCTACCATTTTGCTTTCAGCAGCGATGTTTCCTGAAATGGGAGGAGACTTTGGTTACACAGGAAGTTTGTATCTGTACAGTGGGAAAGTGGCAGTAACTACTGCCAGTGCTCCCAATAGCTCAAATGGGAAGCCAGTACATTTAAAAGGACACATCACCTCCGGAAATAAAATGCAGCAGCAAACTAGAAAACAAAATAATGAAAGCCTGCAGCAAAGAATGATTTCATATACAAGTTGCAAAAGACAAAGGTTGAGTTTATTTATTAATTTATTTCCTTTTTAAGAACATTTTGCCCATTATCATGTTAAATTAAACAAAAGACTGTATAGAAATCATTTGACCGCAGTGGTCCTTTAACACGGGTTTGATCTTTACAAACAAACAATATTTGGGCCAAAAGTTCCAAGTAATCATTCATTCAAATAATACACATTATTAATAAATTGAATGCATTTTAGAACAAAAGGATGACCCGCTCTCCCTAGATATTGAGACTTAGTACAAACTGAAGGTTCGTTACATTTGAGTACTCTTATGTCCTTTAATTTGTTACTGTGTTTATATGTATGACATGGGTGTAGGAACTGGGGGGCATGGGGGGGGGGGGGGGGGGACAGCCCCCCCCCCTAATTTTTTGCTTGTATGTATAGCTATTTTACGGCCTGTGTATACAATGAGCTGTATCCCCCCAGTATAATTATGGCTCCTACACCCCTGTGTCACTATAGGGATATCAGCTGGTTATTTGGGACGTTAGACACTCTGGACTTAATATATTTAGATTAGATTAGATAGATAGATAGATAGATAGATAGATAGATAATATAGATAGATAGATAAGTAGATAGATAGATAGATAAGTAGATAGATAGATAAGTAAATAGATAGATAGATAGATAAATAGATAGATAGATAGATAGATAGATAGATAGATAGATAGATAGATAGATAGATAAATAGATAGATAGATAGATAGATAGATAGATAGACTACAGTATTGTACACTCTTCTCACTTTATATATACAACTAGAGAATTGCCCGTCAAAAAATGACGGCAATGAAATTGTAAGGTAGCTAATGCTGTTAAGTGTGTAATAATGAAATATATAATACATTAATAAATGAATATACTTTACCTATTTTGAAGCATTGTGTTGAAGAGCTGTGAATGTGTTTTGATGTTGCTGCAGCATTAGTGGTGTGGATCTGCTGTGTAAGCGTGCTGAATGTGTGCAGTGTAATACTGTGCGTGCGCGAGACCAAACCGTTAGCGTAGTGGTGTACTTCCGCATTGGCGTAAAATGGCGGGTTATCTGTGGTATGTGTCTTCGCAGATTATCCGTAGGTGGTTCGTAGTGTTTTTCGAGTTTCGTGTGGTGTTTTGCGAGTGTGTTGTGGTGTTTTACGTGTTGAGAGTGCTGTAGCCTCGTTTTCGTTTTTTTCGCCGGCCATTTTTTCTCTCGCTTAGCGATTTTATTAGTGTCTAAAGTGTTTTATTTTTATTTAAATGTAGGTGTAACTTGTTTTTTTGAGGTGCTGGATGTTTCCTCTTGCTGTATGTAAGCTTTTTATGTGTGTGTTGTGTGTATTTATTGTGTTTTAAATGTTTGTATGTCGGCGTGTTGTGTCCGATGTTTGCGAGGTCGTAATGTCTGGTAACGTGTCTCGTATGGTGTTTGCATGTGTAGCCTCGTTTTCGTTTTGTTCGGCGGCCATTTTTTCTCTTGCTTAGCAAATTTTTTATTGACCAAACTCTTTTATTTTGAGTGAAATGAAGGTGTAAGTTGGTTTTTTGAGGTCCTGGATGCTCCCTGTTGCTGTAGGTAAGCTTTTTATGTATGGTGTGTGTGTATGTATTGTGGTTTTAATTTTGTAATGTTCGCGAGTTGCGTCCGAGTGTTGCGAGGCCGTAATGTGTGTGAACGTGTGTCGTATGTTGTTTGCGTTGCTCGTAAAATGTAGTGAGTGTCGTAATGTGTGTGTCGTGTTATTTGCGTTGCGACGTGAAGTTTGCGAGGGTCGCAGTTGCTGGCATGGAGCGCATTTGGCGCTCCATGCCGGCAACTGAGGCCCTTGCCCAGTACCCTCACTTGCGAGGGCCTTGGCTCGCTGCGCGAGCCAAGGCCCTCGCTACGTGAGCCCGCAAGCGTTAGCAACAACTCGCATGCTCACAACTATATATGTGATATTTATGACATATTATATGATGAAGGAATGTATGTGGGTACTTTACTATAGTAACTATCCCTGCAATTGCAGTTTTTTCATGGAGGAGGATCAGTCTATAAATTATTTTTAATACAATGTTCTGTAATTGTTGCCTTTTTTGTTTTAACATGCATGAATAAAGTGTATTTTAATTAATGATTAGTTGGAACTTTTAGTCCAAATAGTGTTGATTTGTACATGTGCTGCATAACTACACCTGTGACCAATGGTCCATTTAAATGTTTGAGCCCAGTAGCTTATTGTTTAAGTTTGGTCTTTATAGCATTCGGGCCAATGCCTAAGAGACATCACTATTCCCCTGCTTTATTCTGTTTTAGTGTAGTTACACAGTGTAAGACGTAAAACATACTTTTCAATACGTTTGTGTAAATTACAACATGTTGTTTACACCAACCATTCTGTTAGTATTTCTATAATCATATTTTAATCTTAGAAAAAGTATAATGTATAATACATTTATAGCTGTGAATTCAAATCAGTGTAAGATTCCTTTATTGGTCGTGTGTTCTTACCAAGTGTGATTTATTTAATTAAAAAATGGCTTGCACATCTCCTTTCTTATATGTACAAGCTATTGAATAAATATATAAACTAAATAGATTGGCTCTTTAATTATAAAAAGTTGCAGACCCCCTAATGCCACGTAGCAAAGGAAAGCTGCATGTGGATATAGTACATTGTGTTTGTAAAGTGTTTCAAATCCAAAAATACTAAACATACAAAGCATCTGTTTTCTATTTCAGATTCTCAGAGTCAATCTATAAAGAACAAGACAAACCAGTTCTTTCCTAGCATGCTGAAGAATACTTTAATTGTTTAGGACAATTAAGATAATCTCAGTTAAAATTACATCCAAGTTTCTAAAATAGTCACAATATTTACTTATAAATCTGTCTGTTATACATTTCAGACTTGTCAGCCTATTTTTAATTTTTTGACATAATAAAGCAAGTTGATAGCAATAAGTCATTCCTTTTGAGAACAAATTAAGATAACACCTGCAGATGCTTTGAGTTGTTCTACACATATAGTAACACATTACAAGTTTTAGGCCAATATCAGTGTTAGTGCCCTGCTTATAAAGTGTAATGAATGTTTGAACTGTGCATTCTAAATAGGCTGCGTGCACGAGGTAAAGCCGTTGGTTTATTGTGTAAAGTGGCATTGTATAGTCGTAATGTTATTAATGTGGTACGCGTCTCGTAAGCATTTTCCGGCTTTTGTAATAGTGTATCTTGTAGTTCGTAGTGTGATGTGTACATGCTATGCGTTTTGCAGTGTGTTGCGCGGACCGGGTCGTGTAGCCTCATTTTCATTTTTTGGGGCGGCCATTTTTTTCCTCGCTTAGGTGATTTTCGAGTGACGAAAATCGTCTAAATCGAGTTAAATTTGCGTTCCACCTCACTCACAGACGTCCTGGCTCTTGCCCCATGCTGTGTGTGATGTTTTATTTTTATTTTTTGGGGTCTATTTAGTGTATTTCTTTGTGTTTTTTGTTCAGCCGCTATTCTCGTAAATTTTTGCGTCTCGTATCTTTTTTTTTCTAAGTCCTGCGTCTCTTATTTTAACGGCTTGCCTCGCTTAGCGAGGCTCACTAAGTGCTACGGTATAACGGCTCGCCTCGCTTTGCGAGGCTCATCGGCTAAGTGCTACGCGTTAACGGCTCGCCTCAGGAGCTCATCGCCTAAGTCATACGCACCTCACAAAGTGTGACGACGTCTCACAGTTTGACAACTATTATATGTGATATACATGTGACCCTTAAAGACACTTACAGCCTCATTAAATTGGGCTACATTGTAAAACGTAGTCCATAACTTGAGATTTACAAGTTACGGCTATTAAATTAGCCCCGTAACGTTGCTCACAGTGGACTTGCGTGTTAAGACGCAGGAAAGACGAAAATTGCCTACGATTTGAGCTACGTTGAACTTCGCACACGTAAATCCTTTGATCCGTCAAGCCCGTAACCACTACTTGTTCAATTCAGCTATTAAATTGCAACGTGGTCAATCCCGAGCCAGCCCGTAACACGCAAATGGAGCCCAAAGGCCTACGTGTGCTCTAGAGCGCCTGCAAGGGGGGTAAAGTCCAATACGTAGAACTTCGAGGCCGATCCCAAACTGGATTTGAAGCATGTAGGACTTCAAAATCTACCCTCCCCTTTTTCAGTGATGTAACGCTAACAACCTCTTTTTCCATCGGCTCCATCTGAACCCGTAATTGCTTAATTGTTTGCGTTCGAGCATGCAACCCCGACGACCCGAACTGGTTTACGAATTAATCTCTCTCGCTCGTAGCTCGCAACCAATTCTAATTTATTGGCAACGTAAGTAGGGCAAATTTCGACCCCGCAGCCGCTGCGAGGCTCACGTTGGACATACGAGGCTGGTATTGAATATGGCTATTAGTAGATTTCAGCATGAACAAGCACTAAATCACTAGAGTGTTACTGACACGGCCTTCTAGTATTGTAACTAGGGTAGACAGGATTCTGGATCTTTAACCCATTTAGATTCCTTACTCCTTGCATCCAGACCCTTTTCTCCCTTTAATTCATCATCTGCTTTGAGAGGCACTTCAATGCAGCCTCCCAAGAGGCAGCCATATTGTTGGTAGCCAACAACCCTCTACATATTATTCACACTGTACTAATTATCTTCCAGAAACACATCTTCCAGTGGGCATGGAATAAATCTTTCTTTAAGAAGCACAGTTAATAGGATAAATACTGAATCATTAAAGAAGTCGATTTCAAAGTAAATAAAATAGCATTTATATGCCTATACATTGAACAAGCTGTTTTTCCTACAGTAAATTATTCCTGAGATATTCAGCATTTATTGGGTGTCTCATTTATGCGAATGTGTGGCTCAATATGCTAACTTGTAGCTAAGAGTACTTGATAAGGGATGTGACTGCATGACATCTTTGGGGGGGGGGGCATTGTTTTACCACCACAGTGATAGTCAAGCAGACTGCAATCCTAATTAGAACATCAAAACAGCTAATTAGGACAACAATAAAAAAAAAAAAAAACATTAACCATCAAAAGAGGTCTTCTTGGCTGTCCATAACTGTTTTCTGATGTCCGACACTAAGAACACACTGGCTTTTCCTCACATAACACAATCCTCAGAAGTTGCTGCCAATGTATTTGTAAGTATAGTACAAATATTCATCCCATGGGAACCTGGCTGAAGGGCTTCTTGGTCCGTCTCGCTAATCATACCCACACTATTGCATTTACATGAAAACAAACTATAGCCACAAATAAAATATTCCCTCGTAACTTCATAAATTACCTCATATTTCTCCAATATGTGTTCTCCTCTTCCAGTGCTTTCATCTGAGTTGTTTCTTAGCACTTTTTACAAGTAATGGCAGCCAACTTTGTCTTAAATAGCAGCTAAACTCTCCCACATTCTCCTCCCCATGTGATAGTTTATAAAAACATTCATTCTGTTACTATGTACTGGCCACTAGGCAGAGCCTCCCACAATGATATCATGGCACAAATTACATTTTAAAAAGTGTCCTGATAAATGTTCTTGGAAGAAATAAATTGGTGATGTCGCGGTAAAAAAATTAAAATGTGATTGTGGGTAAAAAGAACAAACAAAACGAATAAAAAAGGAACACATTTTAGCGCTGTAATTGTTATCAGTGTGTTATCGACTGAAGATTTTTGGGGATAGTATCAGTTTGTTATTATTTGATAGCCTAAATAATTCTTGAGATGTTCAGCATTGTATAGATCCTTTCGGCTAATGTGTGGCCCAATAGGGTAATTTTTAGAGTGCTTGATAATTATGGAGGAGATCTAACTGCATAATAACTTTAGGGGGGCATTTTTGTCACCACATAAACATACAAGTAGACTGTAATCCTAATTAGTAAATTAAAGCATCCAATACGTATTCCCATAAGTATTTGTATAAGAATACACCAGAAACAATATAATTTACATCAGGAATGATTTACTTTAAAGTTAAATGGCTAGTACAATATATACCTCTTAAAGAATAACTTAAAAAATATTTTGGGGTGACAGGTGCAATTTATTCCTTCTCCATCCCAAGTCAACAAAGCAGATACATCAATAATCCCCAGCAGAAAAGAATAATTGCATAAAACAGTAACGGTACTTAATTAAAAGAGATATTATTTGCTATTTTAAAAAAAATATTTCCTCTATTATCAAAACTGATATCATCAAGAGCATAAAAATAAGATTTCAGTAATTCTTACTCTATCTTATTTATTTTTTTTAGACTAAAATGCATGAAATACATTATATATATATATATATATATATATATATATATATATATATATTTATATATTACTGATCCTAGCTAAATTATTTACACTTTTTTTAAATGAGATCTGCACATGAAATAGTACATGCAGTATAAGATATAGGATTATATCATACATTTCATAGCTGCCGTACAGATCTTTATGTCTTGTTTTCTTCTTCAAGTGTTTTGAAGAATAATGCACATAAAAAAGAAGTCTTTGGCGTTTCAGAAGGTCTGCAAATTTTGTATGAAATGTTATATTGGTCCGTATACTTGAAGATTACATTTTTAGGAATGTCTGCATTACGAAGAGCATTTTTATTCATGTACTTTTTTAGTTTTTTAGAATAAATGTCTGAAGCTCATCCCAAGCTCATCAGATGCAAACCAATAAACTTTAAATCATTTCACAAAATTCAAATGTAAAAAAAAAAGAGTCAAAATTAGGCATTGGAAAATAATATGTGAAGGAAAAATAAAACAAGTTTAAATACGAATAATAATACTGAAGCTTTTTAAAGCAATATGGAACTTACCCCGTTTTTTACTTTTTCTAGTCTAACACATGCTGCTTATATCAGACACACACATTACATTCAGTCATTCTATACTCATAAAGATTTATTCAAGTACATTTTTAGCCCTATACTGACCTTCAAGCCAACAGCAGAACAATGCAGAAATCCACAGAGCAATGTGTGAGCTCTTCCTTGCTTGTTTGTGGTGGAGGGAAAAAGACTGCACATCCCAGGATGCTTTGCAGAAAATGACTTCCCAGAGATTGCAACAATGTTATAGCTGCCTGTGATTGGCCAAAATTAATTATGAATGTTATGCTAATTTCGATTTGATTTCCCAGGGGCATTCCTTGTCAAAATCAACAGCCAGAAAAGCTGAAGAAATTTGCAAACGCCAGGGTAAGTTTATTAATGTTTATTTTTGTATTTTTTCCTGAAAAACTAAGTTTTTATACACTACTGATTTAGTGCATTCATGATCCATGAAACTTAAATATGCCTTTAATGAAACATCCTGCTTATTTATAATGAGTGAATTAAAAGTCATCATATATTAATTAGTCTATGAATATTTTTACAGTTCATGAGTTAGACAACTTTATACAAAAGAATATTACTATATTTTTTTCCACTTTGTGAAGAAACAGAGCTCTACAAAAACTTGCAAAATCAAGTAAATTAGTTTTCCTAATTCAGTGGTATGCTTAATATACATACACATACCATGATAGGTAATCATTTTCTAATTCAAACTATTTTTGTTGCAGAGACATAAAAGCAAGCAACTAATTCATAACCACACCAGTCTAATAATTAATTCACACTACACATTTTCGAAATCCCAATAACAATTATTGGTTAAATCAACAGGCTTCTCATTGGAATGTTTATTTTTAACTTTGCTGAAAAAAGACTCTGTGTACTCAACACAATATAATAAAGGTTAAACTGCAACATACTAACTGCTGCGCAAACAGAAGACGTTCTGGGATTGTTGTGTATCAATGTAAAACTACTAATTTTGAGATAAAAAAAAAAAAGTGTAAATTAATGCTGTGGTCAAATGTTTAAGAACAAGTGTACCAGAGTTTGTGTGTAACGCTGGCAAATTTGCAAGTTACACATTCGCACTATGCCATGCATTGAGAGCCGTGGAAGGGGGGAGAGAGGGAGGGAGGGAAAAGGAAGGAGGGAGGGAGAAGGAAGGAGGGTGAGAGATTGAAGCAGAGGGAGAGAGAAGGAGGGAGGGAGAAGGAAGGATGGAGGGAGAAAGAAAGAAGGAAGGATAGGGGGAGAGAAGGAGAGGTTGAGAGAAGGACGGAGGGAGGGACAGAGGGAGAAGGAAGTAGGGAGGGAGAGAGAGAGATAAGGAAGGAGGGGGAGAGAGAGAGTGTTGGAGGGAGAGAGAAGGACAGGGAGGGAAAGAGGAGAGGGAGGGAGAGAGGAGGGAAGGGAGAGTAGAGGGAAATAGAGAGTGGGAAGGAGAGGGAGGGAGCGAGAGAATGAGAAGGATAGGGAGAGAGGGAGAGAGAGGGAGAGAGAGAGAAGGAGGGGGGAAAAAGAGAGACGGAGCGAGAGAGAGGAAGAGAGAGAGAAAAAAGAAGAGGAAGGGAGAGAGAGAGAGAAGGAGGGAGAGAGAGAGAGAAGGAGGGAGAGAGAGAAGGAGGGAGAGAGAGAGAAGGAGGAAGAGAGAGAGAAGGGAGGGAGAGATACATAGAAGGAGGGAGGAAGAGAGAGAGGAGAGGAGAGAGAGGGAGCACAGAGAGAGGGAGAAGGCACACAGAGAGAGAGAGAGTGGACACACAGAGAGAGACACAGGGTGCACAAGAGACAGAACACACAATTTTTAATACAAGATTATACTGTCATTTTTGACGGACAAATGACTAGTACCAGAAATAAGCAACATGGTTTTAGAATGAAAAAACAATAACAATACATAATACAGCTTCTATTAATTCTATATCTAGTTAAGCTGCTGTTTAACCTACCATTTTAATTTACAGAGATCAATTTCCTGAGGTGGGAAAAGACCCTAAATACACACTTTGAACCTGAACAAACGGAAGGTGGTATATAGAACTGCCAGTGCTCTCAATAGCTCTAATTGAAAGCTCATCTCTCTTTCATTGTGCATTGTCCGATTTCAGTTATGTTTCCATATACAGTGGACCCTTGGTACCAGAAGGCACGACAAGTAGCAAAAATGACAAGTACCAAACTCCCATAAGGAGTAATGTAAATTGGTTTTAGCATATATATATTTGTCTGTCATCATATACTTGCCATACTCAATATAATGCATTCCAGACTCTCCGACTTACTATTTATTATGTTTTCACGGATTAATACACAAATAAACTGCCCGAGGTCATTCAACCCTGTCTACCTTGCCTCCACATTGTGCTACTGAATCTCCCCGCAAGTGAGCCCAAATGTACATTAATTTGCCTTAAAACTAAATGCTACAGTTTACCAAATATAAATAACATTTGGTATTCTTGTCTTCTTTGGTTCTTTTTAGATTTTTGGGTTAACACAAATATTAAGTCATGTTAAACTCTTTGAGAAAAAAATGTAAAATATAGTTTCTTGTTAGCAATGATCTCATTAATAGATTATAGAAGGCTGTGTCTCCTTTAAAAGGCACATGTAAATAATATAAATATAACACTACAATAACATTTCCATTTATTTCCATTATTTAATTATACCTCCATATTTGTGGCATATTGTAATTATTTTATAATTATAAATATTATAAATCATCAACAAATGCATATAATATTTTAGTAGGTGTTAAGTAATAAATATAAATATATAAATAAATATAAATATATATATATATATATATATATATATATATATATATATATAGATAGATACAGTATATATATCAACTTCTCCTATAGAAACAGTAGTGGGATTTGGTGAATATAATTAAAGGGGACACATTTGATGACTTGTATTAGAATAGGTTGCAAATATACAGATATAAAACTAATTATAATTATGTGAATAGACACTTAATGGACCACTGTAGTGCATTTTCAAGTAAAGTTGATATGTTTTTGGGGGGGTTTTTGCATAGAAAAATGCAGTATGCAGTTTAAAGTAAATAACAGATAATATTTTATCTGACTTTTGAAGGTGTTAGTTTCCCCTTAAGCAGAGCTTCTTGTCTCCTCCTACCTGTGTCTATAAGGGAGTGTGGACTGGAGCTGGACTAAAAAAAAAGTCTGACCAGCTTGTGGTCTGGTTCAGACAGAGCATGCTCAGTAAAAGGGGCAGAGCCATGCACTGTGCGAGGGCAAAGGGGTTTACAATGAAGCTGGCACCTCTATGTAGGCAGTGGGTGTGGGCCATTGATACCCAGGGTGTGGTAGTGACATCATAGCCTAGCCTGCTTCCAAGCGCCATGATAATCCAGCTCACAGACAGGTGTGGCCACACGTCCTGGCAAGGCTAATGGAGGGGGAGATAAGTAGCTCTGCTTGAGGGGAAAACAGACAATTAAAATAGTAAGAAAATATTAACTTTTACTTATTTTAAAATGCATACTGTTTTTATTTTTCTCGACTCAATAAACATATGAGCTGTACTTTTAAATGCATTACAGTGGTCCTTTAACTATCATCATCGCAGTGAGTCCAGACATGCCTAGTGAATACCGTGCAGAGGGAGGTCTAAGACTATGGTGAGTGGAGTGAAGGCTGTGGAGGTAGTGACCAGTGGGTGGGAGGGCTGAGCAGGTGCTGACCTTTGTTAGGGATTAAAGAGTTCATACCTTTGCAGGTCATCAAAGAATGTAAATCACCAGATCCGTATTTACTTAAACAAGAATACACATTAGCTGCAATGAAGTTGCATGCCATGTTAGACATACTTACCCTCTTGTATTACCCTTTTATCCTTTTGGGATCAAATCACTAACCATATATCAGTATGCCATTTAGTTTCCATATGTAAAGCATGTCTAAAATAAATCATAATAATATAAGCATTGTTATTACATAATAATATCTATGCGATGAGCTTTCAAGAGGTTTGATCGCCCTTTATCAAGTCTGAAGCAACACACACACATGTACACACAACTTTAAAATATATATTTCTGTATGTGAATGCTTTAATGTACAATAATTATCTTTATTGTAAATTATATTTATATTAATGAATGTTTTACATGTGAAAATAAGAAAAGTTAATTAGATTTGTGATTTAATAGCAGGATAACTATAATTCTTAAATAAAAATATTAAAAAGGGGGAGGCATAGGTAACGGAGCATGAGATGTAACTCCGGACAGGAAACCAAGCACAAATATGTATTCTAGACAGCTGTGAACATCAACACTGATTAGATTGTATATGGTCCTGTTGGGACCTGCAAGGCAAGCAGCAGATAAAGAATTTGAATGTCAGCTCCTATGTACTATGACATAACTGCAGTGGATGGTGTGATGAGGAGGGAGGACACATCAAAAAGAAAATATGGAAGAAGTAATAGGGAAGGATTGGAGTAAGGAAGTACAGAGGAGGAAGAGTGAACAGAGGGAGGGCGATGGAGGCAAGAGGTTGACTGGACAAAGTAGAAGAATTGCTGATCAGTGGGAAGGAGTCTTAAAGAGCCACTATAGTGCTTTTATAAAGGGTTCTCTCAAGAATAGCTAGATAGTGCATGGTAAGAATCAGATAACAATTGTGCACTTAAACAATAAATTACTATTTTTTAATCATGCCCCGGGCAGTATGAGATCTTTATCTCTCCACCTCCTGAATGATGAATTGTCTCTGGAGTGGGAGCCGCCTAGGGGAAAGCTTTCCCCTTATGATAGCAGGAGGAAAGTGTATTTGTGTATATTGCTAGCAGCTCATTTTATACTACTGTCTGCTACTAATGTGTGTTTTACAGAATGGTCTCAAAAGGTTTTCAATTTGGTACTCCCCCCTGGGTGGTTCCCACTCCAGAGACAATACATCATTCAGAGGATATAGAGCCAATAAAAAGGAAATTCATTGTTTAGGTGCACAGAAAAAAAGTTTAATAAAGGTATTTTTCCTTATCAAGCCCTACATATTCTATAGAGAACTCTTTATAAGATGACTAAAATGGTTCTTTAAGTGCTGGTAAACAGCAGCTCCAGTCTCATGCTGTTGCTGCATTAACACAGCATGAGTACCGTCTCTACTAGTAATTGTAGTAGAGCGCAGTGACGATGCTGCACGTGATTAACATGCTGGGGCATTTTTTAGCATGCCAGGGAAACTGTGATTATTAAAAGGGAGATTTTAAAATTAACTATAACAAAAACAAACTATTTACTACTTTAATTATAAATCTTTTTTCCTTTCCTTATATTTAGTCAACCTAAAAAAGGACATTGACACATAATATTTTAATGAAAGAAAAGTTTATTTAAGATATAATTTATTTTTGAAATATATAAAAACATCTTCTTTTAAATATATAATATTAATTGTGGAATGTCCAGGATGATATAAATGACCATGGGCCTCATTCTTTTATCGGCCGTAAATCGACCGCAAAGCTGCGATTCCTTGCGGGGGTTCCGTTATCTTGCAATTCAATTATACAGCGCCGCAAGGATCTCCCCTTACGGACGGCAGTATATCTTGCAACCGGCCGTAAGCTCAGAAATCTTTAAATGCAAAAATAAATTCAAGACGGCACTGTAAAGCTCTGTAAATGCTAGGGATCATAATGGGGGACATGAGGATTAATAGCAACCCCCTCTCAAGCTTGCACATCAGCCCAAATCCGAGATTACATTAACTGTTTATTTTCCGGCCGCAGCGTGGGCGGGTCTGAGGTGCTCCAAGCCCTATGGACTTTTTACATGGATATGTGACATAAATTAAAAAACAATTTTATTTACGTATTTGAGTATAGGGGAATGTTGTGCTATGAATGCTAACACCTACAATCACTTTATCGTCTCCTCAGGGTGCAGGATGGCTTTAATATGTGCCTAATTGTGTGCTTGCTGGACCTTTTTGCTGCAAGTAAGCTGCGGCTCGCTATTAGCCTTGCAGAGAGGGTTCCCGGAGCAATTGAATAGCAACCAGGATTTTCTTACGGACGAAACTCTTGCGGTCGTTTAAGATCAAAGGCTTTCCTCCGGCGCGTGCGGCTGCAAGGTATAGCAAGGCGCCGGCCGCAAGCCTGCCGGAATCCCCGGCCGGAGGGGAATAGAATAGCCGAATAGCTTGCGGCCGGTCCTTGCGGCCCCGCATCTCCTACGGCCGATAATAGAATGAGGCCCCATGTATTTAGCATGTCCTGCTAAGTCATTCCAAGATGATTCTATATTAGTTATTGAGGAGTGCACATGGTTCTGTGAGTGGCCCCAGGAGCAGCTCTTTGCACAGCCATGCACCCATAACTTATACAGAATCCTGCTATGTCTCAGTAATAAAAAAAGAGTATTGTGCTGCTTGATCAGAGCTGCAAATTCTCATTCTCATCCTGAACATAACACTGTATTTCTTCTGCAGGCTTCCATTTCTGTCCTTTTTAGCCTCTTGCTCATCCTATCCTTCCCAGGCCAGGTCCATTATCATTGCTCATTCATTGTTCCATACGCTGCCAATAATTGGCAAATTTTATATATCAAGGCAAAAACATGGTTTCCACTCAGTGGTGGAGCTAATAATAGATGGATGGAGGGCACCAGTGCAAAACAACCCCCCCCCCCCCCCCCAGGTGCAACTTTTTCCCCCATCCTTGCACCACTCACAAAAGATCCCTTCCTAAGTCAGCTCTCTTCCCCCAATTTTCTTCCCCAAGACCAGTCACTGGCCCATATTAATACACCCTAAAACCGCTTCCCAAAGCAGCTCCCTTCCCTTCAAAACCAGCTCCTCCAGCCACTGCCCCACTTAACACCCCCAGACCCCTTCCCAAAGCAGCTCCCCTTCCCTTAGCTTCTTTGCTGTTCTTGCCTGTGTGTCCAGGCCACTAGTGTGTGCTCCCAACTCAACCATCTGACCCTCGATCCCTGACCCTCTTTACACTGGATACCAGGCCTCCTATCAAGTGAACAGAGATAGAACTTTGTGTAGAATATACAAACAACTGCCACATAAATTACTTTACTGCATTTTGTTTAAAGATATATGGAAGTTTCCCTGTTTTACCTTTTTCTAATCTAACACATGTTGCTTATACACACATTACATTGATTCATTCTATAAACACACATATAAACACACAGACTGCGCAGACGCTACAAACACATTATTCAATATTCTGGTGGATATTATGTAAGTAACAAAGCCTGGTATTGAACTTACGTCAGATGTGTATATAAGAACATGTGAATAAAATATGATTCAATCAAGGGCTAACATTAACCTATCCATGCTGACAAAAAGTAAGATTAATGCCTGCTGTTTATGGGAACAAGCCACATGCTTATTTTCTTTTGCACTGCTTGAGCAAGTGTTCCAGTCATGCCAAGATAAACAAGGCACTCTGCATCTTTGGTGCTTCTTTATCTCTCTTCCAACTACAAATGTACAAGTCTGGGGAGTTATAGCACATTTCAAACTCGCCTTCATGAAACGTGTTTGTCATAATGTATCATAATATGATGCGTCTCGCATAGAAATAAATATAGTGGTAATTATTTTTCCGAGGTAACATGTATCTCTATGACTGAACTCTCCTCTTGACGCCTAGAAACATTTTGTCTGCTCCTAGAAAATCCTCATTACTATATTATACAGTAGAATCCCGGTTATCCGGCACTCAACTAACCGGGACTCTCAAGCAACCGGCACCGGCATCAATTCCCCATTTTAAATAAACTCCTGCTAAACCGGCAAAACCGGCACTATCCGGAGTTTGAGACTGAAAAAAAAATTGCTAACTTTTTTCTAATTATTTTTTTCTGGACCTAATTGGCCCAGTTTAGGTACTAATGCCTTTTTAAAGGCATTTTGGGGGCTTAAGGGTCGTTTTCCCGATTAACCAGAAACTACAGTTCTCCGGCAATAGGGAGTCCCCATAGGTGCCGGATAACAGGGTTTTTACTGTATATATATGTCTATCTATCTATCTATCTATCTATCTATCTATCAAGCTATAATATATATATATGTGTGTGTGTGTGTTTGCAATTAGCTCAGGCATGTCCTGTTGCTCCTGCAATATCTAGATGGCCAAAAAGAAGAAATATCAATTTATTTTTGATGGATAATTCAAGTTAAAATCTGCAGAGGACTGGTCACTTAAAATTTGTTGATCTTCCTTGAGAAAGAGTACATTGAACTGCTCAGAGTTTTGCCACTGTAAAATGCTCTTCATGGTGTGAAAGAGCACGAGATTAAATGGTAAAATTATCTGTTTTTTCTTAATCACATTAATAACAGCTACAAAATCAAAAGTTTAAAGTCTGTCTACAAACACATTATGTCCTGCCTACTGACTGTTTCATGATTAATAACAGCAGATAGGATTTTTTTTCCTGAACTCAAAAGTTAACCCACAACTGACCTGTTTAGGTTATTCCAGCATGCCATGCTCTGCACAGATTGATTTATTGCTTTTACGAGATCTTTACAGTGGTGTGCTCCAAATTGTGCTGAATTAAGTGGCCCTTTAAATATGTTCAGTAAATAAGCAGCAAAAAAGAACACTTGTGTAATGGATCACAATTTAAAAAAAAGTATTGTCTCCCAACCTATTTGGGGATACTCTGATTTTCCTAAGGACTTTTGGTCTGTGTGTCATCTCATATTTATCGCCCACTAAAATTGGAAGTCATGTATGAGCACTTATGGGCTCCTAAAGACTCAGATCTGCTTAAGAAAAGGTAAATATGAATAGAAATATACAGTGGGGGAAAAAAGTATTTGATCCCATGCTAATTTTGAATGTTTGTCCACTGACAAAGAAATTATCAGTCCATAATTTTAATGGTAGGTGTATTTTAACAGTGAGAGACAGAATAACAAACAAAAACCCAAGAAAAACGCATACCAAAAAAGTTATAAATTCATTTGCAAGTCAATGAGTGAAATAAGTATTTGACCCCAGCAACTTAGCACTTGGTGGCAAAACCCTTGTTGGCAATCACAGGGCTCAGACGTTTCTTGTAGATGGCCACCAGGTTTGCACACATCTCAGGAGGGATTTTGTCCCTCTCCTCTTTGCAGATCCTCTCCAAGTCATTAAAGTTTTGAGGTTGATGTTTGGTAACTCGGACCTTCAGCTCCCTCCACAGATTTTCTATGCGATTAAGGTCTGAAGACTGGCTAGGCCACTCAAGGACCTTAATGTGCTTCTTCTTGAGCCACTCCTTTGTTGCCTTGGCTGTGTGTTTTGGGTCATTGTCATGTTGGAATACCCATCCGCGACCCATTTTCAATGCCCTGGCTGGGGGAAGGAGGTTCTCAGCCAAAATTTGACAGTACATGGCCCCTTTCATCGTCCCTTTGATGCAGTGCAATTGTTCTGTCCACTTAGCATAAAAACACCCCCAAAGCATAATGTTTACACCTCCATGTTTGACGGTGGTGATGGTGTTCTTGTGGTTATAGGCAGCATTCTTCCTCCTCCAAAGACGCCGAGTTAAGTTGATGCCAAAGAGCTTGGTTTTGGTCTTATCTGACCACAACACTTTCACCCAGTTCTCCTCTAAATCATTCAGATGTTCATTGGCAAACTTCAGACGGGGCTGTACATGTGCTTTCTTGAGCAGGGGGGCCTTGCGGGCACTGCAGGATTTCAGTCCTTCCCGGCGTAGTGTGTAACCAATTGTTTTCTTGGTGACTATGGTCCCAGCTGTCTTGAGATCATTAACAAGATCCTCCCGTGTAGTTCTGGGCTGATTCCTCACCATTCTCATGATCATTGAAACTCCACATGGTGAGATCTTGCATGGAGCACCAGACCAAGGGAGACTGGCAGTTATTTTGTGATTCTTCCATTTGCGAATAATCGCACCAACTGTTGTTACCTTCTCACCAAGCTGCTTGGCGATGGTCTTGTAGCCCATTCCAGCCTTGTGTAGGTATACAATCTTGTCCCTGACATCCTTGGGCAGCTCTTTGGTCTTTGCCATGGTGGAGAGTTTGGAATCTGATTGATTGATTGCTTTTGTGGACAGGTGTCTTTTATACAGGTAATGAGATGAGATTAGGAGCACTCCCTTTAAGATATATATATATATAAAAGATACCTGGGAGCCCGAAATCTTGCTGACTGATACAGGATCAAATCAATGTATAACTTTTTTGGCATGCATTTTTCTTGTTTATTTTTTTTTTATTCTGTCTCACACTGTTAAAATACACCTAACATTAAAATTATAGACTGATCATTTCTGTCAGTGGATAAACGTTCAAAATTAGCAGGGGATCAAATATTTCCCCCCCCCCACCGTATGTCAATTAGACTATTAGCCTTATTTAATCACCTACTTGCAAATGACTTGAACTCATAAATTTGGCTTTGGGTGTTTTTTTTATAAATGTTTATATGCATTCTATTGACTTACGTAGAAATATTAAGAGTGATTTTAAGTGTGTATACATTTACGAATTGGGCAATTGAATCAGGCTCTATGTTTGTAATAATTTACAATAATTGTGATGTGTGTTTCATTGAAAAAATGGTTATTTTTATAAGGATTTTTATGTCTTTGAATATTTTTACTTCACTGAAAGGTTAAATATCTCTCATACTTCAGTGTAAGATCAAGTAGAAGACAAATAAACTAGTCTTTCCTTGAGTATTTTGCTTATCGTTCTTTACACGTACATGTGTAGCATTCAGTATCAGGATAAATGTGACTCTATGATCCTGGATTACAGATATTCCCTAGGGTGCTGTTGCTAAGTAAATCCACTGGGCAGAATGCCATGTATAGAAAGACTGAGTACCTATAGAGTATTTATAATTGGAAAGAGGGCTAGATTAGTCTTTTTCCTCCCAGCTGAGATATAGCGATTGGAGAGAGGACGCAAGTATACAGAAGCCCTGGCACGTAATGGTTTTTATGGTTAGGCAGAGCTAGAGGACTCGCCATAGCAATGGATCTGGGCTGGAACCTAAGTCATGGCACCCAAAATAATTGAATAATAACAAACAAAATGATGACAATAATATATTAAGAATTTCTTTAAAAGGTTTAAAATATGTAGTTGGACTTTGTGACAAAATATATCACACACATAACATCATAATCACACATATGAAAATACAATGAGGATTTTTTATATTTGTAGGAAACATTCTAATGACTTTTTATACCAGATAAATACTTTCATACCCAGTTTGGATTCTATAAATACAGTTGTGTTAACACAGTGTGCTATAACCATTCATAAATGTTTGCTTACACCCCAGTAGCTTGTTACGTCTGTTCATAACATGGATAAACCAAAAAATGTCTTTTAGGCTACCACGTGTAAGGACGAGGTGATACGTGTTGTCTCGCTGCAGATTGAACTTAGCTTTCTGAATTTGATCTTCTTCCCTCCCTTGCTCTCAAGTGGTCATTTTCACACTAGATGTCTTGCTTTCCCCTTTATGCACTGGGCAGGAAGTCACTATACATAAACTGCTTAAAGTAAGATTTTCTCTAAACATGTTTTATGCTCTTGCCTATTTTGTTAGATACTTCCCAGATGTGTAGTCTTTCCTAAACTGCATTGTTTTAATGTGCAGCCCATTAACAGCTTCTGCCCTATTCAGAATAGATATATATGCATTTTATAGACTAAAACCAGTTCTGTAAAACGGAGCAAAAAGCACACTAAGACGCAAATTAGAATAATAACACAGCACAAACAATGCTAAATAGTCTCAGGAATGATTCTCTGTATATAAAATTGGTAATACAATGTATCACCTTCTGGATCGCTACCTTGTTGTGGTGATGGGGCTAGTGTACCTCAATAAAGCTGTGAGCTATCCCATGTAGGGTCACTTGAGATGGACAGGTCATAGCAGAGATGTCAGACAAATCGTGGTCCACTGGAGAAGGAACTGGCAATCCACTCCAGTATCTTTGCCAAGAAAACCATATGGATAGTCACAACCAGAAACACAGACAGATGTGCCTGGAGTTCTGCTTCCATATGGTCACTGAGAGTCAGAAACGACTGAAGGACTCAACAGCAACAACAATACAATGTATAGACAGTTACTAGTGCTCTTTAAGAAGAATCAAATTTGTTATAAGGGTGACAGTGTCCCTTTAACCTTTTGTTTTGCAAAATCATGGAGAAACAACAATTAAAAAGTTGAATTAGAGCCAAAGCTTTAATTTTGCTTAAACGTCTAGATTTTCCTGTTTTTAACTTTTTCTAATCTTACACATGCTGCTTATATCAGACACACACATTACATTGAGTCATTCTATATACATACAGATTTATTTTATTTTTTATTTTAAAAAGTAAAACTTGTTTTCCACACCCCCAGAGCTGCTTACATAGGCCCCTGTTACCTATCAATAGAAACAGTGCAGAAACAGAAAAAGTTGAACCTTCAAGCCAACAGCAGCACAATGCAGAGATCCACATAGCAATGTGAGCTGCTTCCAAAACTACCAGTTCTCCGCTATCAGATGCATTTATAACCCATGAAACATAAATATGCCTTTAATTATTGCAAAGGAAGAACAGAAAAGGGACCGCAATCTAATGTTCCTGAAATAGTCAAAACAGTAAAAATGTTACCTTTAGTTGCAACTAATAAAATAATGGGAAAATGCAATATTAACAACTACACAGATCTTTTAAATATTACACACATTTCAATAGCTTATTGTGAACTGTGCAGTAGATAAATAATTAGACAGAAAGGCGCTATATATTCATACACATCTATTACAAGATATTACAACCTTTAAGGTGCATAAATAACATCATGGCGACTTACTGGTCTAGATGCACTAATGGTGGTCTTGAAGAGTTGTTGGTCTCATAAAAGTAAGCAAATGGTTCCACTAACCACAGTTTTATGAACACCGCACTACGGAGATTGATCAACAGTGTCAGATCATGGAGCATCCTAATGGCTGCCAAATGAAACATTTTGGTATAGGGCTTATAGTTTCTACTTTGAAAAATAAATTGTATTTTTTTTTAATCTTTAACCCAATTTTAAGATGTTATAGATAACGTTTAAATAATTAGTAAATGCTGCGTCAATTTAAAGACACATGAAAAGAATCTGCCAACAGATACAAGCCAGAATCCACAGATTATGAATAACAGACACTCTATGCAGACAGACAGGGATTTCACAGTCTAGGAAGCAACAATATGGTTAGTTTATATGGTCTTATTTTTCACTATTCATTTACCCATGGGTCTTAATGAGTTGTAAGGATACAAAAACATATGTATGTGTACTGTATCCACATGTTCATTAAGTTAATAGTAGACAAAAGATTGTTAGAAGCCCTTCACAATTCAAAGTACAATGAGGAAAGTAGATTTAGTATATCATTATTTTTGATTTATTCAACTTATATGCAGAGTACATCATGCGTAAGGCTGGACGGGATGAGTCTAAAGACGGAATCAATATTGCTGGAAGGAATATCAACAACCTCAGATACGCCGATGATACTACTCTGATGGCTGAATGTGAGGAGGAACTAACAGACTTATTGATGACGGTGAAAGAAGAGAGTGAATGAAGAGAAGATCCAATAAATCAATACTACAGGAAAACAAGACTAACTGTTCACTGGAAGCTATGATCATGAGGCTGAAGCTCAAATATTTTGGCCATATCATAAGGAGATAGGATATCTTAGAAAATACTCTAATGCTGAGAGAGATTGAAGGCACAAGAAGAAGGGGACGACAGAGGTGGAGATGGATAGATTAGATCATTGAAGCAATGAACATGAACTTAATCAAGCTCAGACAGGCATTGACTGACTCTTAACTGTGGTGCTGGAGAAAACTGCTTAGATACTTTTGGACTATAAGAAGATCAAATCAATATATACTACAGGAAAACAAGACAAACTGTTCACTGGAAGGTTTGATCATGAGGTTAAACCTTAAATATTTTGGCCATATCATGAGAAGACAAGGTTCCCTAGAGAAGACTCTGATGCTGGGAAAGATTGAAGGCACGTGAAAAAGGGACAGTAGAAGCAGAGATGGATAAATTAAGTAATTGATGCAATGAAAATGAGCTTGAGGTAGCTCAGAGGGATTTTACACTGTCAGATGTGCCTGCGTGCTAAAGTCCATAGGAGAGTCATACATGACTGAACGACTAAACATCAGTGTTGTAATTTTATACATTTTACAACTATATGTATAAAATGGTAATGTATGCCATGATCCACAATAATGCTTTATAATCAAGTAATGTGTATATATTTTAAAAAGACATTATATAGTCCAGTAATATGTCCTTTTATCGAATAATGTTCTCAATATGTCATATGTCAAATATGTCATATAAACCTGTAGTCTGTCCTAATCATGTCGTTATGCCAGTAAAATGTATACAATTCGCTAACATACAATTCGCTAACATTTCCTGTAATCCATTATTTTGTGATTCAGTAATATCATATTTAGTGATATGTGATTTAAATACTATGGTATATTACTAGGCAATAGGACAAATTGCAAAGCTGTAGCTCATATAGCTGGATTAATGGACACACGGATTATGTGAAATATTGATGCCTTATAAGACACTAGTAAATTATATGAAATATCATGCTATATTTAATTGTTGTAACTCCCAGTATGTCTATAAATATGTAATATATGTATTTAATACAATATTATCTATATAACCAGGCAAATGTACTTTAAACCAAAAAATATTTATAATGTATAGAATAATATATTAATTGTCTAACCTACTATTTACTTATAATAGTACAGTTATGTTGGTACCTCTGTATGATTATATATTAAAGACATCCATCCATCTATTGAGAATGAGAACAAACCTAATATCTATTCTGGTTCTTAAATATTTTTCCAAAGTAAATGCCTCTCTGTAAAGGCCTCAGACATAGATCCCATTGTGTTATGTGCTTATTATTTACAACATTAAACTATTTATCAGAAACTATAATAAACTAAAGAGATATTTAATCAAGCAACAGTGTGCATTTTATATATCAAGAAAAATAGTATATTTGCATGTATAAAAACAAGTCAGAAACCGGTTTCCAGCTGAAAAAAGGACCCAAATAATAGAGCTTTCGCATGTTACTGTAGCCCGTAAGTGAGGTCACAAGTTTAGTTGCTATTCAATTGGCGTCTTTTTGCAGGCTCCAAACGGGTTACGAGTTACGGCCTTGAAAACTTTGTGATGGTTAAACCCAGAAATTACAGATTTATTTTTATGTTTCATTTCGGGGTTAAATCGATCTCGGGTATCAATGCGTTAATAAATATCAGGCCACCCGCATGGACTAGAACAGTACTGGCAATAATTTTCATAATTCTGTATTTTGCGGTTTTGCGAGTCTGATCACATATCGGACCCCCGAACCTTATTGCTTGCTTAACTGATCATGTTCCCGTCCTGCGAACTGCTACGAACCAGTGTATGGTTCACAGTTTCGGCTTTGGGTCAGTAACTTGCGGGCTTGAGCAATTGAATAGCTCCGGAATCGGAGACGAACTTGAGCCCGCAGCACACCAGCAGACATACAGCCCACATCGCGTGAGTTGCAGGCTTGTAATTGAATTGGGCCCATAGTGTTTCTGGAAACAGTTTTCGACTTGTTTTAGACATGCCAATGTTTATTTGGTGTAGAGCTTCTCTCACTACCTCGTTCACCGTAAGCCAAATTCATTTGTGGTTAGTAGAGTTTTCACACTAAAAAAGCCTGCTGTGCAAAAAATAATAAGTGTCCAATATATATTAGCAACATTAGTAAGAATGAGTGCATGGACTCTGTTTTGCACTGGGGTATGTTGATTGTGCATTATACTGAAGCAGACTGAAATAAAAAGTCTGAAAAAGTCACCAATAATTATACAAACATACATACAAGTGTAAAAGTCAATATCAGGTGGTGAGCAATCTCTATTTACAGTAAAAACCTGGTTATCCGGCACCTAACCAAACGGCACGCTCATGCAACCGGCACCAGCATCAATTCCCCATTTGAACAAAACTCCCGATAAACCGGCATAACCGGCACTATCCGGCAGTTCGAGCGTGCAAAAAAAGAAAATACTAACTTTTTTTCTAATTATTTTTTCTGAGCCTAAATAACCCAGTTTAGGTGCTAATGCTTTTTTAGATGCATTTGAGGGTTTTGGGAGGGGGTCAAGGCTTGTTTAAAAACTACACTTATCTGCAAAAGGGAGTCCCCGTGGGTGCCGGATAACGGGGGTTTTACTGTATGAAGAAAAAGCCTGTTGTGCAAGAAAAAAATGTGTCCTATATATTAAGCTAGTATATATTAAGCAAGTCATAAAAATGTATAGTAAATAATTGTTTCTAATAATAATTATCATCATATGCAGATATGCAATGATTTGCTAAGGAGGTTGTTCTTAAACGTTTCATTTTTTACTTTCTAATTTCTACATTGAAAATAAAGGTTCATTTTTAATAAAAATCATGTACCATTCATGGTAACAATAATATCAGCTATAAAAGGTGTAAGTTTATTGCGCCTTTAGCTAAACTAATTGAAGGAGGTCAAATTATATCAAATAAAAGTTATGGCATGAATCAGAAAACACCCCACACTGATGAAATCCAGAAAATTAAAACAGTAGCTTCTTGTCAGTGTCCTTCTGGACCTGTGGGACCCACTATTATTTTTGAGCCTTCCCCAGCTTGCACATGAAGGTGCACTCTGGGGGCACCCAAGCACTTTTGCACTTTTGGCTGTTACATGAGAGAGAGACCTGGGAGAGGGATCTCTCTAAAACCCTTAATGACCAGGAGGTGAGGTGGCAGTGATGCCTCTGGTCCAAAGCATGATTATGGTTTTTGATTTGGGTCACAATTTTGTTTTTATGGTGCACCTTCACTAGTTTTTGTGGAGGCCAAAGTGGCTTTCAAAAAGAAAATTAGTGTCTATGGGTAGGATGCCTAACTCATGCATAGGCATCCTCTGCTATGCTTAAATGCTGTGTTATAATGGGACACATATTCTATAAAGGGGCCATGTTAAAATGACTAATAGGTAAAAGAGAGTAACACATTGCAAGTTTAATCGATTTTCCTGTCTAGTTTCCCAAAGTGCAGTACATACACAGTATTTCTTTTCTGATTTTAAGCTGACTTATATTTAGACATTATACTATTTTGCCTGCTGTACTAATATGCTTACCATAAGTTAAATGGTTGATATCACATATTCTAATTGTCAAACTGCAATTTGTTGTCACACTTGCCACAATTCGCAGTTTGACAATCACATCTTCTGGCACTCTCATTCCCTTATGCTGCGCATGTGCATTGCATCGGGTGGCATGCACCAGCGGATGGCTGTGCATGCGCTAGGATATTGTGAAACATTGGAGGAAGGAGGGAGTGAGAGACACAGGAGGAAGAGACACACAGGGGAGGAGGGGGGAGAGACACACAGGGGAGGAGGAGGGAGACACACAGAGGAGGAGGGGGGGAAACACAGGGGAGGGGGGAGAGACACACAGGGAAGAAGGGGAGAGACACACAGGGAAGGAGGGGGAGAGACACAGGAGAGGAAAAGGAGAGACACGGGAGTGAGAAGAGGGGGAAGAGACACAGGGGAGCAAGAGGAGGGGAACAGACACAGGGGAGAGAGAGGTGGGGGAAGAGACACAGGGGAGGGAGAGGAGGGGGGAAGAGACAAAGGCGAGCAAGAGGAGGGGGGAAGAGACACAGGGAAGGGAGAGGAGGGGGAAGAGACACAGGAGGGTAAGAGACACAGGGGAGGGAGAGGAGGAGTGAAGAGACACAGGGAAGGGAGAGGAGGGGGAAGAGACACAGGGGAGGGAGAGGATGGGGGAGAGACACAGGGGAGGGAGAGAGGGGAAGAGACACAGGAGAGGGAGAGGATAGGGGAAGACACACAAGGGAGGAGGGGTGGAAAGAGACACACAGGGGAACGAGAGGAGGGGGGAAGAAACACAGGGGAGGGAGAGGAGGGGGGAAGAGACACAGGGGAGGTAGAGGGGTGAAGGAAACACAAGAGAGAGAGAGGAGGGGGAAAATGAGACACAAGGGAGAGAGAGGAGGGGGAAATGAGATACAAGGGAGAGGGAGGAGGGGGAAATGAGACACACGGGAGGTAGAGGGGGGGAGACAAAGGGGAGAGAGAGCGCCGGAAAAAGAGACACAGGGGAGGGGTGGAAAGAGACACAGGGGAGGGGGGAGGAGACACAGGGTAGGGGGGAGGAGACACAGGGTGGGGGGGGGTGAGACACAGGGAGGAAGTAGAGGGGGGGAGAGGCTCGCAATATGCGCCAATGGAGCTCATTGCAAGGCCTGTAATGAGCACCAAAGGCGCTCATTGCGAGGGCAGTAAGGTAGAGGGGGTGGGGGAGATTGCTATGAGTGCCAAAGGCACTCATCGCGAGGCAGGAAGGTTAGAGAGGGGGGGGCTCGCAATGTGTGGCAAACACCATTGCCAGGCTTCAAATTGTATTGCCGTCATTTTTGAGGCGCTCACCCTGAGGCCCGTAAAGTAGACGGGGGGAGAGGCGCTCATTGCGAGCCACGTGATGAGCGCCAAAGGTGCTCAGCGCGGGGCTTGTGATGAGCGCCAAAGGTGCTCAGATTGTGTGGCAAACAGTATTGCCAGGCTTAAAATTTTACTGCCGTCATTTTTGACGGGCAATTCGCTAGTATAACTATAATAGTTGTCAGTTTCCGGAACGCTTACTATGTTGGTCGACCACTCAGGACTTAGGCTGCAATGAGCGCTGAAGGTACTCATTGCACTGCGAGCCTCGCGAAGAGAGATGTGCAGTTGAGACACAAAGGACTTAGGCTGCAATAAGCGCAGAAGGTGCTAATTGGACTGCGAGCCTCGCGAAGAGAGGTGTACAGATGAGACATGCAGGACTTAGGCTGCAATGAGCGCCGAAGGTGCTCATTGCACTGCGAGCCTCGCGAAGAGAGGTGTGCAGTTGAGACACGCAGGACTTAGGCTGCAATGAGCGCCGAAGGTGCTCATTGGACTGCGAGCCTCGCAATGCGACTGCGAGGTGAGCAGTTGAGGCACGTGACTGTGAGGGTCGCAACTGCGAGCAAAACGCGTAACTCGAAAAACCTGAAAAATAATTTAACAAAAATAATAACACACTCACACACAGGACAGGGGGAGAGCCATGAAGCCTGGAGTGAGGTTGCAAGCGAAAGAGTTGCAATGAAAGCTGAAACCGCTCATTGCGAGCCACGCCAAAGGCGCTCATCGCAGGGCTCACGATGATCACCGCGAGCGGGAGAGGCTTGCAATGAGAGCAGAAGGAGCTCATTGTGAGCCCTGCGATGAGCGACGAAGGTGATCAGTGCAAAGCAGGAAAATTGAAGTACATGGGGGGAGAGGCTCACAAAGAGTGCCGAAAGTGCTCAGAGGAGCAAAAGCCTCACACTGTGTGGCAAACAGCATTGCCAGCCTTACAATTTTAACGGGCAATTTCCTAGTTTATATATGTCAACCATTTCGCTTATTTAGCTTTACATTTTTGTATATATATATATATATATATATATATATATATATAAAAGCGTGAGAAGAATGGGAATAACCAGATCATGTGCTTGTATTTAGTGATTAATTGCAGTTCCACCCAGGGCTTTTTTGTCTTCTATGATTTCTAGGCAGGCACCATGACTCCCCCATTTATAGATCCTGTGTCTGGCAAAGATCCAGATTATCCAGAGCTCTCGGCCTCGCCTCTCTGACTCTGATTTCTATCTACAATACAAATATAAACCATAACATATAGCTATAATTTGCCATATCCACTTGCATATTTCCATTTAAGAACAGACAGATTGCAGGAACTGGCAGACTGGGAAATGAGGCAAAAACATTGAAAACATATTGTTTACAAGCTTTGCATACTTTCTCACCAGTTTCTCACATTAATGTACATTTTTTACACTTTGGGCCACTTATTGTTCATAACAAAAAATGTATGGAATTTTTTAAATATGGCTTTTTATAGATAAACACATTTTTTTGTGATAATATACCCCCTTTATGTAAGGTTAAAATAATGATACAGAGAGTGAGCTACAGAAAAAAAAAAATAATAACAGAGGCGTGACTAAATGTTAAACTTGTTGAACTGAAATATACAATACCTGAAAAAGTGCTAACATCTCATGATATTCTAGAACAAACATTTCATAATTCTAGAAATAACTCAATCAAAGACTAAATCAGAAACTAGTTTGCTACATAATAATATATAGGTTGCTTAATAAAACTCTTGGTATAGTATCAAGAGAAATATTATATATTATATAGAAGTATACAGTACACTCAATGAGCCATGAGCTACCATGGCTAATGGCACATCAGCCCTATTCAGTTCTCCATGCAAGTTACTAAAACACTAATATTATTAATACTGAGGTGCGGTAGTACCTAAAGTAACACTGTATCCACCCCCGATGTACCCCTTTACACATTGAGATTGGAGTAGGGCATTTGTGTTATTGAGGTTAGGCATGCAGAACAATGTCCACTGGTGCAGGCGCCATATTGCTAGGCAAACTTGCAATGTTTGGCAGTATGTCAATAATGATCTATAACCACATTATTGTTATACATCATTATGCCCATTGCACTACATATTAATAAGATATATATATAACATTAACAAACTACACTAACCCATTACCCAACATAAGTTATCAGACAGGACCTCCCCCCCTCAACACCCAGAGGGGGTCATTGATAATGGATAAAATGTTTAAGAAAGATTACATATATGAATACAGCTTTATTATTTAACTAAGATATTCATGTTTGCTTGAATGTTTACTTGTGTTCTTAATGGAATTAGAGACCTGGGAGAAGTGGGAGTAATCCTAGAATCAGATATCATTTCTAATTAGTTTTATTGAAAGATTACCACATAAAATTGCTACTCAACTAGTACTGAATGGAGAGCAAGCACGCTGCCAGTCTAAGATGGAAACTACCATAATAAACAAGAGTTTGCTAAATGTAACATTTTCTATAAAAAATATTTGATCCCCATGGCCTACATAACTGCTAATGCTGTTAATTTATGCATATGAAGATTTTCCCATTAAGTAGCACCATGTACAGTTAAGTATTATCAATAAAACATACCTGATCATCTGTTACTTAGACACCAAGAAACACAGAGGTGTGAGCAGGGGCATAGTAACTGTGGGGGACACACAAAAAATATCAAAATTAGACTTAATCATGCACTACCATATTTGACTATGGAGCAGTGTGTCTTTCCCATGAAAGATTTGACACAGAATTTATATATGATAAGATGGCATATAGGCATACATTTTATATATATATATATATATATATATATATATATATATATATATATATATATATCATTTTTAATTATATTGGGGACAAGGGGCATTGAGAATTAAAACAATGAAATTAAAAAAACGTTTTTGAGGGGCACTGCAGCAATGGGGACCCCCCAGAGCAGGGCCCCAGTGCTTTTCACCGGGTGCACTGTCGGTAGATCCGCCCCTAGTTCCTGTACTGGGAGTAGAGTTGAATTATCCCCCACCTCCCACACAGATTTTGTTGGGCTCCTACTCAATGTGTTTGAGGTTCATTTCGATGCTATGTTGTAGAAGTGTTATGAGTTATTTCCCTGTTCTGCTCTTTCTGTAACATTAATTGTGAAAAGCATTGTTGGTTAAGGAAGATAATTCTCAATTAGGTACTTTAGTAACTGAGAATACTGATTAGGCGTTTCTTGAATTCCATTATGAATAAATATTTTATGATTTGGCATTACTAAAAAGCTAGATGCTTAAAGAGATTACATGGCACCAGATATAATGTTACCTTTATACATGAAATCATATTAGTGGATATAACTCCTAAATTATTAATAAACCAATAGACAGAGCATCTATACATCAAGTTAAATATGTCTTTGCTTATTTTTTTCTAAAACTGTAGTATCACTTGTGTTATTGCTCAAGGAGTCCAGGAAATGCAGACATCTCTCCAAACTGCAATACAAAATGATTTGTCTGGGCAGCCAATGAGATGATTCTGCACTTAGAAAAGGAATTCTATGCAGAGTAAATGTATTCCCATATGATAAACTGCAAGGTTTATATATTCTTACAGACCAGAATAAAATAGCTGGTGCAATCAGGGAGTGAAATGAGTTAAAATAATAAAGATAGATTGGAATTGGAGAATATGAGATACTAGCGACTTGCCCGTCAAAAAATGACGGCAATAAAATTGTAAGGAATAATGTTGTTTGGTGGAGACGCGCTGTGAATGGATTTTGTGTTTATTGGGATTTTTTTTGTTTTTGTTTTTGTGTAGATTTGTTTTTGTATGGTAATGAAATAATTAATACATTGATAAATGAATATACTTTACCTATTTGGAAGTAATATATGCAGGAGGCATTGGGCTGAAGAGCTGACAATCTGTTTTGATGTTCCTGCAGCATATAATGTAGGTTTGCACTGTTGTGGAGCTGAGGTGTAAGTGTCAGCAATGTGTGCAGTGTGTAGTGTAAATAGGCTGCGTGCGCGAGGGGAAGCCGTTAGGGTAGCTGTGTACTTTTGCATTGTGTAAGTTAGTGTTGTAAAATGGCGGCTAATGTGTATGTGGTACGCTGGTGTGTATGATGTAGAGTCCTTGCTAATGGTGTATCTTGTGCCTCATACAGGTTTTTGGAAAATCCATATGTGCTTGGTGGTGTTTTGCGTGTTTAGGGTCCTGTAGCCTCGTTTTCGGGTTTTTTGGTGGCCATTTTTTCTGTCGCTTAGGAGATTTTCGGGTGTGTAAACTCTGTAATTTGGACTTAATTGAGGTTAAACTTCACTTGAAGAGGTCCTGGGTGCCACCCCCTTGCTGTGGGTAAGCTTTTTATGTATCTGTTGTGTGTATTTATTGTGTTTTTAATGTTCTTATGTGCGCGTGGTTCGGGCGTTAAGGTCGTATTTTTGCGGCACGTTTTTGTGGATGCTAAGTCCGTAAATTTTTCGGTATAAGTCCCGCCTGCGGCTTATTGCAGCCGACGTGGGAGCCTCCACCTCCGCAGAAATTGTAACATAGTAATGAATATATAATGATTCCATACAGAGGGCTTTAAAAGCTGAGGTGTTGGAGTACTCTAGGACAGTGGTTCTCAACAACTAGTCCTAGGACCAGTGCCGGTCATTTTCTACTTACAGATGGGGAGAGCCTAACACTTTATAGATACAGTCGCCATTAGTAACCTGTGATAAATAGATTATAGAGGAGTTTATAAACAATTGAACTGCACTTATCAGCATTGATAATTCTGATTGCTTCAGCCTGCAGCTGTTTGTCCCTCCTGGTGTCTGACCATATATCTCTGGAGGTATCACACAAATGCCATTAGAGATATGGAGGGCAGTTACCCTCATGGCATCAGTTCTAAGCTCAAGCAAAGTCTCAGAAGTCCCTAAAAGAGGGACATTTAAGAAATACATTATTATTAAATGTTTTCTCAATATTAATTCCAACATGAAAACCATTATGACTAGATTCCTTTATGATTACAGGACTATATTATTCATTCCTAAAGCTTGTTTGGCAATTTTACAACAATTTTATTATGTTGTTGCCTAACCATGGATATCAGGCTTACTTATTGGTCTCCTGTTTGATGTTTATGTATTATTATTTGTTTACGTCTAATCTATACGCATACTTTTTTTAAATAAAAAAGTAAGTTATACAAAACAACAAAATAATTGAGAATACAAATCAATGATATCACAGTGAATAGCATGAAGAAGGCCATGCTGATAATCACATGAGTTTTGACTCACACTGGCCTGCTGTCTAAGGAATACTGTGTTTTCCATGAATGAATGAAGCCCATTAATAAAAATCAATGTTCCTCACCATGAATGAAGCCACACTGATTTTTATGGGTAACTGCTTTTCAAGCTAGTGAGCAACGTTACATTGGATTTTTTTCTGATCCCATATCTTGTCCTGTTTTCATGCATTTCATTTTTAGATCCATAAAATGGTGTGCATTTTCTTTGTTATTCAATAATTTTATATTTAATTGTTTGTGATAATTTATGTGTTTCATGTTAGGTGTGGTACCAATGATTTGGTTTATTTTTTAGACCTTTTCTGGGATATACATTTACCAGCAGCTGAATGAACAAAGACATGTAATGGAGACACAGAAAAAGGTTCTGCTGTTTGCAGTACTGGTGGTCCAGTGATTAAGATTTGGTGCTTTCATTGCTGAAACCAGGGTTTGATTCCAGCCAGGGAACCAAGAGGTCACACCATCCTGAAGCCATGCAGGGTTGGGTCTGGTTAGTACTTGGATGGGAGACCACCTAGGGATACCAGGAGCTGTATGCTGTGGCCCACTGGAGAAGGAACTGACAACCCACTACAGTATCTCTTCCATAAATACCAAGTGGATCAGCTACAGTCCATGAGGTCACGGAGAGTTGGAAACGACTGAACGATGCAAATACACATGCTGAAAGTATACATAGGCACCTTTGAAACTTACTGTTATTATCAAATAGTAAATCCACTGCCAGAAATCTTACAGATCCAAAAATTAGATCCAAAGATCCTCCCTTCCCCTTTACTATGCATCACAGTGGCTGTGGTGTGCATTACATTATTTGATATGCTCTGTTTCCTATGGGAAGACTGCCACCCCAGATCACATCACACCACAGACTGTGATATTGTTTAGTAAATACCCCCCAAGATTATCTGATTTGATGAAGAAACCTCTACTCAATATGTAATCATTAATGTTGTTTTCAGGATCTCCTGGATCTTTTTAGATGTGTACATGGGTGTGCCCTGAGGTGCCAACTACTAAATGGCAAAACTCAAGCTGGTGTGAGTTCACATTATCACACCTTCTAATATTGCAACTTAAAATTTTACATTTATTTATTTTACAAAGAAATCTTACAGTTCATAACATCCAAATAAACTTTTGGTTACTAATTAAAATACATTACATGATATTAAAGGGCAACTGCAGTGGCCCAGTTTGCTTTAATAATAAGGATCAATAAACTCCATAGATTATCACTAATAGTAATAATAATAATTAGAATAGTTGGATGTTTATTACTTTATCTTTTATATGGATATGCTTATCAGTGTTTTATACAATTAACGTCGTATTTTTTTTTTTCTGAGTCCCGCGTCTTGTAAATTAATTTTTTTCTAAATCCCACGTTTGTCAACTGCGTGCAGCCTAAGGCTATCCCGCGTTTCCTAAGTGTTTGGAAGCTAAGTCCCGAGTGTTTCAATGTGTGATTAGCTCGCCTTGCTTTGCGAGGCTCGCAGGAGTGCCTTTGGTGCTCCTTTCTGGCTAAGTCCCGCGTGTTTCATTGCCAAAACTGCTCGCCTTGCTTCGCGAGGCTCGCAGGCAATGAGAACTTTTGGCACTCATCGCCCAAGTGCTGCGAGTTTTAGTGCCTTAACAGTTTGCCTCGCTATGCGAAGCTCGCAGACGTTGAGTGCCTTTGGAGCTCATCGCCTAAGTGATGCAAGTTAACGGCTCGCCTCGCTACCCGAGGCTAGCAGGCGATGAGCGCTGAAGTGCTGTGAGTTAACGGCTCGCCTCGCTACGCCTAAGTCATACGCACCATGCAAACATAGTACTTACAGGTGTGAATTATTCATGAGATATTCACCATTGCTTGGTGCTTCATTATTAGGTTGAGTGTGACCAATATGCTAATTTGACTTTAATAAGGGTAAGGAGGGGATCTAACTGCATAATAACATTAGGGGGGGTTGTTCTTATTTGTTGTTTGCAACAGCAGAGTATCACTAATTAGCACTTCAAAGCAACCAATTAGTATTCGCAACATCCACATTTACATTATGCAATTGTAAATATCTCATGATTTACTTTAAAAATGTCTAGTCTAATGTATGGCTAGTGAGGATATATTAAGTTCAGCAAGGATTTGTTTTTATCTAAAAGATCAAAGACTAGGTTTAAAAATTGCATATCTTTATAAAGATATTATTAAAAATGTATTTTATTGATTCAATTATGTTGAAAAACTGTATGAATGTTAATTCAAAGTTTATATTAAATGCTGCTCTTCCGGATGAGGAACTTCTCCCACACTTCTGCTCCTGGCATAGATCTCCCTAGCTAAGTTAGAGGTGTGTCAACACTGAGCTGGAGAACATACAGCCCAATTAGGCTGTAGCTTTAAATTCGGCTGCGTTATTCCATGGGGCGAGTTACGGGCCAGAGACGCAAGCCCAGAAACCATTTTTTAACATGTTGGATACACGGCCGTGAACATGATCAGTTAGTCAAACCCATAATTACGGGTTTAGACGGAGCCAATGGTAAAAGAGATCGTCATCATTACGTCACTGAAAAATGGAGGTTATGCGGGCTACGTTACAGGCTACTGTTTTACTCGAGGAGGGAATTTAATAGGGCTAATAGGACTCATCTAGACTGCTCATTTGACCTATGTAAAATGACTGAGACCATCAATGAATTAGTTAATGATAAAGTCCATTCTATGTAAAAGCGAGGCACAGGCCATGCGCCTATTATATTATTATTATTATTATTATTATTATATTTTATATTTAGAACTCCAGCAGATTCCATAGTGCTAGGGGTACAATAAACAATGTATAGACATTAGAAGGTTAATGATATAAGACAGCACATGTATACATTTACACTGTTTCATGAGGGATGAGGGCCCTTGGGAGGGCTTACAATCTAAGAGGAATAGGGGTAGAAACATGAGGTAAAGAGACTGCAAGATGGATTAATGTTCAAGCATAAGGGAAATGTATGACACCCCAAACAGAAAAACTTATTTAAAGTTGTGGAGGATTGATTTAAGAAGGTAGGTAGCATTCTTCTCAGAAAAGGGTTTTCTTTGAACTTTTAAATATTTGAGATCTAAGGGACAGTCTTTTACAGAGAGGTAGATAATTCCAATGAATGACAGCTGAGCTTGAGAAGTCCTGAAGGCAAACAAGGGAGGAGGTAATTGTAGTGGATGGTAACTAATGCAAGAAATGTAATGAAAAGCCAAAGACAAATATTTTAATGATATAGTGTTACAAATATGTGAAGAGGTTAAAAACTTGCTGAGCCAGACAGTTAAGGTATTAGACAGTCCCCTGTTTGTCCTCTGTGATTATGAATGTAGGTGTCTCCAGCGAGCATTTGGTACTGAGGTATCCAGACTCTTCTACAATTTATGGTAGTCCGACAGTATGGATCTGTAAGGCTACATCTAAAAACCTCTTAAAAGTTACACTCTTTTTTGTCTTGCTTGGCCGAAGCAGCGATGGATATAAATGATATGCCGTGTGCATTACTAGATATCTGAATTCCCCAAAAATCTACCTGCGGAATAAAGCAGCCTTTTAACTAAAATCGAATATGATTTTGTACTACATATCATTGTATATCCATGGGTAATTTGTTTGCTCATATATATATATACTGTGTGATTATACCAAAAAATGTTTTATAGTATTAAAATATTATATAAAGGTTTACATTTTTCTTGGTAACCAAATTGTGGTTTTGCATGTCTTTTATAGTCCAGGGTAAATGAAGGATTCAATAGGTGATTATACCCTAAATTGATTTGGTGGTGACAGCTTTATATTATTGATTTTTGTACAGTAGGTGATCATTAAGGGTTTAAGAGTGTGTAATCAATTTTGTAGTTAATCCTTTCACATGTACACACCCATTTATACAGACACCTATAGGATTTCTGGCACAACAAATGTGAGTTAATGAATGCTGAATAGCATTGCAGTAGAGAAAATAGCTTAGGAAGATTTAAAGCAAATTCAAAGAGTGCTTTGTAAGAAAAACCTTTTTAAAATGTAAAGTAACATAAAATACAGAGGAGCATACTTTAGTGTAGATCCTATTAACTGGCAGAAGGCAAGCCCCAGCAGCAGTTAAACATCTGAATAAGTTTTGTGCTCTATGACCTTTATTTCAAAACTAGTAACTTGCCCGTCAAAAATGACGTATCATAGATTGTTATCTTGAATTGGCTGTGTTCACTCTCTCTCTGTGCACTCACTCTCTCTCTTTCTCCCTGTGTGCTCTTTCTCTGTGTGCTTTCTCTCTCTCATGTGCACTCTCTCTGTGCGCTCTTTCTCTGTCTGTGCTCTCTCTCTGTGCGCTCTGTCTCTCTGTGTGCTCTCTCTCTCTGTGCCCTTCTCTCCCTGCATGATCTCTCTCTCTGCCTGTGCGCTATCTCTTCCTCTCTGTGCGCTCTCTATGCACTCTCAATCTCTCTCTTCTTGTGTACCCTCTCTCTGTGCATTCTCTATTTCTCTGTTCATTTTCTCTCTGTTCTCTCCCTGCGCTCTGTGTGTGCTCTCTCCCTGCGCATTCTCTCTCTCTCTGTACTCTCTATCTCTCTCCCTGTACGCTCTGCCTGTGCACTTTCCCTGTGCGCGATCTCTTTCTATCCCTGTACGCTCTGCCTGTGCACTCTCCCTGTACACTCTGCCAGTGCACTCTCCCTGTGTGCTCTCTGTCTGCGTGCTGTCTCTGCCTCTGTGTTGTGTGTCTCTCTCTCTCTAGGAGGTGTAAAATGGCAGCTTTTGTCTTGACATCGGGGTTACACGCAATGAAAACTATTATAGTGAAAGAAAACCCACTACTCATTATCAAATACCCTCGTTCTGAAGCACCAAAACAATTCTATCCATGTCCCTTTAAGTTCAGCAATGCTGTCTACTCTATGAGCACATTGACCACAGAGATCAGAAAGAAGTTTTGCTGGTTTACCATTTAACTTCTCAAACTCAAAGCAACAAATTAACTGACACTTGCTGACCTGTCCATAATTATTTTTTACTTAACGTCTGTCACAAACACCTACAGAAAAAAAGGTTTGATTGTGTAAACCGTCAGGGAAAGTTCAACCATTTTCACCAACACTGGATGCGTTTACATTACATTTCAGAAATAAATGTGTAAATGTTAAATCTGCTTCTAGTCTGATTTGTGAACTAAAACAAACTTAGGAGAAGTTTAAGTGTTAAGTGAACTGTGTTTGACTTAAAGGCATATTTAAGTTTCCTGGATTATGAATGCATCAGATAGAAGAGAATCAGTAGGGTATGAAAACATTTTTTTGCATGAAAAAATGACATTATAAACATGATTAAACTTACCCTAAAGCTTGCACAATCTGTGTTTGCTAGCAGTTGATTTTGAGAGTTAGCACCCCTAAAAAATTCCTGCGACAATTAGCATAAAATTCATGATTTGTTTTGGCCACTCAGAGGCAGATACAGCAGTCGTTGCAGCAAGGCATCATGGGATTTGTAGGCTTAGTTCCCAAAAACATAGTTATAGTTACATAGCACTTGAGGTTGAAAAAATACATTTAGTCCATCAAGTTCAAACCTTTTAGATCTCATCTAACCTCTTTCTCCTCCCTTGAATGATGCAACTCACCAGTGCAGCTCTGAATTTCTGCATTGCTTCTTCTGATGTATAGAACGTTAATATAGGGTTAAAAACCATACCCAAATGAAGTGTTTCTATTGGTAGGTAAACTGTGCCTATGTAAGCAGCTCTGGGGGAGTGGAAAACACATTTTATTTTTAAATAAAATAAATCTGTATGTGTATAGAATGAGTCAATGTAATGTTTGTTTCTGATATAAGCAGCATGTGTTAAATTAGAAAAAGTTAACAACAGAAAAACTTAGATATACCTTTAACTCACTGGGAAAATAAAAATGGATTTTTTAGCTGTCTGTTTTTTTAGTGTTAATTTTCTTAATTTATTTTTCATGGATAAAATATGCTCTTTTACATACATGAGAAAATCTGGACAACAGTAGCCCTTTAACCGCATGCTTTTTCTATGGTGGTGAATCCCATTCCCACAGATGGGTATTCTACACCAGCTTCTCACAGTTTCTTCCCATGACCATGTTTCAAACAACTAAATATTTGTTTATGAAGATTTCACTTTTTTTATAGAACAAACTAAATCACTGCACTAGTTTCACATTCTAGCACCATGTGACAGACTAATACTTGTGTCATGCTGTCTCGCTGCAGCACAACCAGAGCTTCTACTGCGTGAATGAATATATCATTGGATTTCTTAACGCTAGCTACTAGCACATAAACAGCTACGCAAAGACACTCTGGGTCAATATAGTAAAAAATACAAAATATGTCAAAGGCCGGTTGATAAATAAGCCTTTCACTGAAAACAGACAATAAAATTCCAAGATTCGTAAACATAACACAGGCCAACACTTTGGTGCCTCAAATACTAGGCCTGTTTCTGGGTATATCTGAATTTATGATTCCAAAAATGGCACCAGTTCCCCCCTAACAGCTCTATTTTTGAGATATGTGCCATATACCCCTTTTTGGTTTATGATACAAACTTTCCAGTCATTCGACACACAAGAAGTTCCTTTTGTAAGACTTCCGAGAGTGGGAACTGCCAGGACATTCCCGTAAAAGATTCCAACAATAGTCTACCATCATGTGTACATCACATCTTCATTGGTATCTGGCTTCCATTGTTTTTATGTCTTGGTGAAATCTTTCACTTTGCTCTTTGCTTAAGTCACCAAGGTTCTCTGGAAAGCGATCTAAGTGACTGTGCAGATAATGGACTTTACCACTCATGTTACAGCCAGGCCTGTTGAAATGAAAGAACATATCCTCTACTAATTGTGTGTAGTTGTCTGCCTTCTTGTTGCCAAGAAAGTGTTTCACAACAAGAACAACTGAAGACCAGGCACATGATTTGATTTCATTCATTGATGCCATGAAATGTGGGTCATTTATAAGTTGTCTGATCTGTGGACCACTGAAAATTCCTGCATTCAGTTTTTCTATGGTAAGTCCAGGTTATTTATGTGCTATGTATAAAATGCATGAACCGTCTTTATTCAAAGCCTTTACAAGTTTCATCAGGCCTAGCTTTATATGTAGTGGTGACAGTGTGATTCATAAGGCCTAGCTTTATATGTAGTGGTGGCAGTATGATTCATAAGGCCTAGCTTTATATGTAGTGTTGGCAGTTTGATTCTATCTTATCCTACAAAAGGTTCATTGATTACATTTTGTCCTCCAAACAACATATATTCCCTCAGATGCCAATCTTTTCTTGCCCAATGTTCATGTTTGGCTCTACTATCCCCTATCTATATCTAAGAAACTAGAGCTGATGCAGTCTATCCAATGCAATTTTCTGAATCAGCGACCCAAATAAGCCAAGGAACAGGCCTAAAAACCAAGACACCAAGAAAAAACTAATTGTTGGCCTGTGTTATACATTAAAAGTGAAACTAAACTATAATTCAGTATAGTATAAGTGGCAAGTTCCACCTAAACTTTAGTTTCTTTACATTAAAGGACACCGCAGAAGGTTGGCTATATACAGTATGTTAAGGAGCCTGTTTGATTTGCAATTTACTTTTCCATTACTGTGGAGAGCGGAAGCTACCATTAGAAGTGCAATTTTTGGGCCTCCTTCAATTGCGATTTGGACAATTGGATAGGGCTCTATATAAGCACATAGAATATTTTTTTTACTGAAGTTTTTAGTCAGTGAAGACCTTGCTTTTGGATAGAAGTTCACTAACTAAAAACTTCTGTAAAAAAAAAAGTGCTATGTGCTAATATAGAGCCCTATTCAATTGACAAAATCGCAATTGAATGAGGCCCTATATCACTGACACTTAGAATACTGAGTGGAGTGAGTAAAATGCTCAAGAGTCAATCAAATTACCCCTGTAGCTTTAAGCTTCTGATATGCGACCTGCCTGATTTTAGCCGTCAATGAGAAGAATCAATAAATTTGCAGGTGTTAGATATTGCATAATACATGTGAATCCAGGCCACATTGAATTGAATGAGAAAATGCTACAGTATAGGAAGAATTACTGCAGCATCAGTCCTGGAATTATCAATGTCACTATGGGAGCAGTATCAGCTTTATTTTTTTCATATTGTTTTCACTGGGGAAGGTGATCAGATCATATTTTGTATGTTTTTTTTCCATATATAATATTATCCCTGGTGTCTAGTAGCTGTTTTCACTAGTGGGGTGATCAGATAGTATTTTAAGAAAAAAAAATATGGTGCCGTCCACTCCTTAAAGTGGTGAAGATGAGCTAAGCTTGTATTAGCCAGAGGAAATTGGCTTTTCTGAGGACAAGTTAACGGGCCACTGTAGTGCATAGACTAAAAAGGAGTGAGAGTATGATGGCAAGTGCACTGTCACTGGCCACAGCCTCTGGGGGCAGCTGCAAGCAGGTTACAGTATAGCTGTTACCTCTTTGTAGACAGGGGGCAGAGTGTCATTTGGCAGGGCCAGTGACATCATAGCCCAACCTGATTGTCCAGCCCCCAGGCAAAGCTGGCAATTCCCCAGAGAAGGCACAGGGGGGAAGATAAAGGTAGCTTTGCTTGAGGAGAAAACAGACAATTTCAAAAGTTGTGTCTTTTATGACAGACATTCTAGAACCTGCATATGTTTTTCATGCCAAGCTGTAAAGTAATTTTGACATACGTCAGGGATTTCAAATGTTAATACTGTGTAGTGTGTAGTGTTTATAAAAAATACCTGCATGTGTACATTTGACAAAAACACCAGACTGTAAATCAAATATGAAATTTCTCCCAAGAGCAGATGTGCTAAAATATTTCTTTGATGGCTAAAAGGTAAAAGGAAAAAAAAAACTCTCTCTCTCTTATATATATATATATATATATATATATATATATATATATATATATATAAATGTATAGTTAAACATCATGGAAAGGGGGGACTTAAAGTGGCCCTTTAATAATACGTAACTGTATTTGTTATTGGATAACTTGTTAAGCAGGTTTATGAAGATAGCTAGTATAAGTAAAATTTACACTCACAGCTCACTCTTTAACACCAGCATGACAATGCTGACAAAACAAATTCTATATTTGTGAAAGGTTTCCCAGAAAGCATAATTCCAGGCAACAAGCTTTTCCTTCATACACAAACACTGAGCAAGCCACAAACCTTGTGATCACATTATTTAATTGAATATGTTTGAGCAGTATAGATTTTAAATCTATAAATATATACTGTTGGGAGTTATTCCTCTTCTACCATTTTTACAGCCTCATTAAATTGGAGCCTCTTAAGTGCTCCGTGTAGCTCGTAAGGGCTGCGTGCTTGAAATTTGGTCTACTTGTTGCTATTAAATTAGAAGTGCTGCGATTTACGAGCAAGAGACGCTAAATCGTAAACCAGTTCTCGGCCATCGGAGTTGCGGGCTAGAACGCAAACAATAAAGCAATCACATAGTTACGGGTTGACATGGAGCCAATGGCAACAGAGATCGTCATCATTGTGTCACAAGAAAATGGAGGATGGATTTCAAAGTCTTACGGGGTTCAATTAAGCGAACCCACATTCCAGTCATAATGCAATATTAATAAAGCAGTAAATATGATATTCTATAACATGCGAGTTACAGTATATGTCGTAACACATTGATTGCAGGGATCGATATAAAACAAAATATAAACATGAAATAAAGTATTTTTTGGGGCCGACGTGCGAGCTTGAGAATGTTGTGATATTAATTCTAAGACCTAGCATGCCTTTCCCTTTTAATAAATGTACAGCAGTGTGTTCTTATTTGCATTACAAGTGCTACGTATTGGACTTTACCCCCCTTGCGCATCCTCTCGAGCACAAGTTGCGCTTTGGGCTTCATTTGTGTATTACAGGCTAGCTCATGTGTGTCTTCTTAGCAATTTAATAGCTATTTTGAACAAGTAGCGGTTACGGGCTTGACGTATCAACGGAATTACGGCCGCAAAGTTCAACATTGCTCAACACGTAGCCTATTCTCATCCGTTCTGCATCTTAACATGCAAGGCCGCTGCGAGCTACGTTACAGGGATAATTTAATACCATAACCTGTAAATTTGGAGTTACGGGCTACGTTTTAAAACTTAGCCCCAATTTAATGAGGCTGCATGTTTGCAAACTACTGTTAAAATCACCATCCCGACCATTTGAACTTGGGCTCCAATAGTTGCTTGATATATCTTTGGTTAGTTTCTTGACCAATTTTTATCTTGAGCAAAACATCCCAAGAGAGCACAACTGCAAGCAATACAATTGGTATCTGTATAGTTACATATTCTAAGGCATTTGTGTTTAAAGCTGATTAAAACTAAACAGTGACCCATGGTGAGCCTCATTTGCACAACATCATCCAGAACCCTTAAGTGCAGTGAGAGCACTGTGTAGTAATTAATGATGTTGAAATCTATTCTGGCCGGTTTAGGACATGTAGGTGTGCCTGGACATGTGAAATTAACAGATCTGTATATTGCTATTTGCACACAGACATTGAGCAAGCATTTGAAATAATTTCTAGAGACTTTCAGGCATTCAAAAATGAACAGTACTTAGAGGACATTCTGCCCATATGGCAGTATGCCAGAAAAAATAAGAATTGAGCATGTTGTTAAAAAAACACTAATGCTCAGTTCTGATCCTTTGGCATACTGCCTTCAGGGCCTTTAAAAAAACAACCTTTCATAAAGTGGTACTTTAAACAGAGTTCATACCTTTCTTTATCTTCATAGTCTTCCGGATTTCCATATTGGTGTCAGTTATGCTATACAATGGAACCACTAGCGAGAAGGAGGTTGTTACCCCAATAAAGCAATGTTACAAGGTACAAGATGTGGCCATATGACAATATTTGATCCTTTGATGCTCAGTAAGCCAGAGAATAAATGAGCGGTGATGTATCTCCAACATGCACATAATCTGACATGCATCACCAAACAATATTCAGATAGTTAAACTAATGTTGATTTTTCCATGGAAGTGCTATGCACCCCTTATCTATAATGGAGTATTTATAGATGACATGTTATGTTGTGGTTTACATCAGTGCCTCAAGTGAACTCAGTATTTCCTCACATTTTAAGGATATTATGCATATAGAAGTATATTGCCTACTCCATGTCCTGGTGAAATGTTAAAGGCATGTGTAAGTGAGCTGAGTTATGAATGCATCTGATAGAGGAGAATTAGTAGTGTATGAAAACATGTGTTATATAGAAAAGTTCAGTTTACTTACAAAGTTATTTGCACAAAAGTAAAATCCAGCTGTTCACACCCACAGGATGCTTACATAAGCCGGGTACACACAGGAAATACGGCAGGGTACATATTTTAATCTTTCTGGTACAGAGCACAGGAAGTAAATGTTGCAGTTCATGTACTGAGCACATGCCAGAAGCCACTGAGGTGAAGAATGAAACAATGTATTAGCCTGATTCTGAATTTGAATGTTATGCTAATTCAGGTGGGATTTTCTAGGGGTGTACACAATCACATGCAAATAAAAATAAAAAAACATAGGAAATTTTGCTAACTTCAAGGTTAGCTCATTAATGTTTATTTTGGGATATTTTCATGCAAAAAATGTTTTCATACACTACTAATTCTCCTCTATCAGATGCATTCATAATCCAGCTTACTTACATATCCCTTTAAGTGAGCATTACATATGGTGTCATGTCCCACATCCGTGTACCATTTTTTCAGACAGTGCCTATACTGGGCCTTCTCTGGACTGAAATGTAGAACTACATTATCTATTTGCATTACTCATAATGGTATTTCATTTTTTATCATATAAGCTATAACTGAGTAAAATTCTAATTGTTTAGGTGTGAGATTTAATCATCAGTCCTTGTTAATTATATTTTCCGTTTTTTTCATTTATTTCACCAGTGTGTCTAAGAGTCTAACTTCTGTTTATCATTATTTCTATTTAAAGAGAGTGTACACCTATTTTTATTATTAGGTTCGTTATCTATTCAGTATCTTGACCAATATTTATTTAAGGTTTAACATGTCACTTTCACAACTATATTTAAATAACATTAGAAAATTTAATTAGCAGCAAAATTGATCATTTATCCTGCTTTATGCCATTTTTAACTTAGAATAATCTGCAGATGGTGTATTTTTAAGCAGAAAACACTTGACTAATTTATTTCTCATGACATATAGTTCACTTAAAGCTGAAAAATTCATTCTCATGTGTGCCAGGATACAATCGGTTCAAATAAGCATAATATGAATCATTATTTTATATATATATATATATATATATATATATATATATATATATATATTTTTTTTTTTTTTTTTTTCCCAGTGCAGCTAGTTTGAATTGACTGTCCACGTGTTTGACATTTTGTGTTAAATTTATATTAGTTCATTTTTACATTTTCAAGTGGGACCAAATAAATTAAGGTGTCTTTTTAATAATATAAGTGGAAATTCCTGTGAGTGCGCAGATTGGTTCATTGCAGAAAGGTGGGAAATACAGTTGATAGCAAGAGCGAAGCTAACTTTTTGACATGCAAAGTAAAAGTTAATCATTATTTCACTACCTCAGTATATTTCAAATGTAAAATAAGCTTAGAAAGTGAGCCAATTCTGTTACATGTGTACTACATCCTTGTGTAATATTTATCAATTGCAGTATCATGTGCACATTGAGCATATTTTTTTTTTTTTAAATCTGGAATCAAAATACTGTACTTCCTTTTTTTATATATACTCAGATAAATTAATACAATAATTAAGCTTGGCTGAATATTGATGTATACATATTACTCTCATTTTTACGGTCTTCAAATTAATGTCAAATGTTATTCATGTATTTATTGTACCTAAAGCATTACAGAACAAATAAGATATAACTAGTCAATCTCCAGTCAAAAATGACGGTATAATATTGTGTGTTCTGTCTCTTTGTGCGCCTTCACTATGTTTACCCTGTCTCTCTCTCTTTGTGTGCTCTCTCTCTCTCTTTCTCTCTCTCTCTCCCTCCTTCTCTCTCTCTCTATTCCTCTCTCTCTCTTCTTCTGTCTGTCTCCCCTTCTCTCTCTCTCTCTCCCTCCTCCCCCTCCCCACTTCTCTCTCCCTCTGTCTCTCTCTCTCCCTCCCCTTCTATCTCTCCATCTCACTCTCTCTCCCCCTCCTTCCTTCGCTCTCCGTCCCTCCCTTCCTCTCTCTCTCTCTCCCTCCCTCTCTCTCTTCTTCTGTCTTTCTCTCCCCTTCCCACTCTCTCCCTCCTTCTCCCCCTCCCCCTTCTCTCTCCCTCTGTCCCTCTCTCTCCCTCCCCTTCTCTCTATCTCCATCTCCCTCTCTCCCTCTCACTCTCCCTCCTTCTCCCCCTCCCCCTTCTCTCTCCCTCTGTCCCTCTCTCTCCCTCCCCTTCTCTCTATCTCCATCTCCCTCTCTCTCCCTCTCTCTCTCCCTTCCTCTCCTACTCCCTCTCTTCCTTCATCTCCTTCTCACACTCTCTCTCCCACTCCTTCATTCTCTCTCTCTCACACTCTCTCTCCCACTCCTTCATTCTCTCTCACTCTCTCTCCTTCTCACACTCTCTCTCTCTCTCTCTCCCCTCCTCTTCCTCTCTCTCACTCTCTCTCCGTCTCACTCTCTCGGTCTCGTCATATTTCTGGTTTGGCTCTGTCTAAGCAGTAAGTTACAGGTCTTGCTTACTTGATCATGATCAGGCCCTGAAATGCTACATATAGAAACATGATTTAGAATTTGGCTTTCTGTCATGTACTTCCGAGCTTGATACAATTTAATCTTTCTGTAACTGTTGCCATTTTGAAGCCTGCAGATTTACATCCTGGTTTCTGCCGTGTACTTGCTTTTACTCACTCTGCAACTGTTGCAATTTTCAAGGCTGCAATTTTGCTAGCGTTACACACAAACTCGCAATTACCACAACTATACAGTATGCTTGATAATTATAATAATACTAGTAACTTGCCTGTCATAAATGACGTTGTCATGTTATGTTCAAATGTCTGTCTGTCACTCTCTGTGCTGTCTCTCTGCTTGCTCTCTCTTTGTGCGCCCTCTCTTTGTGTGTGTGCTCTATCTATATGTGCCCTCTGTCTCTCTCTGTGCCATCTTTCTCTCTTTCTCTGTGCCCTCTGTATCTCTAAGTTCCCTCTCTCTGTGCTCTGTGTGCTCTCTGCCTCCCTCTCCCCTTTCTCCCTCCCACCCCCCACTCTTTATAACCCTCTGTCTCCCTCCCTCTCTCTCCCCCTCTCTGTCTCTCTCTCTCCTTCTTCCCCTCCCTCTCACCCCCACCTCTCTGTCTCTTCCTCTCCCTCTCTCTGCCTCCTCTCTCTCTACCTTCCTCTCTCACTCCCTTCCTCTTTCTCCCCTCCCTCTTCCTCCCTCTCTCCCTCCCCTTCTCTCTGCCTTCCTCCCTCTCTCCCTCCCAGTGACCCAACTCTGCTGCGCATGCGCGAATACGACACAACTGTGCATATTGCAGGCGTTACTTGCAACCAACAACTATTATAGTGGATAATAATAATAATAATAACATATCACATCTCTAAGAGATATGTGGAAGTTCTTCAAGACTTCACGGTATTACTAGTTCAAGATGACATAATAACAAATGTGAGAATTAATCCAGATCAAACCATTACAGCAGAATTTATGGATTATTTATCCTTTGCACTAGCATGATAAATATGCTAAAATGAGTATTGCTGGACAAAGATCTGTGATTCAGAGGTTCCCAAAAATGGCCAGATTAAGCTTTAATTTAGTAAATTTAAATCTTGCAGGAAAATTCAATGAACCAGTAAACTTGATGTTCCAAAACAATTCATTATCTACCCAATTTGAACGATTCCTACCCAGCTACTGGACAGCATGTTTTGCTGATCATTATGATGTGCTGCATGGTTTCTTTAAAAAAAACAATTTGTCCTCAGGGAAGGTTCAATAAACCAGGTGTTGAAATACAGGTATTGAACTGAAATGATGTCACAAGTGATCTCTAGCTATTAAATCAAATCAAATAAAAAGGTGAAAGAACAAGTTTATAAAATAAATAAATTAACCAAGTGTTTTCTGCTAAAAGAGATATTAACCAACAAAATATTGTAAATGAAACAATGGCATAGCATAGGATAAATTTACATTTTTTGCTACAAATATAATTCACCAATGTTAACGCCATGTTTTTTTAATTGTAGTTGTGCCGGTGAAATGTTATACGTTAAAAAATGTTTTAATATTCCTGGAAAACATTACAAATAGCTGGTCCCATCTGCCTCCTTGTTGCCTACTACATTTAAACAAGGCTTGACCCCAAGCATGGTCACCACAGAATGGTATCAAGCAGACATAGCCCACATGCATAATTACAACATCACTATGTTGTCCTACAAGTTCTTGTGCAGACACGTCAACTTTTCTCACATAATTGGAATATATATGTAAAAGATGAAAAACAGCTTCCACTACCTGTCATTATAATACAATGCTTCTGTCTAACATGACCTTCCCTCCGGACAACTTTACATTACTCACTCATTCTATCAGCATAGACACCTGGGGCCTCATTCAATTGCGAAATGGCCAATTGAACAGGGCTCTATATAAGCACATAACATTTTTTTTAACAGAAGTTTTTAGTTAGTGAAGACCTTCATTTTAAATAGAAGTTCACTAACTAAAAACTTATGTAAAAAAATATTCTCTGTGCTTATTTAGAGCCCTATTCAATTGGCCAAATTGCATTTGAATGAGGCCCCTGGATAGATAAAACGAGACGTTCCACCTAAACACAAGTTGCTCTTATATGAAATAGTTCACGACCATAATTTCAAATAAATGCATAAAAAGTTTAGTCCTTGGCTTAAAGATATCTGTATATTATGTATTGTAAGCTGAAGAGGAACCAGAACATGAATATTACTGTCACAGCTTAGAAATTAGCAGCAATTTGATTGGCACTTTAAGTTTTGACCTATTTAGCACACAGAGCTCAGTGTCTGTAACAAAAATCCATGTTAAAATGGCAGCTTCCACTCCCCACAAACATGGAGGAGTAACTGGCAAACCAAGCACGTTCTATAACTTTAAAAATAATAATAATCTTCTACAAACTTGATTTTTAAAATAAAAGTAGCTTAGTTTAAGGCGGAACCTGCCTTTTAAAAATAATGCATATATAAATGTATATATAATAAATATATAAATAGTAATTAAAATAGTACATCTGTGTTCACATTTGAATGTCTAAAACAAGTTAAAAAAAACTGTTTTCCAGCTCAGAATTCTGAGAAAAGCAGTTATTACACTGCATTCTGGGAAGCTGAGCAGGGATATGCAAATGTGCCCACAAATGCCTTGCTCTTCAATCCATAGCCCATTTTAAACATGGCTTCCTTTAAGCTTATGCCTGCTGTATTACACAGCTTTTATGCAAAGCCAATGTTGGATTACACACAAGCTGGGAATCATATCCACAGTATATATATTATTCCCAGAGCTAGCAAACAAAAGACAATGCTATCCACATTTAGTTAGGCCATTCTCCATACACTATTCAACTACATACAATAACTAGTATTTATCAAGTTTTCAGTGCTCTACAAAGTATTCAGCTGTTTTTTCCAGAAATATCTATAGTTTAAATGAGCACTGCAGTTCAAGTGAAAAAGTAATTTGTTTGTCAAGTATGTACCAAACTAATATTAGCAGCAGTATAAACCATAGACATAACACATTTTGGGGGGGAAATTTTGAATTTCTGAAAACTCTCTTTATGAGTAAAGGAATACATTTGGTGTTTGTTACATTACATCCTGAGAGCCGGATTATGGAAGTATGTGATTGTAGGTATCAGTGGAGAGAGTGGTGGGGGAGGGAAAAGACAGAAGTCCAGAACCTTATGAGATAACTGGATAAGATTAAAATTGACTTCCCTTTCAATGGCCCAGAAGCAGGAAGTTGCATCAAAGGATGCAAACAGAACTCTCAGGAATGTAAATGCCCCTCTCACACAAAACTTCCACTAATATGTCCTGGGATCCCTCCAGGGCCCTCCAGAAGCATAAATACTTTTCTTCTAATTAAAAAAACAGCTGTATGACTTTTTATGTGCTTAATTATGCTCTTAGGCAACTGCACAGCTTTCAAACAGTAGCTCTTTAATATCATGGCATCCTATGTACAAAATGTTCAGAGAACTGTTTGAGATGTCAAGTCTTATGATAACATAGAAATGGAAAGCCTCATCAGGAGTTCATCATTGCTTCAATCTCTAGTGTTTCTGGCCTAATAGCTACAAAATGAGCAGACCATAATTTATCTAAGGTCTTCCCCTAACAAGCTTCATTATATTAAACTAATTGCAATAACACCACAACTGATATAGTTGCTTTTTTTCTTTAAATGCTATAATTGGCTTGTCACCTTGGGTTGCTCATTTATCCATTCTCCGTATGAGTGTTGATATGTATTCTAGATTCTAATAGATGCTCCATACTCTTGCCTTGGCTTCTATAACTTTATACATGTACATACCCAAAATATTATTCCGACCATAACATTATGAAGTCTTCAATGAGTTTCTGCCTAGAACCAGGAGGCCCAGGCTTAGGGCAGAACATTTTCAGGGGGCAGCAGACTGCCTGAAGATGCAGTGCTGTGTATTGAAATATAGTTGCATATGCAAAGAAATGACTAAATGCAAAAGTACTGGACACCTTATGACTTACCATACATATACATAAACACACGTAAACTTGCTTTCAGATTAAGAAAGGGGAAAGGAGGAGCTACAAGTGGATTGCGCACAAATCTGAATAACCTAGGGCAAAATAAAACCTAAACACACCCCTGACTGGCACATGCAGTTTTATTCTGTCATGCTCTATGCATGAATTACAGCTTTATTACCAATGGTTGTGCATGACGGATGCACGGGTGTATAAACAGATGTTGGCACAACCAGCTCCCCACACCCATACCACAAAGTTTTGATCTCCTCTCTATGACACTACTTGTCCTCACTCAGAGTCTTCCTCCTTCACAGACCATGTCTCAGGCACTTACTGGGAAAACAACATGTGCGTCACTGTCCAGATGGTGAGAAATTGCAGAGGACCATTGTCAGTCAGGAAAAGATTCAGGAAAAGAAATAACATTTATATATGTGTTATAATAATATGTTATGATATGTCTCCGTGCTAAGAAGCCCTTATAAATTCCCAGCAAGCCAATGCGTATACTAAATATTTACCTACCTTAAGTTAAAATCAAAAAAGGAAAACAAAAAAGTTACTTTTTTTTTCAAAGTTAAATAAATTATAGATATTTGTTTTATATGGTTTAGTACTTTTACTGTATGTTATAATGCAAAGTTGATTAAAACCATGCAATAGGTAATATAATGATGTGAACATGAATGAGAGTGAGGGGATCTTAGGAAAGAGAATGCCAGCAAAGGGAAGTCACACTTGTATAATATATAATTTATATACAGGTCCAGATGGTGGCTGGCAATACTTTCAGTAATTGTTAGAGATACTTACTGAAGGAGGGCAGCAAGTGCTAATGTAACTGTTTATATGTTTTATAAAACTATAAGTATATTATTATTATTATCTTTCATTTGTATCGCACCAACATATTCCATAGCGCTGTACAGGAGAAACGAATAAAGAGAAATACAATATTAACAAACCATAGAAGATGGATGGCCCTGTTTTGAGGTTAAAATCTTTGAAGGAAGTGCTTTTTCCCAAAGCACCCTACAAGATTAGAAACTCGCTACTTACAATGTAAAGATCTAAAGGGAATGAAAGAGGCAAAACCTGGGGAAGAAAGGTAAGAAATAGGAAGAAAGTATATGAAATATATATATATATATATATATATATATATATATATATATATATATATATATATAAAAGAATGCAGTTATTGTTTTCCTCAATTAACACAATTTTTAAATGCTAATTATATTTTTAATGGGGGGGGGGGGCATAATTTTGTCTTGTTTGCCTAAGTAAATAATCCAACAAGGATTTGATGACAAATACTTCAGAGATCCAGGAGATATAACAATTTCAGCTACCTGGAAACAAGACTCTGCAGCCATCTTTTGGCTGGACCTCTTCCTATTTGCTCAACTAGTGTAATGCTCAGACATAGGCCCTCATTCAATTGCGATTTGGCCAATTGAATAGGGCTCTAAATAAGCACATAGCATATTTTTTTTTAAATAAGTTTTTAGTTAGTGAAAACCTTCCTTTTGGATAGATGCTTACTAACTAAAAACTTCTTTAAAAAAAATATGTTATGTGCTTATTTAGAGCCCAATTCAATTGGCCAAATCGCAATTGAATGAGGGCCTTTGCCATTAAAGCTGTGCAGTAAACAGGCAGCAAAAGGGAACATTTGGCAAACATGTAACATACTGTGATTAATTTAGCATTTAATCACAATTACAATATATATATATATATATATATATATTCTCCCAGGCCTATATATATATAAACATGCATACATAAATACATGCAGAACATGCATATAATAAAGATACTTAAATACTATGGGCCTCATTCAATTGCAATTTGGCCAATTGAATAGGGCTCTATATAAGCACAGAGCATATTTTCTTTACAGAAGTTTTTAGTTAGTGAACTTCTATCCAAAAGCAAGGTCTTCACTAACTAAAAACTTCTGCAAAAAAATATGCTCTGTGCTTATATAGAACCCTATTCAATTGGCCAAATCGCAATTGAATGAGGCCCTATATATTTAGTAGTAGGTATAGAGAGAAGGTGGATTTGAAAGATAAAAGTGAACACAAAGTAAAGACCAGCATTATTGATGACCACTCTATACATAAACACTTACAGCCTTATTAAATTGCGATTCAGCAAATTGAAAAGGGCTCTGTTTAAACACATAGCATATTTTTTTACAGAAGTTTTTAGTTAGTGAAGACCTTGCTTTTGGATAGAAGTTCACTAACTAAAAACTTCTGTAAAAAAATAGGCTCTGTGCTTATATAGAGCCCTATTCAATTGGCCGAATCACAATTGAATGAGGCCCTTAGATGTTCATGCATACATTTCTGATTAATTTCAATAGATCTACCAGTGATAGCATAGTCTAAAATTAGCAGATTGTTATACTAAGTGTATTGTGACAAAAGATGAATCTGACTCATGTTACAGATAAACATGCTCCTACAGTGTTTGCTTTTCCAAAACTATTTATCAAATAATTTATTTTTAAGGATCACACAAGTAAATAAACCTCACTGAGTAACCAGTATTGCTCCTGATCTTGTCCACACTTGCACAGATAGGTAATATCTTATTTGTCTCATCAGCAACCTGACAGCTTTTTCCCACTGGAGCAGAGGAGTTTCATCATTCTTTACCTGGTGTGATCTCTGCTTTGTACATAATAAGGCTGGAAACCACTTACATGAATGAGGATGTGCTGTAACATTGAGATATAAAATAAGAATTCTATGAGAACTTTGCAATGTACAGAACAATTGTAATGAGTTCCAATGTTGCATCTCTAGATTCTATAGTATCTGCATCCTATATAGGATGTAATAGACACATATATTAAAGTACATTTCTGCAGTGTTGTATTTAGACCCTAGCTGTACATGCTTATCCATACAGCTTACAGGAATTCCTATCATAACTTGTGAAGATTATAACCAGCTCTGCTTACCATAGATTGTGCTGTAGGCAGCAGCTCACACTTGGTAGTATCCGCTCACTCTTATCTGAACCCACACAGATCCAAAGGAAGTTTGTAGATCCTCTGCTTGTCAGGACACAAGTCACATCTCATCCTCTCTCACACTGGTGTATATCCAGGTGCCGGCAGCCTGATGTCTAATCCCCTGGCCCTGCCCCTAAACTGCCTGTTAATGCAAAGCAATAGTGACCTCCCATAAATGAATAGAATCAAGTTACAAGACACTTTTTTTGCTTTCTAGCTCTGTATCTCCCTCCCTCCTTCCCTCCTCACAAACATGTTCCACAACATTTCACAATGTGTCATCAACATGGTAACCTGAGCATTTGTGTTCTGTTATCTGGCTGTGTGTCTGGTACATTGTGATACTTAAATATAGAGTCTTTACCTCAGAAAATGTGAATATATATATATAAATATAGAGTCTTTACCTCAGAAAATGTGAATATATATATATAAATATAGAGTCTTCACCTCAGAAAATGTGAATATATATATATATAAATATAGAGTCTTCACCTCAGAAAATGTGAATATATATATATATATATATATATATATATATATATATATATATATATATATATATATATATATATATATAAAGTCTTTACCTCAGAAAGCATGGATATATATTGATATATATATAAAGTCTTTACCTCAGAAAACATGGATATATATTGATATATATATAAAGTCTTTACCTCAGAAAACATGGATATATATTGATATATATAAAGTCTTTACCTCAGAAACATGGATATATATTGATATATATAAAGTCTTTACCTCAGAAACATGGATATATATTGATATATATATAAAGTCTTTACCTCAGAAAACATGGATATATATTGATATATATATAAAGTCTTTACCTCAGAAAACATGGATATATATTGATATATATATAAAGTCTTTACCTCAGAAAACATGGATATATATTGATATGTATAAAGTCTTTACCTCAGAAACATGGATATATATTGATATGTATAAATAAAGTCTTTACCTCAGAAAATGTGGATATAAATTTATAATGGAGCTTCTTGGCCAGCACTAAATAATAATAAGTGAATAGATAATAAAATGTGATACATAAATATAGAATATTTACCTCAGAAAATGTGTATATATAGTATACATTTATAATGGAGCTTCTTAGCCAGCAGTAATTAGTAATAAGTGAAAAGATAATACATTGTGATACATAAATATAGAATATTTACCTCAGAAAATGTGTGTGTGTGTGTGTATATATATATAGTACATTAGTTGATGAAAACTTATTTCCTGCTCAAATTTCTCAGAAATACAGTAAATGCACTGCAGTCTGGGAAAACTGGGTGGGAAAACTGGGTGGGACATGCAAATGAGGCCACATAATGCACCATCACTCAATCCAAACCATTTTAAACATGGCTCCTTTTAAGCATATGGTTACTGTATTTCACAGTTTTAGGCATTGCAATGGATGGATTTTTCACAAACCAGGTCACTTAACCACATACAGTACTGTTTCACGGTTACTGCCGATCCTCAGTGCCTAGTTTGTGTGGTGATTGTTGTAGAGAGTAGTTCTATGCAGCAATTTATATATATATATATATATATATATATATATATATATATATATACGTGTGTGTATACATAATGGTGCACTGATTAATAATAAGTGAATAAATAATAAATTGTGATACTTAAATATACAAAATATAGAATATTTACCTTAGAAAATGTGTGTATGTGTGTATATATATATATATATATATATATAATGGTGCTTCTTAGCAAGCACTAATTGGTCATAAATGAAAAGATAATACATTGTGATACGTAAATATAGAATCTTTACCTCAGAATATGTATGTATATATATATATATATATATATATATATATATATATATTTATATATATATATATATATATATATATATATATATATTAGATTGTAAGTCTGCGAGTTTTCAGTCTTGCACAGGGCTTTGTGGAAAGCTCTATGGACACCAGATCCTAAGCTCAAAGACAGGGCCCACCATTTTTGTAATGTGTTAAGATTGTTTTGCCTTGATCCGAAAGCATGTATAGCGCCACGGAATATGTTGGCGGGTTACAAATAAACGATAATATATATATAATACACATTTGCATGTCGCTGACAAGGTTCCAAAACGGCAGTGTAATAACTGTATTTCCCGGAATTCTGGCGATGAAACAAGTATTTTAACTTGTATAAGAAATACAAATGTAATATATATATATAAATAAAATGGTGCTTCTTAGCCGGCACTAATTAGTAATATATGAATAGATAATAATTGTGTTAATGAATTAAAATAATAATTTGACAATATTATTTTAAGCACAGAGTTATGTGTGCATTAATTATTATTAGTAACACATATATTTCATAACTGTCAACACTGCACTGATATTTGTGAGGACACTGTTTTGATAGACCATATACAGTGGCACATACTTAGGACCTGTTCTGTTATATACATTATATTATCATGCACCTGTTTTAGTAGTTTGTGATTATATTATCAGCATGAGGTACTTACTAGAAAAGTCAAGGTGAAGAAGCTTTTGCTTTTTAATTATTTATTCAATAAACAGTTACATCTTACTGTCTGGTCTAAAAGTGGGGAATGTCCCAGAGCTTGAACAACAAGTGTATGAGCCTGATATAAATACACCAGACAAGTGTCCTATGTACCCAAACATATTGTTTATTTTCTCCAATAGTTTTCTTGTACAGATTACATCTGTGTAGGACTTACGTTTTATAATAAAAGCTCTGGAGGGAAATGACATAATAAAATTTTTTTTTTTTATTATTATTGCTATTATTATAATTTCCTGTCCTGTTGTATTTATGTATCTAAATTTATCACTTTACAGATCGTGTCTATTACCATGATTAGACATAATTTTATTGTTAAATGTTCAAAAAAATGTAAACAAAATGTTCACTAAATGATCTTTATTGTACTATAGTCACTAGTTGTCACTTTACATCTATTACATACTTAGAGCAATGAAGAAAGTGCATGGTAAACATTTTCTTAACCTGTGGCCTCTATTACAAAATAAATTACATGCAGAAAAAAAATACAATAATGTAATAAGCATTTGCTGAACTTTTTTATTTTGATTCTAATTATTAGAACTGCATTGCTTCTAATTTTGTGTCTGTTGTTACAGTAGACTCTCAGTTATCCGGCACCCATGACGATTGGTAGATGCCAGATAAATTAAGTTTCTGATTGCTTGAGAGTTACTATTAAAAGAGGCCTAGATCATCTGCGCATAGGATGCTCTGTTAAGTATATTTGTCAGTGAGGGCTGTTCTAGCAGCAGCAGCTTTCACTCCTCACACACAGGTAGGTTGGGTTGGACGGTGCAGTGCTGAACCCGTGGAATGTAACGCCAACACTGCCCTGGCTCAGTCACTCATGCCTGTCTGCTTCCAGGTAACACTGAATTGCAGAGACGTACAGTGGATGCAGTCTAGGTGCCTGTAAGCATTTTGTGACATGACAACCTGGCTCCTGGCATTTGTTTAGCCCTGTACATTGTATTTTTTATTTAAAGTACAATATTCAATTTTTTTTCTGGTTGTGTGACAGTTCTGGTTAACTGACAGTCTGCTGTACTTAGAAAAACTAGAAAAGCAGTGATATCATAGTGAAAACAAACTACATCCACACAAACAGGGCTAAGGTTTTCAGGTATTCTGCTAAAGCCATGAAAAGCTAAGAAAATACTGAAAAAAATAAATTAGCTGCATTTGTGCATAGATCCTGTCAAAGGGACACAGAAGCATTAAATTCTGGGGTGTATTTAAGTTTTATGCTGCCTAGGACCTTGGGCCTATTCATTAAATTGGCTTAAAATTACCATAATGTTACCATTATCACACAACTTTATATAAAAATTTCATGGCACTGCATCTATATTTTCAGGCATGCTGCCACCCCCTGAAAATGTATGGACCTAGGCCTGAGCAGTGCTGGTCTAGGCAGAAATGCACAACTGGCTACATTTTCTATCATTCTGTAAACATTACAAAAAAAATATTGGATAAAATATGTTTTTGAAATTGTTTAATAGCAACTTTTTGATCACTGTAGCCTTTTTAAAGATTTGTAAAGAAAAAAAAGAATCTTTAACATGTATTAAAACACTTATACATATTAAATATAAAAAATTTTATGGAAAACATAGCAAAGAATGCTATAATTCAGATTTTGTGCAAGGAACACTGCCATCTAGTGGCTTTGAACATATATTTTTTTAAATAATAGTGTAAAAAATGGCTAGGAAAAAAAAACACAATAAGCATACAAATGAAGCAAACATATTTCAATGAATTCTGAGGATCTTAAGGGCTAAAAGATTAGTAACGATACAAAGCTTCCATTGTAACATAGGGTTATGGGCATGGACATACAGATTAATAGCCTTATTAAATTGTGATTCAGCAAATTTAAAAGGGCTCTATTTAAGCACATAGCATATTTTTTTACAGAAGTTTTTAGTTAGTGAAGACCTTGCTTTTGTATAGAAGTTCAATATAAAAAACTTCTGTAAAAAAAATATGCTGTGTGCTTAAATAGAGCTCTTTTAAATTTACTGAATCGCAATTTAATAAGGCTGTAACTATGCACATTCAGAACATTTTAGCTATAAAGGAAAACTGCCAACTCAGCAGGAAGATAATTTCATCTTCAAGAGCAAGAAAAACTGGTCATACTTTGCACAAGCCTTTTTTCCTCTACAATAAATCATTGTTTAGAAATACAGCACAGCTTTTGTGGCTAATGTGCGGCTCATTATGCAAATTTGTTACTTGGTGTACTTGATAAGGGTGGGAGAGGGTGATCGAACTGATAGACAATATTGGGCATCATTACTTTGGACAACACAGGGGGCCTCATTCAATTGCGATTTGGCCAATTGAATAGGGCTCTATATAAGCACACAACATATTTTATTTACAGAAGTTTTTAGTTAGTGAAGACCTTGCTTTTGGATAGAAGTTCACTAACTAAAAACTTCTGTAAAAAAATATGCTCTGTGCTTATATAGAGCTCTATTTAATTGGCGAAATCGCAATTGAATGAGGCCCAGGGACAGGCAAGCAGATTGTTATTCTAATTAGCGCATCAAAGTAGCTAATTAGTATTAAGGAGCTGCAGCAGAACTAATACTGTATTTATCAGGACTTGCCCACTTTAGAAAAAAAATGCCTAATATAAAGTATAACTATGGAAGAGAATAACCTAAAAATGTGGGTTTGGGGTGACAGAGTCACTTTTTTCCCTTCCATTTATCCATACAAAATCCTATCAAGGAAAGCCAACACATCCTTTATTTTGTATTCAATTAGTCACTTGAGTTTGCATCACTTAATTGCCCTCTGAACTTCGCCGCTCATTGCGAGGCTGTAGGTTGTTGTATTTTTTTTTTTCTGATAGGCGCTTTTGCTGTTATTGTTTGGTCGGCGCTGATCTTCTTTTTGCGCTTATTGCAACGCTTTGAGGCGCACGGTGAATGGCTTTTGTGTTTATTGCGAGAGTGTTTTTTTTTGAGTATATGTATTTTTGTATGCTAATTAAATAATTAATAAATTAATATACTTTACGTATTTGGACGTAATATATGCAGGAAGCATTGTGCTGAAGAGCTGACAATCTGTTTTGATGTTGCTGCAGCATACAATGTCGGTTTGCACTGTTGTGGAGCTGAGTTGTAAGTGTCAGCAATGTGTGCAGTGTAAATAGGCTGCGTGCGCGAGGGAAAGCCATTAGTGTAGCTGTGTACTTCCGCATTGTGTAAGTTAGTGTTGTAAAATAGCAGAGAATGTGTATGTGGTACGTGGGTGTGGATGATTTAGCGTCTTTGCTAAAAGTTTATCTTTTTTTAAAAGCCGTATGTGATTGGTGGTGTTTTGCGTGTTTAGGGTCCTGTAGCCTCGTTTTTTCGGCAGCCATTTTTTCTCTCGATTAGGGGATTTTCGTATGTCTAAACTCAGGAATTTGGACTTAAATTGAGGTGTAACTTCACTTGCAGAGGTCCTGGGTGCCCCCCTTGCTGTGTGTAAGCTTTTTATGTATTTTTTGTGTGTATTTATTGTGTTTTTAATGTTTTCAGGTGCGCGCGGTTCGGCCGTTAAGGTCGTATTTTTGCAAGGTCGGAATGTTATTTTTTTTCTAAGTCCCACGGCTCGTATTTTTTTAGGCTAAGTCCGTAAATTTTGCATTTTAAGTCCTGCAGTTCATCTGTATTTAGTGATTGTGTGTTACATCTATTTTATTAAAGTGCCACTTGTGTGGGTGTTTGTAACCGTGTGTGAGGCGCCGTAGAACCTCCACCTCTTCAAATGCTGCCCCTCGCTTTGCGAGGGCCCACATTTGCGGCCTGCAATGTACCTTTGGCTCATTGCAGCCGACTTGGGAGCCTCCACCTCCGCAAATGCGCAAGGGACGCAGTTCTTGTGAGCTCACTTTGTGAGCTCGAAAAGCGTGACAACGATTCATAGTTTGACAATTATTATATGTGATCGGCTGAGTAACAGTTCTGGGCAGTTCTCTCTCCACAGAAAAACATTACTGAAAGCCAACAGTGTTGGAAATATCCTCGAAAAACAGCTACTGCTAGAAAATACACTCACACAAGCTATGTTATCAGTCAATATGTGAAGTTGGCAAACTGTCAGCCTTATTAAATTGCAATTTGGCCTATTGAATAGGGCTCTATTTAAGCACACAGCATGTTTTTTTACAGAAGTTTTTAGTTAGTGATCTTCTATCCAAAAGCAAGGTCTTCGCTAACTAAAAACTTCTGTAAAAAAATATGCTATGTGCCTAAATAGAGCCCTATTCAATTGGCCAAATTGCAATTTAATAAGACTGTGTATATCCTGCAACCAGGTTCACGCTGTGTTGATCTTTTCTAATTTTAAAGCATAAAAAATATATATATATTAAGCAGTATCAATAAGTAGACCGACAATAATATCTAAAACTAACTCTCCTTTGTATATTTACATTAGTATAATTATTTCCACCCATCAGGCCTATATAATACAACACTCTCAAGGATCAGACTGTACCTTTCTTAAAGCTAATTCAGCGTTTCTTACTCTTGTACTACTTTGTCTCCACTACCTCTCTATCTCCTAGTATACCTTAAAGGGATATAAGTGATCTGGATTATGAGTGCATCTGATAGAGGAGAATTAGTAGTGTATGAAAACATTTGTTTGCATGAAAAAATACCAAAATAAGCATATAAAAACATACCTTGAAGTTAGCAAAATATCTTTTCATTTCTGTCAGTTGAAACTTAGGGTTAACATCCTCCAAACCAAGGCTAAACTGGTACACAATTTGAAAAATAGTTTTGGTCAATCAGGAGGAAGTAAAGACAGAAACATTTGTATCAAAATCTGGCAGTTGCTGTCTGTTTTTTTCCCCTCTGCCTGTCTCCTTATGGGCAATTTCAGCTGTGACCCCACCAACCATCATTTCCTATAGAGGTCACACACTGTACCCAGCAGGGTTCACTTAATGTAAACTTCCTAGGGGTGTGCACATCCACATATCAGTATCTAGCATATAAATATTTTTTTACTAATTAGCTGTTTATTAAAACCCAGGAAACTTACATATCCATTTAAAAGACCATTGTAGTTTGTAAAAAAAAGGGGGCTCCAGACATGGACTCCTTGCTCTCTGTGCCTTAAGGAGTGCAGCTAAACCCTACTAACGAGACCCAAGAGAGGCTGAAATGTACGTCTGGGGTTTCCTGTTTCTTTTGTCCAGGATAGAATTGCCTGGTATTTTGGGGCTGGATCACTCTTTTCAATGCAACCAAACTGGTATAATACCGGATTTTTCTCCCTGTGAAGGGCACCAGTGAGCTAAAAGAGGTGTTGCGAGTATGTGATCAGGCCTACCTAGGTGTTGTACATTCTCAGACTGAGTGCCTCTGACTCTATTTTTGTGAAGTATATAACAAAATAACAACAACAACTATGCAAGACAGGAACATAAAAGCATTTTTATAGAAATCTTATATTTAGACGAGTCTGATGTGGGATGCCACCTTACAGTCTTATTAAATTGCAATTCAGACAATTGAAAAGGGCTCTATATAAGCACACAGCATATTTTTTTACAGACATTTTTAGTTAGTGAAGACCTTGCTTCTGTAAAAAAATATGCTATGTGCTTATATAGAGCCCTATTTAATTGGCCGAATCGCAATTTAATAAGGCTTTTAGACTGGTAGCCTGTCTGTAGTTTGAGTGGGAGATTTATCCGATGGGCTGTTACTCTGACATTGCCATTTATTGCCAAGACACTATCAGCACTATTAAATTTCCCATACGTGTTAAACCATAGCTTGTAATGTAGAAAGTAAGACTTACTGCTATTAAATTAGCCCAGTAAAGTAAGCTGCTGCTGATCTGCGGCTTTGGAGCCAAAAAAGCCTTTGGGATGTGAAATGTTGAACTTTGCGGCTGCAAATCCTTTGTTCTCTCAAGCCCGTAACCGCTACAATTCCAATCAAGCTATTAAATTGCAACAATTTCACTTGCGTTCAACCCCGTAACACGCAACTGTAGCCCAAAGGTCAAGTGCTGGAGAGGACTCGCAAGGGGGGTAAAGTCCAATCCGTAGCACTTTAAATGCAAATATCACCACACTGCTGTACTTGTATTAAAAGTGGAAGTGATGTTAGGTCTTAGAATTAATAGCACTACATTCTCAAGCTCGCAAATCAGCCCCCGAAAAATACTTTATTTCATGTTTATATTTCGTGTTATATCAATCCCTGCAATCAATGTGTTAATACTATACTGTTACTCGCATGTAATAGAATATCATATTTACGGCTTTATTAATATTGCATTATTTCTGGAATGTGGGGCCGATCATAACTCGTAATTGAACCCTGTAAGACTTTGAAATCCATCCTCAATTTTCCTGTGACGCAATAATGAAGATCTCTGTTTCCATTGGCCCCATCTAAACCCATAACTCCGGGTTTGACTAATTGATCACTCGCCTCCAACATTCTAAAAATGGTTTACAGGTTTGCATCTCAAGCTCGTAACTCGCAGCCCGTTCGAAATTAATAGCACAGTAACTCGGCCAAATTTCAAGCCCGCAATTGTTGCAAGCTTCACGTTGCACATACGGTCTTCGAATTTAATGTGGCTGTAAATTAAGAGAAAATGTATCTTATTTTTGTCCAATGACCCTCCCACTGCTCCCTGGTTTCTAATCCTTTTACTAAAAAAGACAAAATTACATTAAAACAAAACGGAATACAAGAGTTAAACATTAAAGACAAATGTTTTCCATTATCAAAATAAGTATAGCAAACTATAAAAGTTACACTTCAGTGGCACTTAAGCCTCACTCCTAGACCCAATGCTTGTCTCACTATATACATCCTTTCTTTCTTTTATTTATTTTTTTATTGAAGAAAATAGAGGAATGTACAATGCAAGATTACATCTTAATCCCTATGTAGGGCAACAGTGACAATTATTTTCATTGGTACAAGACTTAATAAAAAAATACATATGAAGAGATATAGGGAAAAAAGAAAAAGAGAAAAGAAAAAAAAAAAAAAAAAAAAAAGAATGGCACCACGGGGGAGAGGAGGAGGGTAGATCGAGCCTTCTTATTACGCTCAATTTATTTGTGGTTGTGCCAGCCATCCCAGAGTGCCCATTTTACTTTGTCTACGGAAAATTGGTGAAAGTCTAGGTACTCCCCTTCAAGGGATCTGTTTATACTAATTTCCTTGAATAAAGTGGACCAAGCAGGTATGATGTTATGTTTCCAATTAATTGCTATCAGTCTTTTAGCTACCATAACAAAATGCATAAGATAGGATATTTAATTTAAGTTCATGGTATGGGGAAAAATATTAAATAGGGCTATTTCTATTGACGGTGAAATATGTCTATTTAAGTTGTGTGATAAACACTCAAAACATTTATTTAAATAAAAAATGTATTTCACTACATTCCCATTATATATGTTTGAAGGTGCCAACTGCCCCACATTCCCTCCAACATTTTTTCACATCTTTATTATGCTTCATCTTGGCTACCAAACTGGGAACATAGTGCCATCTTTGATATTCCCATATACTCTGCATTGTTGACAAATCTCTGTATACTGTACACTGTATACATCATTTCTAATAATCTATTTAATGTATTCTTTATGCTTTTGACACCCAAATCGTTCTCACCGTTCCAGGCCTCTGCCCTCCCTAGTAACATGTCACAACATGTCTGTCTTCCCTTATTCTGGATGACTCCCAGTATCTAACTTCTCCAAGATAGGGTTGCTTCTTATGCCACTTCTTCCAAAAAAGTTGAATGTGATTCACAAAGTCAAATAAGGATGACCCCTAAAATGCATATAACAAGTTACTTAATTGTATAAAACCCAGTAAAAATACACTACAAAGCAATACTTTGCAAATGTATTACTTCATAGAAAGGGTAGTAAATAAGTGGAACAGCAGTCCAGCGGGTTGTGGTAGAGAAGGGTTTCAAGCATGCCTGGAATACGCTTAAATCTATGCTGAATTTAAGTCAGCCAAGCTTTTGAGGTATATAAAATAGACAGCCTATATGGTTTTTTTTGTCCTTTTCTAAAGTGAAATCTATATTTTTCTGATTAAGTACACCAGTACAACATATATATATATCTTAAAATAGTTGTGAATGCCCACCATGTTATCACTAATCCACTGAGTCAGAGAATAATCTAAAACCAAACAATGGGCTATGAACCAAATAGCTGAGTGCCGGAATACCCCAGTTTTGCTATACACTGGTATATCTTGGTAATATGAAATAGTATGTGAAGGGTCTGCGATTACTGAGCTGTAACAATTTATCTTAGCTTCCCCTTAACAAGCGTGATTTTATCATAGGATGATATATAATGTTTTGAACACATTTTTATTCTGTCTAACGGCCCTGAAGAGTCACAGGTCTTACACGCTTGTAGTAACATCATTCAACAAGGATGAGCTTAGCACAGTAGTGTACAGTAGTGCAGCTTGGGAATATGTCCATGTTCCACTTTTATATTAGGGTCAGTGAGGAATGGTGTAACGTCAGAGGACAGACGAAGAGTCATTTTGTAGAGCACCTGTTGAGTAGTATTTGGGTATGAAGACTGAAATGCAGGAGTGGCTGGATTACATAGTATCTTATATGAGAGGGACAGAAGATAAACTTTGATTCTTTATAGGTGTGTTTGTCAATTTAGATACTTGTAGGAGCAGCACTTAAGGTGCAGAGGGGGTGGAAGGTCAGGGCAGGAGAAGGGAGAGATGGGGGAAAGGGATTTGCAGTCATGACCGGATTACCCATTAGGCCAAGTAGGCAGCCGCCTAAGGGCGCTTCCCTGTGAGGGGTGCCACTTTAAAAAAAATGGTTCCTGGCTTAGCAAAATGAAATGCTGCAGTTCATAAACTGGCTACTAGGGGTACCAACCTAGAACAGGAAGGAATTTACAGGAAAAGGAACTTACATGCACTGAAAATGCAAAAATAGGTCTGTGCATGCCTTGTATACTCACTCGCAGGGGATCATCCACTTCACTGCCTAGGGGCTCCAAAAAGGTAGATCTGGCCCTGTTTGCAGTAGTCTAAATGAGAGACAAAGAGCCATTGAACAAAAGTTTATGTGGTGCTGTTAAGGAGGAATGGTCATATTTAAGCAATTACGTGTGCCAATTATTTTTAAAATTTGCAATATACAGTGGATATAACAAGTCTACACACATCTATTGAAATTGCAGTTTTTGTAGAAATGTTACAGTAATCATAGAGAAAGTGAAGTTATTTTACCTAGGTTGTCCACCTATATAGCACAGAATAATCTAATTATCACAATGCATCCAAAACAAACTTAGGTTGCTAATTTCCAAAGTAGAAGGCACTGAGGCAACGCATATTCTATATTGGATATAAAAAGTCTGCACACCCTTATTACAAAGTCAGGTTACAGTGATGTAAAGCCAGAAAACAATATTAATCATGTCAGACATATTCCATCTTGTATGTGAAGTTGCAACCAACAAAATATAAGAGTAAACAAATAAAAAAGAAACTACAACATCCTGGTTGCAAAAGTGTGCAATCCCCAACTAATACCTTGTGGAAGCACCTTTTGCATTTATTATAGCAGTATGTCTGTGAAAAAATCAAAAATCAACTTTGCACACTTGGGGCCTCATTCAAATGCTATTTGGCCAATTGAATAGGGCTCTATATAAGCACAGAGCATATTTTTTTACAGAAGTTTTTATTTAGTGAAGACCTTGCATTTTGATAGAAGTTCACTAACTAAAAACTTTTGTAAAAAAATATGCTCTGTGCTTATATAGAGCCCTATTCAAATGGCCAAATTGCAATTGAATGAGGCCCTTGGACTTTTTCCATTTTATACCACTCTTCCTTGCACAAAAATATTTCAAATTGCCAGGGTATCTCCTGTGCACGGTCCTCTTTGGGTCATTTCATTGGTTTTCTATAGGACTAAGTTCTGTGCTCTTGATATTCTTTTTCTGAAGTTCAGCCTTTGTTTTATTAGAATTTATTACACTTCACCACCTAGTTTTGTGCAATTGAATTCATGTTTTTTTTAAAAAAATTAGACCAGTTTTAATATTATTTTCTTTTTTTTTATGAAAATGGCTTTTGTCTTTTCAATGTACCTCACAGCCAAGACATGAGCAAAACAGGGGAGATCTGTTAAAAAGACATACTGTTATAATGCATGCAAAAGATGCTTCCACAAAGTATTATTTAAGAAATGCACACTTTTGCAAACAGGGTGTTATAGGTTTTTAATTTCAATTATGTTTACCAATAAATATCTCTTTGTTTAGTCTTGAATTGTGTTGGTAAGAAGGTCACATTCAAGATAGAAAATGTCTGAGATGATTTATCTTGATTTCCGGCTTTATATCACAAAAACTTGCAATTTCACTACAGGTGTCTAGAGTTTTTATATCCATTATAGAATATGTGTTGCCTCAGTGTCCTCTAATTATAAAATGAGCAACCTCCCGTTATATAGTTATTGCCTAGTAAGTTTGTTTGGATGCATGGTGATAATTAGTTTATTATGTGCTATATAGATGAACACCCTAGATAAAGCAACGTGCCTTGCTATGGGATATGATTACTTTAACATTTCCTGCCTGCATTTCCCACACGGTGAAAAAAATAAATATATATACTTGTAACTGAGCCTCTTCATTATGTGCAGTAAGGCTAAATATTTCATTTGACTGCTTGGAAGCTGCTCTTTCAACAGCTGCAAATCTTTAATAGGACTGATAATAGCACCTCACCCAGTGGATAGTTGGAGAGTTTTGTAAAATAAATTATGGGGAACATTTGACAGACTACATAAATAATAAAGGCAAACCAGGACATTAAATTCAAGAGATTGGAGTTGTTTTAAACATTGTACATATTTTACATTTTTTTTTATTTACTGGCACTAAGATTGTTGCTCCATACAGAATAACACTATACAAAGATTACATATAATAGTTGTCATACTGCGAGTTGTCGTCACGCAACGTTGCTGCAAGCAAAGGAGGACGTAGCACTTTGCCACTGAACGCGAAGCAAGCAATACTTCGGGAAAACAAGACTTTGCTGCAATTAGGCGCCAAAGGCGCTCCTTGCAGCCCTCGCAATAGTACACATTCAGGGTTCTTCTAAGGGTCCTCTGTTCCCTCAGAAATGTCATTTACCCAAGCACACTCCACCGTCATGTAGATATTAGTGAAATGTGCTATTAAATTAGCCCCATAACGCAGCCCTGCAGTCGAATTGCGGGTTAAAACGCAGCAAGGCTGAGAAAAGCCTACGTGTCTCGCATCATTGAACTTCATGTCTGTAAATCCTTTGATCTGTCAAGCCCGTAACAGCTACTTGTTCAACTTAGCTATTAAATTGCAAAAAAGTCAACACGCGAGCAGGCCCGTAACAAGCAAATGAAGCCCAAACCTCAATGTGTGCTTGAGAGCGCCCGCAAGGGGGGTAAAGTCCAATACGTAGCACTTGTAATTCAAGTAAAAACACACTACTGTACATTTATTAAAAGTGAAAATTATGTTAAGTCTTAGAATTAACAGCACAACATTCTCAGACCCGCAAATCGGCCCCGAAAAATACTTTATTTCATGTTTATATTACGTGTCATATTGATCGCGTCAATCAATGTTGTAGCGGAACCCATCACTGTTTTACCCTGTTTTATGATTATTCTTGGTTAAAATATGATCCTACAATATGTATGCTGGTTGATGCTCTGCAGAATATTAGCCAGACTTTTGCAGACCTAGGCTAATAGATAATCCTATTACAGAGATTCAAGAGATAAGAAAGTTGTAAAGGATCCTTGCATTTTCCAAAGTGTTTTAATTCTCTGATAAGAACAAAGAGGTGTAATTGAATCAGTGTCTGATTGTATCAAAGTTGCCAGAGAGGTGTGACCCCCCTATTGTTCTCTTTGTGTGTATTGTGTGTAGCCAAATATGGGCATGTGTATTGCCTGTGGCCAAAGAGATGTACGGTATATATAGTTCTGCAATAACAAAATAAAGTCAGTATTCATTTGACTCCCAAATTGTGTGTCGTCCAATATGGGAGGTCGGGAATGGTGAAACTGTAGTGCCTCGTGGGTATTTTATCGTATACCAGCGGAGATTTTGGACGGCGTGTTCCTGCTCCGTTACATTTGTTGGCAAGTGGTGGAATTGTTCCCACGGTCAGAAGGACAGCTACAGGAGACACCATTCCGTGGAGTACAAATTGAGGGCAACGCTAGTATCCGTACAGCGCCCCTGGCTACAGCAGGATGGAACCGGCTAGTTTTCAGACAGCTTTCCATCATGAGGAGGAGGAGGCGGCCGCGGACTACAGTGATGCAGACAGAAAGGAACTCATGGTTACAGTACCTCGTATTACCCCACAGAATGAGTTTGGAAGAGAACTCCAAAGCAGACTGGCCTTTTTCCCAGATACGCTTCCCATGAAAACCTTGGAATGGTTAATGACAGATGTCCACAAATCCATAATGGAAAAGCAGCGGGCACGGGAGCGGTCCATCTTGGGATCTGCTAACCCACCTCCCACCATTAAACCCCCCCCAGCACTGCGTCCGGGTGGTGGGAACTACCAAACCCCTCCACGGTACATCAGGTGCCACACGTGTAACCAGCAGGGTCACATGCAGAGAGACTGTCTCAGAAACAGAAACCGCTCCACGTGGAATACTCCAACTAATTCCACCTCCCAGCAGCAGTGTGTACCCCAGGGGGCCGAAGGTGTCGTCCTTCTCCCCCAGCGGCAGTGTGTACCCCAGGGGGCTGAAGGTGTCGTCCTTCCCCCCCAGCGGCAGTGTGTACCCCAGGGAGCTGAAGGTGTCGTCCTTCCTCCCCAGCGGCAGTGTGTTCCCCAGGGAGCCGAAGGTGTCGTCCTTCCTCCCCAGCGGCAGTGTGAACCCCAGGGGGCAGAAGGTGTCGTCCTTTCCCCCCAGCGGCAGTGTGAACCCCAGGGGGCAGAAGGTGTCGTCCTTCCCCCTCAGCGGCAGTGTGTACCCCAGGGGGCTGAAGGTGTCGTCCTTCCCCCCCAGCGGCAGTGTTTACCCCAGGGAGCTGAAGGTGTCGTCCTTCCTCCCCAGCGGCAGTGTGTTCCCCAGGGAGCCGAAGGTGTCGTCCTTCCTCCCCAGCGGCAGTGTGAACCCCAGGGGGCAGAAGGTGTCGTCCTTCCCCCCCAGCGGCAGTGTGAACCCCAGGGGGCAGAAGGTGTCGTCCTTCCCCCTCAGCGGCAGTGTGAACCCCAGGGGGCAGAAGGTGTCGTCCTTTCCCCCCAGCGGCAGTGTGAACCCCAGGGGGCAGAAGGTGTCGTCCTTCCCCCTCAGCGGCAATGTGTACCCCAGGGAGCTGAAGGTGTCGTCCTTCCTTCCCAGCGGCAGTGTGTACCCCAGGGAGCTGAAGGTGTCGGCCTTCCCCCCCAGCGGCAGTGTGAACCCCAGGGGGCAGAAGGTGTCGTCCTTCCTCCCCAGCGGCAGTGTGAACCCCAGGGGGCAGAAGGTGTCGTCCTTTCCCCCCAGCGGCAGTGTGAACCCCAGGGGGCAGAAGGTGTCGTCCTTCCCCCTCAGCGGCAGTGTGAACCCCAGGGGGCAGAAGATGTTGTCCTTTCCCCCCAGCGGCAGTGTGTACCCCAGGGGGCAGAAGGTGTCATCCTTCCCCCTCAGCGGCAGTGTGTACCCCAGGGAGCTGAAGGTGTCGTCCTTCCTTCCCAGCGGCAGTGTGTACCCCAGGGAGCTGAAGGTGTCGGCCTTCCCCCCCAGCGGCAGTGTGAACCCCAGAGGGCAGAAGGTGTCGTCCTTCCTCCCCAGCGGCAGTGTGAACCCCAGGGGGCAGAAGGTGTCGTCCTTTCCCCCCAGCGGCAGTGTGAACCCCAGGGGGCAGAAGGTGTCGTCCTTCCCCCTCAGCGGCAGTGTGAACCCCAGGGGGCAGAAGGTGTCGTCCTTCCCCCCCAGCGGCAGTGTGTACCTCAGGGAGCAGAAGGTGTCGACCTTCCTCCACAGCGGCAGTGGGTACCCCAGGGGGCCAAAGGTGTCGTCCTTCCCTCCCAGCGGCAGTGTGAAACACAGGGGGCAGAAGGTGTCGTCCTTCCCCCCCAGCGACAGTTTACCCTAACCAGGGGAGACACCAATCTCCCAGACGGCGCAGATGGGACCGTGGTCTCTGCACCCACAGCTTGTCCAGATCCCCAACTACCGTCACTGGGACAACCGGAGGAGGGGGTAAGTACAAATTCCCCTCCCCAGCTAACTTCTAATGTGGCCCCAGGGTTAACAGAGGAAATGTTAACCCCCACTGACCCCCACGTTTCCCTGGCTACTGAGCCGAAATATGTCCCAAGTACCCCAGCAGAAGAGCTGACAGCGGGGCAGAGTGCAGTCGGCCTCTGCCCTCCCTTTGTCCCTTGTACAGAGCAGGATGTCCTGCAGGTTATACCAGCAGAAGTGCTGGCATCAGGGCAGAGTGTCGCTGGCCTCTGCCCCTCAAGTCCCCTCAGCGTGTTGCCCCATCACCACAGCAAAATATCCAGGTACCTGGTTAGACTTCCCCCCAAAGGAGAGATGTGTGACGAAGTGCCCTTCGCCACTTTGGCTTGGAGAGGACTGTTTGCCAGCCTCCTGCCCTGCGACTATGGCCCTGGTACATATTGCCCTTTGGAACCAGTGTTCGGCCATACCAGAGTGTAAGTCACTCATTCTGGCCCTTTACATACAGGGGGGTCATTCTGTACTTGCCCTGTGTGAACCATGATACCCCAGATAACTGTGCCATGAAGCCCATTCATATAATGAAAGACTATGGGAAAGACTTTAGCTACATGGCAATTGAACTGTGTGAAGAGGATCTGAGCGCTATTCGGTGGTTTTGTGCGCTCAGATCCCAGCTATCTGGGGATATGGGAAATGTGAGTAAATGTGAATTGCAGTAATGCTGATGGGTTGTCAAACTAGAGAATTGACCAACAAATACTTTTGTCCGGACATCCCCAGGCCGATCCGTTGGGATCAGACCGTGTATGCCGGCTTATGGTCACGGGGGAGGTGTGTAGCGGAACCCATCACTGTTTTACCCTGTTTTATGATTATTCTTGGTTAAAATATGATCCTACAATATGTATGCTGGTTGATGCTCTGCAGAATATTAGCCAGACTTTTGCAGACCTAGGCTAATAGATAATCCTATTACAGAGATTCAAGAGATAAGAAAGTTGTAAAGGATCCTTGCATTTTCCAAAGTGTTTTAATTCTCTGATAAGAACAAAGAGGTGTAATTGAATCAGTGTCTGATTGTATCAAAGTTGCCAGAGAGGTGTGACCCCCCTATTGTTCTCTTTGTGTGTATTGTGTGTAGCCAAATATGGGCATGTGTATTGCCTGTGGCCAAAGAGATGTATATATAGTTCTGCAATAACAAAATAAAGTCAGTATTCATTTGACTCCCAAATTGTGTGTCGTCCAATATGGGAGGTCGGGAATGGTGAAACTGTAGTGCCTCGTGGGTATTTTATCGTATACCAGCGGAGATTTTGGACTGCGTGTCCCAGCTCTGTTACAAATGTGTTAATACATATACTGTAACTCATATGTAATAGAATATCATATTTACGGCTTTATTAATATTGCATTATGACTGGAATGTGGGTTCGCTCGTAGATCATAATTGAACCCGGTAAGACTTTGAAATCCAGCCCTTTATTTCTCTGTGACGCAATGCTGACGATCTCTGTTTCCATTGGCTCCATCTAAACCAGTAACTACAGGCTGGCTTAATTGATAACGTTCAAGCCTGCAAAGCTGCCGCCGACAGATGGTTTACGGTTTTGCGTCTCAAGCCCATATCACGCAGCCCATTTAAATTTGATAGCCCCATAACATTTAGGATTTTCAAGCCCGCAGCCGTTGCTGGGCTCACATTGCAGTGACAGGGCTGCAATTTAACCGAGCTATACATATATTTAGTCATGTGGATTATGAATTCTGCTGTTACTATGTTGTGGCTGCTTTTATACTTTAGAAGCATGTGTTAGTAGAATTATTCTGGCTCCCACACCCCTGTTTGGAAGTGTATTTAATTTCTAGTAAACAACAATTCACACACATCATTGTGTTAAATGTTGTCCAGTTTCATTTCAATTGATTATAAATATATTAGTCAGATTAGGCAGAAGTAAGATTTTCACTGGTATACATTGATGGAGTAGCACCTGAACATAAGCATTTGTCTGCTGTCATCTTTCATTTAGATTGACATGTTGATAGTAGTTGATGCAATTTGTGCCTAGGTCACTGCAGACCCCAGAGCCTTTGTTGAATAGCAGATGGTTAGTGAGCCTGATATCTGACACTGATGTTAAACCAATCACTTTGTACATACAGGTGCTGGCAAAATATATTCCATGACCTGAGAACTGACTTGGGTCAAGACAGCTATGTGTGTGCTAAACAATAAAGCCACGTAAACTTTTATGTCACACAAACCTTATGAACACATTGACTGCTTACTTATCTTTTGTTCTCTTAACACCAAAATCATGATCTATCACATAGGATGTTTGTAAGACACAGATGTATATTTAGGCGTGTGCTTCTGTCTAGGTCCATGTGGCCCAGGCCTAGGGAAGCACATTATCAGGAGGCAGTAGGCTGTCTGAGATGCAGTCCATTAAATTAGTTTGTATATTCACAGTAATTACTTATATACAGTGTACGGTGATATTTCTGTCTGTAAGTGTACTTGACACTATATATATATATATATATATATATATATATATATATATATAAATACATAAACACACACAGACGTGATTTTAGACATAGAAAGGGGAAAGTAGGAGCTGGCATTGGGGTATAGGGGAGCACAAATCTGAATTGCCTAGGACAGTATAAAAGCTAAATATGCCCATGACTATATTCAATTCAGAGGCACATCTATGTAATTGGAGAGGTTGAATCGTGAGAGAATGCCTAATTATCAGTAGATGATTTGTAAATTGAATACCACAAGTCATATGATTATCATCTTCGTTGATGATAAAATTGAGTTTATTTTATATAAAAGATCACACCTAGACACTGTTAACGATCTAAAAGTTATGAAATCTGCCTACTTTGGGCCTCATTCGGCCCTGTCCCTGGTGGTGGGGGTCCCGACCTCCTTCGTGGGGGGTTGGCGGACTCTCCGGGTGACTGATGGACTCCTGTGCAGTGAGTTTTGCATCTGGCACGGGTCCCCAGCCTCTGGTGCGCCCTCTGGCTGGCCCTGGTGCTCGTGTGTGACGGGCAGGAGGAGCCATGGGAGGAGGAGCCTTGGGGAATAAGAATGAGCCGTGGGGAGGTGGAGCATCGCACCCTAAGCCAAGTCCTATGGGCCTTCGGCGCTCATTGCACCCTAAGTTCTAAGCCTAACACCCGCGGACCTCATGATGAGCGCCTGAGGCGCTTATCGCGAGGCCTGCAATGAACGCCTTTAGAGCCAATTGCAGTTCCGCAACTGCGGCCGGCGCTTCGCGGGTCGCAATTTTTGCCATTGTGTGACCCACAATGCAAACGTGACCAACGTCCTTGGTCCACAACTATATATGTGATTTTGTACTTAATAGGGCTTTTTTTTTGTATCATTTATTTTTTAAATTAATTAATATTAACTTGCCTATTTGCTGTAATTTGCTGCTTTTACATTTTTAAAGTGGTAATCATGTTCAGAAATAAAGCCTCCAGATAAATGTCCAGTTACACTGTTCATCACCTGAGGAGAAAGTTTGAAAAATCTTGAATGTGTCCCCTGTTTATAGAGTACCAGCTCAAGGACAAACCGTTAAAACGCAGTGCGCATGCACGATTAGCGCATATATGTGATTCTATAAGTGAGCTCTTATTGGCCCTCATTCAATTGCGATTTGGCCAATTGAATAGTGCCCTAAATAAGCACATAACATATTTTTTTCAAATAAGTTTTTAGTTAGTGAAAACCTTGCTTTTGGATAGATCTTTACTAACTAAAAACTTCTTTCAAAAAATATGTTATGTGCTTATTTAGACCACTATTCAATTGGGCAAATTGCAATTGAATGAGGGCCATTGTGTTTAGGTGAAACGTCCCTTTTACTTTTTTTTGAAGATAGTTAGAACTTACTAATTAGCAAAAATACAAAACAATTACTGACAGTTGGAAACCATCATTTATCACAGAAACAAAGATTTCAGTAGCAGGATAAGAAACAATAGGCCTATCTAACCTGCATTTAACATATCCATCTAAAATTTCAGTTAAAGTAACATGGAAAGATTTTTTTTATTTGTTGCCACAGAAAAAGGGTATTAGATAAGGTGTCACAGTGTGGTTTCTGTCTTCAAAAAAAGGTCTCTAAACAAAAAACTTGTGAGGTCTCTAAACAAAATCCTGTGAGCTTGTCCTCTGCCAGGTTTTATTTAATTTTTTCATCCAAAAAAACAAACAACTTTTATAATGTTTGGACATGCTCTTTAAAATTCTTGAAACTAAAGTTGTGTTACATACCCCTTTTAATTCATCCAGAAGACAGTTTGAAGTATACTTCAAGTATGCTTTGATTCTCTTCTTTCTTTCTTTCTTTATTGTATTTGTCCCTATCACTTTCTCTGTTAGACATTTGCGCTCATCTACTACCCAGTCTCTCCTGTTCATTATTAAGAGCAACCAAATCAGAACAGAATGTGAGGAATTACAAGGTTAACTTTGAATCCTGATCTTTAAATTACCTTTGAGCAATTGGATATACTTTGCATACAGATGCATGCAGAAACACATTTAGTGTTAATGCTGCCATAGGCAATTTCACCTTTTGTGTCTTTCTTCCTTATAAATGCCACTCCTTTTCATTTTCTCTATCATATGGTTATCACACACATATATATGTAAGAACATATACAATCATCTACATATGTATACTTGTGTGTTTTATAAATATATATGTGTGTGTGTGTATATGTTGTGAAAGGGTTGTACAAGTGAGTTATAGACTTTGCAAAGTATTCTTTCCTCAAGAGATCTGAAGGAGTTAATTTTCCTGAACAGTTGATTAGATGCAGCTGGAGCAAACTGACTTAAGACTGCTCCTGGAATTCGTGTGTTGCTGTTTTTTTGGACTTCGTAAGGCTGCTAAAGGACAGAGTTTTGTGTGTGAGGCTGTTAATGAGCTGAGTGTACAATCTGCCTGGGCTGAAAAAAGACACACACAGAGGAGTGTGTGCAGAGTTTATTTCAGTTGGAGAAAGAGAGACACACAGAGAAAGGTGTTTTATCTGAAGCTGGAAGAAAATAAGCACACCCGTAGGAGTGTGTGCAGCTGGTCTGAGTTGGAAAAAGAAACACACAGAGAGAAGTGTGAGTACAGGTGTCTGAAGCTGGATAGAAGACCGACAGAGAGAGCAGCTTGGAGCTAATGGTTGTTTTGGAGCAAAGTGAAGACCTGGAATTCTGAAGAATATAGACCAATGATTGTGAACAAACTATTGGATGGTTTGTTATTGCTCCACCCAAGTTTAGCCAGATGGGAGTTCGATAGTGAGTACATCAGTAAAGACAGTGCTTAGGTGGAAGCTAGGCCTGTTATTTTCTTTGATTTGTTTTGGTTTGTTATTTTGTATCACTGGCTAATATTATAGTAAAATTTGGAAAAGCATTAAAGCCTCCTGTATTGGGTTCCTCCATCCTCCAGAAACACAGGCACAAACCCAGGGGAGACTGGCAACTTCTCACATGTGGCGTTAGATGTAGGTTTAAGATGGAGGAACTTGTGAAAACCGTGATGAGTAAGACAAGCAGCAGAAGACAGAGCCATAGAACTCAGGCCACTGCATACAGCAAGAGACTACTCAGCAATGGCTAAGACAAACAGTAGATGACAGGCCTGTATGAGACAAGCTTTGGCAAGACAACAAGCCCAGCAGCAGCACCTGATTCAGGCAAAAACTACTGTGACTTTAGAGACAAGTGGCAGCATTACACCAAATCTCTTCCTACAGAAAATGACTAGTGAGCATAATATGGTAGCATACCTCCTGACCTTTCAAAGAATTGCTATTAAGGAAGATGGCCCCACTTTCACTAGGCCAGTATCATTGCTCCTTTCTTATGTGGTAAAGTTCTGAGAGCCTACATGGTCGTGGATGAAGAACACATAATGAATTATGCTGATCTGAAAGCAGAAATTTGACAGAGTTGGGGTTATCAGAGGTATCAGAGCACAGATATTCCACTCATGGAAGTTTTTGGACAGTAAGAATCTGCATTTTTATTGCAAGGAAGAGGTATTGGACATAAAAGGTGCTGCTTTTATATATATACTAGGAAATTGCCCGTCAAAAATGACGGGAGTGAAATTGTAAGGTTAGCAATGCACCTTCGCGCTCATTGCAAGCCTCTCCCCCTGTGTAGTTTATAGGCCTTGCGCTTGAGTGTTACTTTTTTGTTTTGTGTTACTGCCTTGTGTTAAATGTTAGTGGCTTGGATTAAGTGTTACTGCTTAGGGCTATTTTTTTCCATCCTTCGGGCTAGTTTTACGTGTTTGGGCCTCGTTGTCTTGCATTTTTTCGGCACGCATTTTTTTCTCGCTTAGGCGATTTACGATAGTGAAAAAGGCCAATATGCATCAAATTAACTTGCAACCTGACTCACAGGCTCCTTGCCTCTCCCACTGTGGTTTGTGTAAGTGTGTAAGTTAATTTGAGGCATATTTGATATTTTTTCAAGTCTTTTCAATTCCGTGGTTCAGCCATTAAAGTCTTAATTTTTGTGTATGTACGGGTTTCGGTCCTAAGTTGTACGGGTCGTAATTCCCGTGTGCCTCAACTGCTCGTTTCACTTTGCGAGGCTCACAGTGCGATAAGCCCCTTTGGCGCTCATTGCAGCCTAAGTCCCACGTGCTTCAACTGCTCGCTTCCCGAGGCTCGCAAAGTGTGACCAACATTGTAAGCGTTCCGGACACTGACAAATATATATGTGATATAAATATATAAAGTATTGATGTACGTGTAATACACAGTTATTAAGTAAGAACTGTGATTATAAATCAGGTGATTGCCAGAAGCATGTTTATATTAATAGAGACTCAACTAATGGAATTTGTTAGAATTGGATATTAAAATGTACATGAAAACATAGACATCACATTTTTAGAAATCTGGTAATTATCTAAAGTAGTCAAAAGTGGAAACTGTAAGGATAAAGCCAATGGACATATTTTGAGTCTATCTATGAAACATGTGCTATGTAATATATTATTATTATGAGCTGGGCATGAACATTTGAAATCAATAAGTAAAAAAAACAGCTAGAAAATTAGGAAAAGCATATAATAAAATAAATATTTCAGTGAATATGGTGAAGGTGCTGCCTTGAAGAGCCATGATAGGCAGTAATCAGTCAAGACCTTCCAGTCAGTGGAGATCCAGCAGAAGCTCCACTACATAGTTCAGTGGAGCACAATAGTTGTAAGGTGATATGATTCCTTCAAAGAAGCACAAGACAATGAAAATGGAGACTGTTAAAGGGATAAAAAGTTCTTTGTAAAAAAAACAACAACTTTCTCCCCCTCCCCCACATTTAGACAAACAGTTGAGCATCAGTTGGCTTTGAAGCATTAAAGAGAACACTGCCCCTTGCCTGGAGCACACTTCACACACAAACCTACACAGGTACACTCATATAAATATTTTATAAGGATTTATATTGTAAATGTTTGGGGCTAACCACCATAGGAAAAAATGGAGCTGGATGAGGTTTCAGAGCATGTGCCATATGTACTAAAGGTTGATATGTTGGAGAACTCTTTGAGATGTTTGCACGACATAGGATAGCACAGGAAACGTGAGGTTCTTCAAGAGTTCTACAACAATTAACCCTTTGTTACAACTGGTAACCATACTATAACTGAACTTTTTTCATATAAGTGACTTGTGTTTAGGTGGAGCCTCCCATTTAAGCAAAGCTGAACCCTATATAATCTAGTTTACCTTCTAATCACCAATGAACCATAACATGGGTTTGGAATTTCTTGAACATCTGCTAAAAAAGATACAATCTGGACATTCACACTTATTGTGTGATTCCACAAAGTGCCTGGGGTAGTATTATCTTTACATGTAAAATAGGAATAACAGAAAATAAGAAGTAATATAAACAAATTATAACTCAATGAAGAACTGCAAAAAGGTTCCACAATTTTTTTTTAATAACTGCAACTGAAAATAGGCAACATAATAAAAAAAACAACTATATGTGTATTATTTATATATAGCCATGGACATTTTCTTTGTTTTAGAATACACCCTCTTTGTGAGCTTATATTCATGGAAGAAAATATGGACACTGCAACCAGTTTAAAGGAACATGTATGGAGTATGCAAAAGAATGAGAATGTGCGTGTTATTAAAAAACGTAAACATACTAAGTTTTAATTTTATTTTATGTGACTCTTTTTGCATCTCTGATCAAACAGTTATGTCCTCCTTTACTACTGAGTCATTCTAGGAGGATTCTATGTAAATTATGTCTTTTAAAAAACGTTCATACAATGGTGCTTTGATAAAATGTTTTGAAAAAGAGCATATTCTTTTGCATATTTATTAAAGGAACTTTATATGGTTATTGTAAAGCAGGAAGAGAATTGGTATGTAAAATCAAGAATAACATACACCTGCACATACCTGCATATATTGATTAATAAATTAAATGTTGCTCTATTTCTAACTTTAGAATATGTATTCCCATTAACTGGTTCTTCAGATGAGTATATTGTAAATATGATTCTTCAATGAACATTTAAACTCTTATTTTGAAGAATTCTAGAAACATTTTTAGGGACAATAACTGGGCATACCCTGAAATATGACCCAATGCTTTTTCTTATGAGCACTGTGGATAGGTGCTAGCCCATACCATGAAATGCCATAAGGGCACATCAAATATTTTAATTTACATCCTGCAAAGTGTCTAAAGCAGGATCATGTAATCAGTGGCAGAGCTAGAGAATAGAGGGCCCTGGTTTGGAGGGTGTAAAAAATGTTTTGCGCTGGTCCCCGCCAGTATCAAATCACTCAGTGCTCCTTTGGCTGAAGCACAGATCCTGGGCACGCTCCATTTTCCTGTGACATCCTCTACGGATATATATTTACATACACACACACACATATATATATATATATATATATATATATATATATATACTAGTGAATTGCCCGTCAAAAAATTACGGCAAGGAAATTGTAAGTGAGCTAATGTTGTTTGGTGTATATAATGTGGCTGATTTAGCGTCCTTCGTTTTCTATGTCATGCGACTTTTTCGGAATATCCGTAGCTGTTTGGTGGTGTTTTGCGTGTTTATGGTGGTGTTTTGCGTGTTTAGGGACCTTTAGCCTCGTTTTCGTTTTGTTCGGTGGCCATTTTTTCTCTCGCATAGGTGATTTTTTTGGACTTAAATTGACGTGTAACTTCACTTTTCGAGGTGCTGGATGCCCCCCCCCCCTTTCTGTAAGTAAGCTTTTTATGTTTGTTGTGTTTATTTATTGTGTTTCTCATGTTTTCATGCGCGCCGTTTTTTTTTTGCGTGTTCGGAATGGGTCATAGAGCGTCTTGTATTTTTGGCGACGGCCGCAGGCTCGCTGTGCGAGCCCGCAAGCATGAGCAACGGCTCGCATGCTAACAACTATATGTGTGATACATATATATATATATATATATATATATATATATAACATATCCCCCCCACACACAGTCACCCATCTTGGCATCCATCCCTACATAGCACCCAGTTCTTGTTAGCAGCCATTTTTTTTTATTACACAGCATTGCCCCCACCCACCTTAGAGGAGCACCTGGTGCATTACACCACCTGCACCACTGGTAGATCTGCCCCTGCGTGTAATATGACATAAAACAAAGTGGATGAACAGTGGCCAAGCCAAGGAGCAGATCTTAAAGGGACTAAATAGAGTTGTATTAGGAGAGAGACGTGTTCTGTAGGGGTGGTGATGGTTTTGGAGTTCACGGGTTACCAGTAAAGCAAGAAATTGATCTATAATATAAGTATACAAGGACATGACGGTGTTGGAGTTGTGTGAGAAACATAGGGAAGTTGAAGAAGGGGAAACTGGTGGGTTGTAGACGTTTTACATCAACATACAAAGTGCTAAAAATATAGCTGTAATCATCATTATCATCTTCATCATCTTTATTATGATTATTAGTTTTATTTGTAATGCATCAACATATTCCGTAGTGCTAAACAAGAGGTAATACAACGGAAAACAAAATTAACCCATAGCAAAGAATGGAGAGCCCTGTCTTTGTGTTTAGAATCTAGTGGGCGTAGAGCTTTCACTAAAGCACCTTACAAGATTGAAAACTTGCAAACTTACAATCATAATTATCTTCTCCTTAATCCCTCAAGCTCTTGCCATCCTCCATCATAAAATTAACAGTCTTAAACCTACCACCTTGTTTTGGAAAATCAATTTCAGTTGAATTTCGCTCATGTGCTACCTCTCTTTCCTGTATGTATGTGTGCAAGGTAATTTAGTTTCTACATTTTTAATAAGTACTGATAATAAAAGATTTGTATAGTTACTAACTTTTTCAGGTGACTTTCCAAAATATGTGACTTGTGGGCATCAGGAGTCCTCAGTAACGCAGCACTGGTTATGGCAGAGACAATTTAGAGCTTTTATAACATTCCTTAATACTACAGATTAATTTAAGTACCTAATAAATTAGTATATAATAAAGCATAGGAGATCAGGAGCACACATAGATCCCATACTGTATGACAAATATCATTCACATACAATAGAGGGATCAGCAAGCAAAGCAGAAAATATTCTACTTAATACAGATGGTATTATCATCAATATTTCATAAACCTGCACACACTAAACTCCATAGTAGCATCACAAATATTAATGGATATAATAAGAGATATTGCATTATTTTAACATGATCAGTTTTTGGAAATTGTACAGGTTCATAACAAAGCCAGTGAATTAGGCAATGAGTATTTACTGTGGGTAGCCACTTCCTTTCTCAACAGCGAGATAGATGCCTTTTAGATTTGTGCAATTTCCATTAGTCTTAATGAAAGCACTGGCTCTAAGGATTGTTGCATTTCAATAGAAGCAGCTGGAACCATCTCTGCATTTAATATCCCCTCCCACATACAGAAGCAGATAAACAAATACAAATCTGGTAGCTTCCTTTTTGTAGCATAATTGCATGTTCTTGTAAATAAAGGAAAGTTTTTTTTTTTTGTAATGCCTATTATCAAGTAGATTTCTTCAAAAGAGCATATTGTAAAATAATGGTCACCTATGGCAACACAGAAAAATATTTGAGTACTCTTTCATAATTGAACAATAATTGAGAGAGTAAAGTCCATATTACAAGTATTACATGATATACATATAATACTGATGCCATATTACAAGAATTACATGATATACATATAATACTGATGCCATATTACAAGAATTACATGATATACATATAATACTGATGCCATATTACAAGAATTACATGCTATACATATAATACTGATGCCATATTACAAGTATTACATGATATACATATAATACTGATGCCATATTACAAGAATTACATGATATACATGTGAAGAGACACAGGGGAGGGAGAAAGACACAGGAGTGGGAGAGGGGGAAGAGACACAGGGGAGGGAGAGGGGGAAGGAGAAACAAGGAAGGGAGAGGGGGGAAAGAGACACAGGGGAGGGAGAGGGGGAAGGAGAAACAAGGAAGGGAGAGGGGGGAAAGAGACACAGGGGAGGGAGAGGGGGGAAAGAGAAACAGGGGAGGGAGAGGGGGAAGAGACACAGGGGAGGGAGTGGGGGGGAAGAGACAGAGGGAAGGGAGAGGAAGTAGAGGGCGGGAGAGGCTCACAATGAGTTCCAAAGCCACTCATTGCAAGGCCTGAGATGAGCGCTGAAGGAGCTTATCTCAAGGCCAGTAAAGTAGAGGGGGGAGAGGTTCGCAATGAGCCCCTCCCGTTAAGTAGAGGGGTAGAGAGGCTCGCAATGAGCGCCGAAGGCGCTCATTGCGAGGCCCGTGATTAGCGCCAAAGGCGCTCATCGCAGGGCCAATAAAGTAGAGGGGGGGAGAGGCTCGCAGTGTGTGACAAACACCATTGCCAGGCTACTGATGCCATATTACAAGTATTACATGATATACATATAATACTGATGTCGCATTACAAATATTACATGATGTACACCATTTAATACTGATGTACAACATGATACACGTGTACAAACTTTTATTGGGACATGAACTGCGAAATGAAAGCAATACCCTGCTGTATTCAGCGTCACAAATGAAAATCATTGGATTATTTTCTATTATGTGCAATAAGCGAAGCAGGTATTATTGTGGCTACAAAACAGCTGCTTCTTCCTTTCTTGTACACCCTTTGTGCCAAAGACAGGAAGTCCGCATCATGTCAGGTGTGCTCTCATCCGCTTACTGCTCCTTTTAATTGTTTATTGAACAATAGGTACAGAATATAAATTGCATTAGTTATGCATGCAAGACTACCTAGAGCAAGCTCATTTTGGAGAGGTGGGGATTATGGGATTACAGCTATAGACCACTTATTATACAGACTCAAAGCATGCCCCAAGGGTCTGGCCTGTATAATTAATGCAATTTCTGAGAATTTATTTGTTTTCTGGACAATAGTGTCCAGTACAAGGTGGGGTGTGGGGCAGGGCTGTAGCAGTGGCCATTATTGAGGGGAACTGTGTTGTTTTCATGCTAAAACCTTTCTTTGCTGCTCTTTGCATCTGTTTTTTTTTATGTTAATTAATGGTGAAGTAAAACATAGATTCAACTTGAGATGCGCTTACACTTGCCCTTTAAAAGAACAATGTGGAGATTCAAAATATTCTATAATAGTAGCAAACTTACATTGAATGTTTATCTGTCAATCAGATCCACTCACCAAGTTATCTGTTATCACTTTCTTGTGGATGATTATTGGCATTAACTGCTATCATACCTGGAACCTCTGCTGTGTCCATTTAACCAAATGTTGCATATTATTGAAAATGGATTTAAGTTGTTCTTTTATAATGATATTTTGCAATAGGGGGTTCTGAGAAGGCAGTGGTTCCTCATATTATTTGGTAACTGTACCAGCTACAGATTACAAAAGTCTCTGACCATTAAAATGCAATACAATAACCATGACATATTAGTCAGAATTTTTTTTATATTTATCAAATAGGGTAATAAGAATTCTATTTATCGACATGGATATATTGGTTCCATAGCATGACATAGAATTGGAATTAATTAATATTAAATATCACCTTTACTATTTTATTTTGCATTGTAAAAATCATAACATATTTTCAGGTGTATTTCTTCAAATAGTATGTTTTAAATAGTGGTTCTTTAACAAAATAATAAAAAAACACTTTTGTAGAATATAAAGATGAATACCTACATAATACAATAAACTGTAAAATAGTATAATGAGTGTGCATTATTTGCATAATGTCATAAAGGATTATATGTATCAACTATTCTTATTTATCTCATGAGAGATAAAGAAGTATCAAGTGTTGCTCTACAGAAACATTGCCAAAAGTGTGATTCTCTGTAAGATAAGAATCTCTCTTAAACATGCCCTGGAGGTTACTGATCTTTGCTGTAAGGAACCAGATCATGCAAACTATCAACTGGTAACTGACTAATCTACAGTAAATTTGCATGGTTCTCAAACTGATTGCTTTAAAGAGACACAGTCATTACAATTTGCACTTTTTAATTTTAGAAAAAAATATTTTATTTAGCTGCCTGTGACTCATGTAATTGAGGCCATATTCTCTTTTAGCAATTATGCAATTACTTACTTATTGTAAGGAAATATACTTAATTTGTTTAAAAAAATATATATTAAAGTTGTATAGCTAACAAAATACAAGGGGCTACATTTAATGCATGTGTCAACAGATACTGTCATTCACCTTTCCTTTCAAGAGCAGACTAAAATGTGGAAGGTGTTAACAATAAAATAAATATGTTAGGATAGTTTGACCCCCCAAATAAACTCATCAGCACATGCACTGGGGATCTCAGGTACAAACTGTAGCGGCTTCAGACCCATTTTCTCCCCTAAATTGGTGCATTGAGGGGAGTGAGGAACTGAAATGCAGGTCATATTGATGCCCCTATAATATTAAGGGGCCTTATGAGCCCCTTCTGCACCATGGGTCAGTGGGGGGAAGGGAGTAATTATTAAAAAAATATTAATAAAATTGCACCCGACCCATCATAACTTTATTTGCCTATTTGGCCAAGGGTGGACCATAAAAAAATCCACCCATTGACTCCATGTATTTTTTGTAGCACTGACACTGACATTAATGACATTAATGTTCGTGTGGTAATGCAAATACTACATTATACAATAATAGCAATTAATTTTAATTTGCTGAAATAATCCAGTATTGCAGAAAAACAGAACAACTGATAATATCATAAGTGTTGTTAACATGTATAATTTCAGTACTTTGTAGCCATCTGCTGCAAGGCAGTTATTATTTAATTGGAAGAAATAATTGCATATGACAATGTAAAATTAAATTACAGATGTTTTAAATAACAGGACCTGAAATGTATGTGCAGATAGGAGTATAAATACACACCGGCATATACATAACTGCTCCATGTATACATTTTACTGATTTAGCTCCATGCAGGTAACCTGTGCTTTAACTACATTGAAACCTCAAATTATATGTTTGTCAAATAACTGTTGACCTGTAGTATCCACTCAACTATGTGTCCCTGTCACCACCATGCAAAATTATAAATGCCTGGTTAATTAACCTGAAATTGTGGGAAGGGCTGGAACGCCACTACACCTCTTAAATACTTCCTACGACACACCTCCATGCTTGCATCAATCTCGTACCCCTTGCATGCCGAGTCATGTCATACCATACCTTACCCCTTGCTTTTTCAGTTCTGTCACACTGTACTGTACCCCTAGTATACCAAGTACCATCTTACCCTACCATACTCCTAGGGTTCCAAAGCCCATCATACCCTACCATACTCCTGGCAAATCCACATGGTACTCCTAACATCGGTCATATCTTACCTTCTGGTATTTCCTTGGGTTCCAAGTCATATACTCCCAGCGTGCCTTACATACAAAGTCACTGTCATTCTTAGCGCAGGGTGGTTGTCTTTGTAGTCATATATTCTATATCTCACCCGACACATATATATTTTTGTACTGGCATCACATTTTCCACCAGAGTCTTTATACCATTTGTAATCCTTAGTCCTAATTGCACATCTCCTTGGGATTTCACAGCAATATCCATCCAAACTCCAAGGATACCAAGCATCTACATATAATCTAAAAAGCCAAAGGGTCATACATATTGGCTCATTCCGATTTTTTTACGGCCATCTACATATTCTAGCCATCTGACCATCTTCGCAAATTCTTCTCACTTTGAGTCCACCACCATACTCAACAGCCTTAAAAAATCAGCTTGTATGGTTACCTTGTCTTCTTACTCCGGTCCCCAGGGAGGTGTCCTGATCCAGGTCCCCTCCATCTCATTCCCCAAGACATGGGCTTATGTGTCATTAATTGGAAATCAATGAAATAAAGTATTGGAGAATGTTGTGCTATTAATTCTCAGACCTAACATCACTTTCACTCTTAATAAAAGTACAGTATTTTTTTTTTTTTTCATGTTAAAGTGCTTTGATTTGTCATTAAGCCCTCTGCGAGACCTCCTTGGTACCAGTAACCTGTGGATCAATTTTTGCCAATTGCAGGATTGACAGAGTGGTTAGCGAGGGAGAATCGGAGCAATTGAATAGCGATTTGCGATTTTAGCCTTGCAACAGTGAAAGCTCAAGGGCTTGGAGGGCACTTGCGATTTTAACGATCACAATGAATCACAGCTCGGAGCCTGTAACTCGATCGGAGCCCGCAAACGAAAGCCAATTGAATAGCAAAATAACTTGGACGTCCATTTGCAAGCCCGGATCTAAAAAATGGAGCTCATTGGCCCCTATTTAACTCTAAGACTGTAATTACGTTCACACTGCCCATATGTCTGTGGGTTAGACATTTGTTACAGTTACAGATGTATGTAATTTATTCAAGCCCGCAAGTACAGGCTCACAGCCCCAACACGCAAACCATGAACCCGTACGTAGCATTTCAGGGCATGATCATGATCAATTAAGCAAGCCAAGTAAGTTACAATTTAGACACAGCTAATGGTAAATGAGACCGTCATCATGACATCAGTAAAACATGGAGTTTAAACTACAATCAATTAGTGTTTAGAAGTCCGATTTGCAATCGTACTCGAAATCCAGAAATGGAGAAATCAATAAAAGTCAATAAAGCACATGTTCCATGAGAGTTCTATGATATGCATTAACTCCTTGATTCCCAGGATCGATATAAGACGGAAATAAAACATTAAAAATATATTTTTTTATTGCAGATTTGCGAGCTTGAGACTGCTGTGGAAGTAAATTAAATTAATTTCTTTCATTGCTTTCCCAGCATTTTTAAGTGCAGGAGTGTATTTATATTTGCTTTTGCAGTGTTATAAACAGGTGTTTAACCCACTTGCGAGTCCTATCTAGTATTTTTTGATAGATTTGCCATTCATGGGTTTGAAGGCAACTGCAGGTTTGTATTGTTGTAAGTAAATATGGATTTTGCGTCTTTAGCACTTGTAACATTTACAGGCCTGCAGCCCTATTAAATTCGGGCTACATGTTAAAACATACCTCGTAACATAGAATTTAAGGCTTACTGCAATTAAATTAGCCCCGTAAAGTAGGCAGCAGATTAGCAGATCTGCAGATTAGATGCAAAAAAAGTCTTGGATTGGCAACGTTGAACTTCGCGGCCGTAAATCCTTTGATCTGTCAAGCCCGAACCGCTACAATTCCAATCATGCTATTAAATTGCAACAAAGTCACTCCCGAGCAAGCCCGTAACACGCAAATGGTGCCCAAAGGCCAATGTGTGCTGGAGAGGACTCGCAAAGGGGGGTAAAGTCCAATACGTAGCACTTGAAATACAAATAAAAACATACTACTGTACAATTATTAAAAGGGAAAGTGATGTTAGGTCTTATAATTAATAGCACAACATTCTCAAGCTCGCAAATTGGCCCAGAAAAATACTTTATTTTATATATAATTGTTTGTGTTATATCGATCCAGACAATCAATGTGTTAATACATATACTGTAACTCACATGTGATATCATATTTACTGCTTTATTAATATTGCATTATAACTGGAATGTGGGTGAGATTGTAACTCGTAATTGAACCCCGTAAGACTTTGAAATCCAACCTCCATTTTTCTGTGACGCAATTGTGATAATATCTGTTTCCATTGGCTCCGTCTAAACTCGTAATTACGGGTTTGACTAATTGATTACGTTCAAGCCCGCAAATCCGATGGGCGATGGAAGGTTTACTGGTCTGCGTCTCTAGCTCGTTATAATTTAATAGCACAGTAACTCGGCCAAATTTCAAGCCAGCAGCCATTGCAGGCTTCATGTTGCATTTATGGGGGTCAAATTTAATAGGGCTGTTGGAACATCAAAACAGGAGATAGGATGGAGTTACGTTTTTGACAACCGCAGTGATTTTGAGCCTTTAACTCGCAACTGGAATGCGAGTAGCTAAAAGTAGCCAATTAAATATCAGTATTTACGGGCTCCATTACGGGCTCAAGTAATTGCGTTTTGGACAACTAAATAGGGGTCTAGGTCGGAAGGTTTATAATCTAGAGCAGATGATGGTGGAAGATTGAGATAACAAAGTAAGGGACACTCTAGTAAAAAAATGGTTATAATATTTTTAAGAAATATGTCTTATATATATTCTGGTAAAATGATATATAATATAAAGAAAAACAGAAAAGAAAAACATAGCATTTCCCTAGTTATATTGCTAGTGACTAAGTAAATAACTTGTTATATCATATTTAAACAAATTCAAGATTAAGGCTGTATCAATTGAAAAGGACGCTATGTGATGCATGGTTCATATCTTAATGTACAGCACATACCACACATGCATCATACACTTCTATATAAACACCAGATAAATACATTGGGGAATAGTCAGAGAAATGTAACAGATACAAGGTGATGGGGAAATCTCCTTGAGACCAAGTTTCTGGCTAAATCATATTATTATGGATACATTTACCATGTTCCATTGCAGTGGCAGAGCTAGAGATCATAGGGCCCTGGTGCAAAAAAAATGTTGGGCCCCCCTCAGGGTTGTAAAAAATGTGTTGCGCTGGGCCCCACCAGGACCAAATCACTCATTGCTCCTGCCTATGAGAAGCTCCTCTGCCTGCTGCACAGCTCCAGGGTGCAAGCTCCATTTTACTGTGACATCCTTTACATATATACACTTATACACATATATAAACATAACCCCCACACAGCACCCGCTGTCTTGTCAGCAGCCATCCCCTCTCAGGATTCATCCCCGCACAGCACCCAACCACTCTTAACACCCACCTCACATAGCACCCATCCCTCTCTCCTTTTTTCCTCCTTCACAGAACCCCCTGTACTTTGCAGCCCTTGCTCTCTCATCTTCTTCCCTGATGCACAACCCAACATGCTAAACTGCTACACACTGCCACCTGTTGGAGCTTCAGTAGAAATGCTCTTTTTTAATAGGCACACACAAATTTCAGGCTGAGGGGCAGTGTGTTTTGCCACAGGGGGGTCCAACGGGGGTCTCAATGGGGCCTTAGCGAGTTGGACCAGGGTGGGAGGCCCCAGGAAGGCCCCTACACTCCAGAAAAAAAAGTAAATGCAAAAAAACATTTTTTTTTACATTTACACAGCAATGGACCACCACCAGCACCACTGGTAGATCCACCCCTGTCCCATTGATATTTTCAAACATGCCATCACATTGTCCCAGCAGTGGTTTACTCGTAAGTATCCCCATTATATCTCTGTCGAAATCTTTGAGGATCATTCTTGGGAAAATGGTTGATAAATGTATGTACTCTTGTAGGATCTAGCCATGGTACAAATCCAATTAAATTACAGCACTCCATGTATTGTTTTGTGAGATGGCAGATGCATCAGTGTGATAAACTGTGCATCAATGATGATTAATATGACCTATTATTATTTTTTATTTATAACAGGTCTGTAATTTCCAATGGTGCTGCACAGTGTTAAATAGAAAAAAAGTTGTTGTTGTTCAGTCTTTCAATCATGTCCAACTCTCAGTGACCATATGGATACAGCAGGCCAGGCACACCTGTCTGGTTGTGCTTATCCATATGACTTTATTGGCCAAGATACTGGAATGGGTTGCCAGTTCCTTCTCCAGTCGACCACGATTTGTCTGACTTCTCTAATATGACCTGCCCATCTTGGGTGACCCTACATGGTATTGCTCACAGCTTCATTGATGTACACAAGCCCCATAACCAAGACAATGTAGTGATCCAGAAGGGAAGTAATAAAGCAATACAAACAAATATGAAATACTGCCATTGACGCTTACAGTGCAGATTTTTTAAAATTCTTTATTTAAAGTTTCACATACATAAACAAGTGTATTCACATTTTTAACAGAATAAACAGCTAGTAACCCTCCTTTACAATTGGAGGAGCTTTAAATTATTGCTAATAAATACAGTTTGGGGGTAAAGAAGTAATGGGGGGAGAAACTTGAGTAGGAGAGAAAGATCGGAGAAAAAGAAACCCCAATATTAACCCCATACCAATGGTACCTACAATGAATTCCCATATCACATAAATCTGTATGTGTATAGAATTAATCAATGTAATGCATGTTTCTGATATAAGCCATATGTGTTAGATTAGAAAAAATTAAAACAGGGAAACTTCCATATATATATTTAACTATATATTTATTTGATTTAGTCCTGCTCCATATCTGATTGTTTAAATGTCTAAGGAATCAAATTCACACGTTGTCATAGCTAAATATACCATGGGGACCCTGGAGACCCCCATGGCATAGATTTTAATAGAGACCCTTATGGTCATACTTCAGATGGCAGAATCCATGAGTGCTGCCGGCAATGGGGAGCTACAGTTCATTGAGGGAACCATGAATGCCAACATGTACTGTGACATACTGAAGTAGAGCATGATCCCCTCCCTTCAGAGACTGGGCCGCAGGGCAGTATTCCAACATGATAATGACCCAAAACACACCTCCAAGACGACCACTGACTTGCTAAAGAAGTTGAAGGTAAAGGTGATGGACTGGCCAAGCATGTCTCCAGACCTAAAACCTATTGAGCATCTGTGGGACATCCTCAAACGGAAGGTGGGGGAGTGCAAGGTCTCTAACATCCAGCAGCTCTGTGATGTCATCATGGAGGAGTGGAAGAGGACTCCAGTGGCAACCTGTGAAGCTCTAGGAAACTCCATGCCCGTGAGGGTTAAGGCAGTGCTGGAAAATAATGGTGGCCACACAAAATATTTACACTTTGGGCCCAATTTGGACATTTCCACATAGAGGTGTACTCATTTTTGTTGCCAACAGTTTAGAAATTAATGGCTGTGTGTTGAGTTATTTTAAGGGAACAGCAAATTTTATACTGGTATACAGACTGTACACTTACTACTTTACATTGTAGCAGAGGGTCATTTCTTCAGAGTTGTCACATGAAAAGATATAATAAAATATTTACAAAAATGTGAGATACTCACTTTTGTGAGATACTGTATGTCAGGTAGCGGATAGTAATGGGCAATGCCGAGGCATAGCAGGTAGGTAGGTATTGAGGGGTTTTCCTGGCTCGTAGGGGTAGAGGTATTAATCCCGTAATTGTGTTGGATTTGTGAAATCAATCCTCACGGCCCACACAATTAAGGTGTTAGCTTGTTGATAGATCAGATTTGATGCATCTAGGGTTCTCAAAGGCATTTTTTTTTACCTCTACAATGGGTTAAAGTACACGCAGGCTTTTTTTTTAATATCAGCAATCATAAGGACTTACAAGTAAACCACTGCTGGGACAATATGATGGCCTTTTTTTAAATATCAATAGGACAGGTACAATTCTAGATACTTTACGAGAATTCAGAAGGCATTTGTCATAGATTTTTTGAAGGTGTATGAAGTGATTGCTCATAACTGCTTTACAAGTAAACTTGCACTTTCGCCTACGAGAGAAACAAAATTGAGGTCTTGTTGTGTAACATTGGCGATTCAAACAGGACAGTGACCATCACGTGCATGGATCCTGCTGCTTCACCGGAGAACTGACAAGCCAACCCTTGACTTTTGTGGCTAATACCCCTCAAGCCCCTACGTTAGCAGGACCCACAACACTTTCTCTACCACTATGTAACCTTAGTCACACGTCTCATGTACTCTATATTCCTTGTACTTAGTGCTATGGAATATGTTGGAGCTTTATAAATAAAGAATAACAGTAATAATAATCTCTCTGGTATGCTCTTGTTTACCGAATCACATCTGATTTATCTTCTAACACTTCCATTATCTCAACAGATTATTATTATTAACTGTTTTCTCCTTTTACCATAAGTAATATCCACTGACTTGTCTTATCCTTATTATTTGTTCCCTGCTTCTACTTTCCCTGTTGTAAATGGCTGTGATGACCATTTACAAATAAAAACATGCATGCACCTGGATCAAGTGAAGATATCAGTAGAAGATACTCAGAAGAATTTTGTCCTTATTTACTCTGGTTTAAGAACACAATAATAATAAGTAAAAGCAAGTGTATTTACCTAAAGAAGGATACTAATTACAACCTGCTAGATAATGAATCTAGCCAATGAATCTTTCTTTCACTCTGACATGTCTATTGAGAGAATTAATTATTTTTTTCCATTTCATTATCTTTTTCCCCCATTTATCTGTATTTACTATTTTTCATATTTACCTCTGAGTTTTCTTGAACCTTGAACTCTTGCCCATTAAAGGGCCACAGTGATGGTCCCAATTATATTAAGATATTAAAGTAAATTAAAAGCCCAGCTATAATTAAAGATATCTGTATTTGGTTGGTACAGTAAGGACACAGTTTATCCGACAATTACTAATCTGGCACCTCCTTTAATCTGGCATTTTCCCCTTTGCTTCTGCAACCTTTTGTACTGACATGGATTACCACTTCCGCTGTCAGTAAGTGCCCATGCACAGGAGCTCAAAGGGTTAAGGTAGGCAGTGGAAGGAATGGGTGGCTTTGCCTGACTAACACGATTTGCCGGAGCACTGCTGGGACCTCATTCAAATGCGATTTGGCCAATTGAATAAGGCTCCATATAAGCACACAGCATATATTTTTTTACAGAAGTTTTTATTTAGTGAAGACCTTGCTTTTGGATAGAAGTTCACTAACTAAAGACATTGGTAAATAACATTTGCTATGTGCTTATATAGAGCCCTATTCAATTGGCCAAATCGCATTTGAATGAGGCCCCTGTTCAGGCAAATCTGTTAATCTGGCAAACTCCTGAAATGGAGATGTCCTACATGAATTTTAAAAAATACGATAAGAGAGACTCAATCAGCAGGGAGGAAATGTATTTTTTTACATTAAAATTACCCTAAATCTTTTTTTTATTATTAAAGATATCCAGCCTTATTAAATTGTGATTTGGCCAATTGAATAGGGCTCTATATAAGCACAGAGCATATTTTTTTTACAGACGTTTCTCAGTTTTCCGCTAGTAGTCAAGCATGCTTGTACATGGGAGACCCGTTTCTGCATGTACTAAAAAAATTAAGAGGCAATGGGCATATCCCATCAGTCTAATTATGTCATATTGGAAAAACATCAATACAAATACTGATATAATATAATACAGGGCAATAGATACTTATATTATAACTAACCTCCATTAAAATTGGAAATTTCTATTTATAGGTACTATCAATAAGGAGAATGTAATAGAAGTAGAAAATTAAAGTGACATATATGGTATGGTATAAGTAAAAACCTATAAGTAATGACAAGTACAATTGTACATTATCTAAAACAATGCACTTTCCTACAGTAAGATAATATAGACATTTGCTATTTTGACCTATCAGTCATTTTTTGGTTCACCCACAAACAGATTGAAATCTTTTGTTAAAGGGATATTGAACACAAATTTCTTCAAGTATTTAAAAAAGCATGTTTTAAAATGACAAAATGTTGTTTTTTGCAAAGCAAAATGTTAAGTAAAACCTGTTTTAACTTCATTGAAACTCACAGGAAAGGCAGAGAGCTTACTTTAGATAAGTTTTTTCTCTGCAGCCTTTATTTAAAAAAAGGAATACACATTCTGTCCCATTATCAAATCTATATCTGATGCAACAAATACAATTATTTTTCTATCCTTTTAATGAGATCTAATTGAAATGAATTGCTGATAAGCCCATGGGGCACCTAGTCCATTGTCTTGTTTGCAGTCACTTGGGTCTGAGCATGTCTGTCATATCCCATTCCTTGCTAGCCTCCTCATCGCCCGTATGTCCAATCCTTATTGTACGTCCCTACTAGACTCTACCATACACAACTCTCAGTGTCTGCAGCATCTCTGTCAGTCCCTCCACTAACTTCCCATAGCCTCCAGAGTGAAATGTTAAATAATGTCCCTTACATATAATACCCCCACACACTGCCCTCTTCACTTTGCTAATGACCTTCTTATTTCGTTTTCTCTCACTCCCGTCTTCGGGACTTTTCTCAAGCTGCCCCTCGCTCCATCAAACGTTTTCTTACCTCAAAAGCTTTAAAAACTCACTAAAATGCATCTAAAAAAGAAGCTTACCACCTTCAGTCTTAACATGTACAACTGCATACTCTATATAATTACTCACACAAATAATCTTTTGTGTAACACAAAGACACCTCCACTTACATCAGTCTACTGCAGTGGTAGTTAACCTGGTCCCTACCGCCCACTAGTGGACATTTCAAGCTTTTACCATCAAAAGCGGACAGTATGTATTAAAAGGTTGCCTTGTTCACTGACATCTTGTACCTGTTACCCTCCTGCCTCACATCCTTTACCTTACTTCGAGCCTTATTAAATTAGGATTCGGCCAATTGAATAGGGCTCTATATAAGCACGTAGCATATTTTTTTACAGAAGTTTTTAGTTAGTGAACTTCTATCCAAAAGCAAGGTTTTCACTAACTAAACACTTTTGTAAAAAATATGCTGTGTGCTTATATAGAGCCCTATTCAATTGGCCGAATCACAATTTAATAAGGCTGTAGATATTTTAGATTGTAAGCTCTTCCGAGTAATTACTTAATTTTTGTTACATCAAGCTGTCTGCTCACCTGTTTTTTAATCACATTTGTATTGTATTATACCTGTACTTGTGATTTGCTGTTTGTACCCACTGTACTTTAATCTACTTTGTAAATAGGGGTATGGAAAATACTGGTGCTTTATAAATATTATTAATATTATCATTATCATTATTATTATTATGATTAATAATAATAATAATAATAATAATAAAAATATATATATTAATACCTAGTCTTTTTGTGTGCAAGCAAATACACTCAAGGCTATGGATCTAATGACTCAGGGTCTAATCAGTGATTAATGTCTCTTGTTACCAAAAAATTACCAACCTAATCTAGAGATAAATGTAGCACTCACATTTGCCAGCCTCAAGGATATGAGGTTTAATAATGGTATAGGTTGAGAGAGGTCCAACGTCTGGTCCACCCTATGATCCTGATGGTACTGGATGCTTCTGTTGAATGGGCCGTTCCATAACTACAAACGTACACTTGAATATAAGTGACATGCTCTTTTGAATGTAATATAAAACAGCCTATAATGTATTACTTTTAAATATAATTATGCTTCTGTGACATCTACCATTTTACTCTATAGTGATCAGCCTTCTGGGGTGGGATGGGACTTTGAATACACAGAAAGTTTGTACCTACACAATGGGAAGAATAAATATACAAATGGTTCTCAACAGCTAACCCTAGTACCAGTTCCGCTCCCTGAGACCTTACTTGCTGGTAGTCAAGAACAAAGAAGGATGAGGAGAGCCTTAAACTTTAAACAAACCATTAGCATTAGCCCCAGTTATAGATCATTGAGGAATTTATCTGCAGCTAAAATGTACTCTATTGAAATACATGCAAAACTAAATGGAAAATGCAGTGATTCACTTGCAGTATCACCATGCTCAAGATGTTCTGGATCTCCAAGGTGGTCCCCATGAGCACTTAAAAGCAAAGTAGCCGGTCCCCAGACAAAATACGTTTTTGAACCACTGGAATATACAACTGACAGTGCTCTCATTGATAGAAAGCTCATTAGTTTAGACAGATAACCCCTGTAAGCAGAAGATGCAAAAAGCAGACTCAATAAAGGAAATGGAAGCCTGCAGTAAAGAATAATTGCATATAAAGGTGAAAAATGTAAAGGTTGTCATAATCAAGTTCATATAGACAAAATGCATCCACAGTAGTCCTTTAAAAATGATTGTAATGGGAAGTGGGGCAGGAGCAACCTCTTCCGCCCATTTATAGGAGGCAGCGGACGCATGTGACATCCCAGAACCAGGGCAAACAAGCCTACGTCTCCGGGGAACCAACCAGCTTACTGGACAATGTCAAGACTAACACGGACAATGCTGGCCCCGCTGCGGAGGTCACGCCAGGCTCCTGACCCTACTGGCCTCTTCTTCTGGGGACTCTGATAAAGGCTAAGTTCTCTTTTAAGGGCCCATAGACCCATAGTGTGGGCTTCTGATTTATATTGGAAAAATGATTAAAGACCTAATTTGTTAGTATTGTTCTAGATTGCCAGGTTATTGTGTTCCCCACTTTAAGTAGATTAGATTTCTGTTTGCTATTTGGAGAAATTGATTAAGGTTACTTTGTAGACTAAAACATTTAACTCTGACTTTCCTTAGTTATATCACGAGAAAAGAGCTAATCGTTAACTGGGTTTAGCCTTGTAGTCTAACTAAACGGATATATCCTGCTGAAGCACGACTGACTGTCTTTCTTTTATTTTCTCCCACTGGATAACAGGAAAATTGAAATTTCAGCCGCAGACCAACAGATAGTGCAGCTCCTCCTTGCTCTCCCTCCTACGAGATCACCTCTCAGGTAAAGACACATACACCTAGGATCCCACACCGAGTTTCCAATGGCTCTGTCTAACTACACTCTAATAACCCATAATGTGAAGGGTTTCAATTCCCCTTTTAAGAGGCGGAAGGCTTTTGCATTCTATAAAAAACATAAGCCTGCAGTTATTTTTATGCAGGAAACCCACTTCTCTCGTAATAACAAACCCAAATTCCTACACAGGGACTATCCCACCTATTTCCTGGCCACCCTCCCTACTAAGAGAGCTGGATGTGCAATCCTCCTACATAAAAAATTTCCGTTCCAAGTAGAAAGCAATCTGGTTGACAAAGAGGGTAACTACGTAATGGTGTCCGGCACTATCGGGGGAGTTAGAATGACTCTAGTTTCACTGTACTCTCCCACTACTTCACCCTACGCAACTTTAATTGGCTTGCTGAAAACAATCGAATCCCAAGACTTAGGAAGGCTGATAGTTGGGGGAGATCTAAACCTCACCTTGGACCCGACTTTGGATAGGTCAGGGAAGCCCGCTAAGAATAAATGCCCCAACAGAACCAAACAGATAGAATCCTTGCTTGATAGCCTGGGGCTGGTCGATGCCTGGAGGGGTATGCACCCGGCCAAGAGAGAATATACATACTATTCCCCAACCCACCTGACATATTCTAGGATTGATGCTATCTCGGTCAGCTCCCCCCTATATGACTCAATTTTGAGAACTGAGATTATACCCTGCCCCTGGTCAGACCATGCCCTAGTACTCATGGAGATAGAGCTGGGGCCAAATTTACAACCCCCCTACAGCTGGAGAATAGACGAATCCCTACTGACTAGTCCGAGTTGTGCGGAGGCAATTGCACAGGACATAAAGCTATTCTTTGAGACTAATGTCTCTCCTGAAACTGGAGCCGGCTGGCTCTGGGTTGCCCATAAGGCCTTTATTAGGGGAACGGCCATTAAGCTGGCCTCAACCCTAAGAAGAAACCTTGGGCAAAGGGAGGCAGACCTTACAGGGACACTAAAGAGGCTGGAAGAGGTAAATCAACAGAACCCTTCCCGCAGGGGTCGCAGGTTAATTGACAGGACAAGGCTTGAACTAGATGGCATATTATCGTACCACACTGAAAGGGCAATGAGGAAGATGAAACATCTATACTATTGGAAGGCAAATAAGCCTGATACAATGCTTGCTAGAAGACTAAATAATAAATTCTCCCACCATAAAATATCCCATATTAGAAGGTCAGACGGTCAAATTTCCTGTAGTCCTAACGACATCCAGAAAACGTTCCAGGACTTTTACCAAACTATATACTCCTCCCAGTCCCATGGAAGTGAACTAGATATAGACGCCTTTTTACGGTCACAAGACCTCCCCAGGGTTTCAGACAGTCAGTTAGAAACACTGAACTCGGACGTGTCCCTAGAGGAAGTTAAATCGGCCATTATGGGTCTTAAGCTGGGCAAATCCCCGGGGCCGGATGGTTTCACCAATTTGTTTTACAAAAAATTTGAACCCCTGCTTACTCCCTACCTAACGCCACTATTCAATGCAATTTTAAATGGGGAGCCCATGCCTCCCGAATTGAACCAGGCTGCTCTGGTGATATTTCCAAAGGAGGGCAGAGATAATCTAGAGGCCAAAAACTATCGCCCTATTTCCCTGATCAATGGAGACGTAAAAATTCTGGCCAAAATCATGGCCAATCGTATTTCTAAATTCTTGCCTGAGTTAATTCACAAGGATCAAGCGGGATTCATCCCCTTTAGGGAGGCCGGGGACAACGTCAGGAAGGTCTTAAACATCCAGCACCTAGCAAAAAAAGTCTAACACCCCATTATGCCTTTTAGCTCTAGACATAGAGAAGGCGTTTGACACGGTGAAATGGTCATATATGTATAAAACACTAGACAAGTTTGGATTTAAGGGTCGTTTTATTAACCTGCTTAGAAGCTACTATGACTCCCCAACAGCCCACTTAAAGTTACCAGGAGCACATAAAGCGAATATCCAAATTCAAAGAGGGACTAGGCAGGGGTGCCCACTTTCGCCGCTGTTATTCGCACTTGTCATGGAGCCATTAGCACAGGCAATTAGAGCTAACTCAGATATCCAGGGGGTTTTGGTGGGAAGCCAGCACCTTAAATGCTCGCTCTTTGCGGACGATTTATTGTGCACTCTGTCCAGCCCCTCTAGCTCTATACCAGCCCTCATGTCTACTATCAAGGAATTTAGTATAGTCTCAGGCCTTAATTTAAATGTGGAAAAAACGGAAGCTTTGGGGATGGGTATGTCACAAACTGAGATAGATAAGCTTAAATCAGAATACAATTTCAGTTGGCCAACTCAGTATTTAAAATACCTGGGAGTAAAGATCACTTCCAATTTTGCCGACTTATATAGGGCAAATTTCCCCCCCTTGTACAAGTCCCTGACTGAAGATAGAAGTGGGCGAACTTTCATATCTCATGGACGGGCCATATAGCAGCGGTAAAGATGAGTGTCTTGCCTAAACTGCTATATTTATTTAGGACACTTCCCATACCGATCCCACTCAAGGAACTTGACAAGTTCCAGAATAGTATGTTTAGGTTTATCTGGGGCAATAAGCGCCCTCATATCTCAAGACAGGTAATGTTTAGACAAAAAAGTAAAGGCGGACTAGCGTGCCCCAACCTGAGGTTGTACCTTAAGGCATCTCAATTGGCCCATCTGCCCAGGTTACACTCTGTTACCCACCAGCCATCCTGGGTATTTATAGAAAATCAGCAGATGCTCTCTCATAGCTGGTATAGGTTGATCTGGATTCCCAAGGAAATGACTCCCTTTCATACGCACCACAATCCTATGATCTCCCTAACTTTGCAGGCTTGGGGGTGGGCCAACTCCAGGTGTCAACTTAGCTCGGGTTTGTCTCCCTTACTATCAGTCACGTCCTTTCCACAAATCCTAAAAGACACGAACCCCATCTCCAAATTTTGGTGGACCTCTAGACTCCTAGACCGGGTAGGGAACTGGGTACAAAACGACAGACTGTTGACTTATGACCAATTCTGCATGATCCACGACCTACCAGCCACGGAAACCTATAGCTACTTGAAAATAAGAAGTTGGGTTAGCAAAACTCTGAGAGAGTTAGGACTCCCTAGGCCCTCCTGGATATCTGTTATATGTAGAAGCCTTCCTCTCATGAAGGGGGTATTGGGTTCGCTATACGGCATTTTTCGAGACTCCACCAGCAGCTAAAAACCTACATTTATGAAACAATGGGAAAAGGACCTGGGGGTGGAATGGGATTGGGACGAGTGGACAGAATCCTGCTCCAACCTCTCCAGAGGTTCCCTCAATGCAGCTCTGCTAGAGACGGCTGTTAAAGTACTGCATAGAGCCTACTGCACGCCCGATAAATTGCAGAAGTTTAAACCACATGAGAGCAATAAATGCTTTAGGGGCTGCCAACAAGTGGGGGACCACATTCACATTTGGTGGTCATGTCCAACTACACAGGAAACATGGAAACAACTAGCACAATTAGCCTCCACACTATTTCAAGAGGTGGTCTCACCCTCTATGGAGTCATGCCTGTTGGGAATGAACATCAAGAACCTCTCTCAATCCCAAAATAAACTAATCCAATTAATGGCACTGGCATCCAAAATACACATAGCCAGCAGATAGAAAAAAGAGACACTAAACTTTCAGGAGATAGTCAAGAAGATCAATTACCTTTTTATCAATGAGAGACTGACTCATATTATCATGGATAGCCTTCACCAGTTTTTGGCAATCTGGGAACCTTGGGTAGCGTCCTCATTAAGTGTTCCCTTGAGGTAACGCCCAAATCCTGATTCAGAGAATGCAAGGAGGGGGCAGGGAGTAAGAAATCCCGGAGGTTCTTCGGCTGCACTACTAAGGTAAAGGTCTAGTGATGATCAGTGGGGTATTTTAGTGAGGATTATAAGGGACAAATTTAGCAGAAACCAGTTTATCTATTTTAGCCTAGTTGGCTAAAAAGTTTATATATTTAGTAAACAGCATTATGGTTTGACTATTCATGTCAATGTCTATTCTTATGTGTTATCTCTGCCTTTCTTTCTCCTACACTTTCATTTGTTGTTTATTTTACTGTGCATTATGTTATACTTTGATAGAAATTTTAAGTTATTATACATGATACTTTATAACTAAAAATGTAAAAGAAAAGAAGGTGAAGTCAGTTCATCATTGGTTAATGTTTGCTGTGTGAACCTGTATAAATTGACTGACGGAATTATTGATCAATATGTTTTATATGTTGTTGTAAACCTTCTAATAAAGAACATTTTCAAAAAAAAAAAAATGATTGTAATCCGCATATGGGAAAATAATGGCAATAATAAATTATGATGCAAGTTTTTAAACAAGATAAAATATGCCACGTAGTCCTTTGGCAGGAAAATGATATGATCCTAAAGCTGGATGGATATGAAAATAGAGGAATCTTACTTAAGTGACTACTATAATTTTGTAAAAACTTCATATGCTGTGAAATATGTAACAACCTAACATTATAGAGCCTGATTCAATTGCAAGCCCGCATCTTGCAGGATAAAGGCCATATGTCTGCGGGCTCCCGTTCATCTCCGATTCCAGTGCTATTCAATTGAAGGAGCCCGCAAGTTATGGGCCGAAAGCCGACTAAACCAAGCACTCGTCCGTAGCAGTTCAGGGTGGGAACATGATCAATTAAGCAAGACCACAACCTTCCATTTCGAAACAACCAATAGAAAATGAGACTGCCATTATTATGGCAAGCAGAAAAAATCTTTAGGGAATAAAGCCCATTAGTGCATAACACTCTAAATATATATAACAAAAAAAGGTGGGCAATCGTAAAATATAAACTTTATTGGTTGAAAAAAACGACGATTAAAACTTTAAAAAGGGAAAGAATAAAAACTGTACAAATACCTTTGAACAGAAAAACTGCAAACCTAATGACCACTGGACAACTGTCACTCATTAAGTGGGGTTTGAGCAGTATTATAAATGAGACACAGAGAGTGTCTATGTATAGGCTTGTAGTACTATGCAACAAAAGGTGTAAATCATTAGAATAGTGGGCCAAACCTTCCTAAGTTACCTTGTGCTATAACTATATATCTCTCCCCAGTAACGGCTGTGAAACCTAGTATAACAACAAAAGGAAGATATAGGTAGCTTGGTAGTATGCTTCTAAACAACAGATTTATTTGCATACAAAAAATCCTCAGTTTGGCTCTTAGATCAACAGGTACTTCATTGCCTCTTATTAGGGTACAATGCCCCTATTATTTGAATGATATAGGTATAATTCAACCATTCAAACGATATGGCTCTTAAATGTCCAGATATTGCATTACCTCTTGTTAGAGTATAACACCACAACTATTTTGGTGGTGTAAGCATAATTTGGGCCATTCTGAACAAGCTCACTCTCTGTATACTCGCATATAGTATAACAGCGTCTCCCTGTGCTGGGGAGATTCGCGCTGCCTAGTTGCGTCGTGCGTAATAACGTCACGTTACGCAACTAGGCAGCGCGAATCTCCCCAGCACAGGGAGACGCTGTTATACTATATGTGAGTATACAGAGAGTGAGCTTGTTCAGAATGGCCCAAATTATGCTTACACCACCAAAATAGTTGTGGTGTTATACTCTAACAAGAGGTAATGCAATATCTGGACATTTAAGAGCCATATTGTTTGAATGGTTGAATTATACCTATATCATTCAAATAATAGGGGCATTGTACCCTAATAAGAGGCAATGAAGTACCTGTTGATCTAAGAGCCAAACTGAGGATTTTTTGTATGCAAATAAATCTGTTGTTTAGAAGCATACTACCAAGCTACCTATATCTTCCTTTTGTTGTTATACTAGGTTTCACAGCCGTTACTGGGGAGAGATATATAGTTATAGCACAAGGTAACTTAGGAAGGTTTGGCCCACTATTCTAATGATTTACACCTTTTGTTGCATAGTACACAAGCCTATACATAGACACTCTCTGTGTCTCATTTATAATACTGCTCAAACCCCACTTAATGAGTGACAGTTGTCCAGTGGTCATTAGGTTTGCAGTTTTTCTGTTCAAAGGTATTTGTACAGTTTTTATTCTTTCCCTTTTTAAAGTTTTAATCGTCGTTTTTTTCAACCAATAAAGTTTTTATTTTACTATTGCCCACCTTTTTTTGTTACAATATTATGGCAGTAAAAAATGGAGGTTACATGTCAATCAATTATGTTCGGGGGTCTGATATGCCATCAGACTCACAAACCCTCAAAATACGAAATTATAAAAAATTAATGCCAATACTGTTCTAGTCCATATGGGTGGCCTGATATGTGTTAACTCATTGATTCCCAAGATCGATATAACTCTGAAATGAAACATTAAAATAAATCGTTTTTTTACTGCCGATTTGCGAGCTTGAGACTGTTGTGCAATCAATTCTAATGTCTATCATGGCTTTCCCCGTTATTTACAGTGCAGTAGTGATTTTTTATTTGCATTTTTCAGTGCTGCGGACAGGGGTTACACTCCCTTGCGGGTCCTCTCTAGCACTCGTAGGATTTTCTTCTACACTTGACGTTTATAGGGGAGAAACCATTTGCGGCCTTGGGGAATTGGAGCAATTGAATAGCGATTTGCGATTTTAGTCTCATCCCACTTTGGGGAGGTCTTCACCAGAAACCAAAATGGTAGATCCCACAGCATATGAAAGGTAAAATATTATAGGCTGTGTAATTTTTTATTATAGGCTGTATTTAAAGTCTAAACAAAACCCATTTTGCATATTTTTGAATTGTAGTTCTTCAAAATAGTATACTTTAAATGTATCAACAGGGGGGTCTCTTAACAGGCAATTAAGTCATGAGCATAAAACCATTATTAAATCTTATATTTAGTTGGCTCTGCTTGTGTCATGATGGATCCCATATTGGACTGCTAGAATGTCTGCAGCTTGAGGGGAGGGTTATTCTATTAAGGCTTACTCTTGCAACACATATTAATAGAGATTGTATCTAAAATACAAGTTCCTCCCATTCTTAGTTAAAGTCACAGAAATTGTTAGAAATTAAGAGCCATGATTATTTATTGTAGAAATGTTGCTCGTTATCAAGTCAAGTAAAAAAAATATATATATACTACATACATCAGTGGTCTTTTAAAATCTATAAGGAGGTAAACATGTACATTATATCATGTCTCTATTCATATGCATTAGTGCAAGGCCTTTCTCAAAGATCCAGAACAATAGGGACAGGGATGTGTTATGACAATTGCTAAGTGTACACACCTATTAAACTTATTACCTAATACAGCCCTTGTTATATGAGACACAAAGGATTTAATTAAGTCATCAGTGTAAAAAACAAACAAAAGAGGTAACCAAGGACACTCTATTCTGTTTAGCTCTTGCACGTTACATCTTATTCACACAGATGAACTCATGTCTTGGTAAACATAAGTACAAGAGAATGTATAGAATTGAATGTGTCCCGTGTCTCCAGTTAGATCTATTAGTTTAATGATAATATGAAACCTAGCAAGACATTATACTATTTCTAACTGTGTAATTAGCATATTAGGATAAACTGCACCCATACAAACATGATGTACACCATCTGGACAAACCTTTCTAAGATGTGCACCTGTCTTTTATGTGTGGATCTTATGCCATACATTTCATTAAAGCCCTGTTAAAAATAGAAACGGGACACATTTTGGGCTACTATATAGCACCATGGAATTTGTTGGAGTGTTACAAATAAATGATACTAGTAATAATAATACATGCATATGTACAAACTATTCCATGGCACTGCACTGACAACTTCAGGCAGCCTGCTACCCCCTAAAAATGTATTGCCCTAGGCACGGGCCTTGAAGGCCTAGGCACTAGCACAATACTAAGTGTGCTATAATTTCTAAAGCAATCACTCAATTTATTATACATCAAATTACTAACCCTACACTTGTAGAAGGTGTAAAATAGTGACCGTGCTGATAAGTCTCCACGCTAACCCTCGATTCCTGATAGAAGACACTGCCAAACATCATGACATAGCAATGTCTTCTATTGACTGCCAGCCTAATGTGCGCGTTTCACCAATAGATTCAACGGAGACCTGGGTACCATGTGTTAAGCTGCTTTTTCTCGGACAGACTTTTTTCTCGAAACGGCACTAAGGCATTGAAACACGCAGGACTTACTTAGCCTGCAAGCAGTTAAGAAACACAGGACTTACTTAGGCTGCAAGCAGTTTAGGAACGCAGAACTTTGGAAAAAAAATCCGACCTTGGAATCTCGCTGGGAAAAAAATACGATCAACAGTCGAACTGTACATTTTCTGATGCAGGAAAATCCAAAAAGATTGCTAGCTCTTCAGGATATTGATTGCTGCATATTAAATATAAATAGGTAAAGTATGGCTTCAAATTTTATTCCAGTCATTTTTGTCGGGCAAGTCGCTAGTTAAATATAATTATCCAGAATACAGAGCACACTATAACTCACCTGCCCATGTTTTGTTTTTCTTTACACAGGCACACTAAGCACTCACACTTGTTCAGTCAGCAATACCTGCTAACCTAATCTTGGATGGTCACCAACCCTCCCACCACCTGCACCCGGATTAACACTCCAACCTTGATCCACTATCTATTCTGCTATGACACAGCACACGCTTGTACATAACCGGGCTCTGGCCTGTTTCAATACCCCAGCAACATATCAAAATGCACTGCCTTGTCCTAATGGTGCTAAATTACATACTGTATTATTATTATTATTTGTACTTTTTTTAAATGTTCTCCTCCTGAGAGAAAAGAGCTTTACATGTGACTCACATGCGCTTCTTGTATGGCTCTGTTACCTCTCTGTCAATCACTCCACTGGCTTCCCTTAGCCTCCAGAATAAAATTTAAAATCATGACCCTAACATACAAAGCCCTTTAACAATAGCGCACCCCCATAAATTTCTGGTCTCATTTTCAAATACTCCCCCAATCGCCCTCTTTGTTCTGCTAATGACTTTCTTCTTTCTACAACTCTTGTCACCTCCTCTCACTCTCGCCTTAAGGACTTTTCTCGTGCTGCCCCTATTCTTTGGAACTCCTTGCCTCGCTGCACCAGATTATCCTCCTGCCTCAAAACATTCAAAACCTCACTAAAAATGCATCTTTTTAAAGAAGTGGATCACGTTCCACCCTAACACACTCAGCACTTCTTTCTCCCTCCTTTACCACACACAATACCTTTAGGTTGTAAGTCTGTGAGTTTCAATCCTGCAGGGTGCTTTGGACACTGGATTTGAGGCTCAAAGACAGGGCCCTCCTTACATTCCTATTTGATACTTTGTATTTACCTTTGCCTGGAACTCATCTTATGTACAGCGCTATGTAATATGTTGGCGCGTTATAAATAAATGATAATACTAATAATAACTCTCTAATGAATTAAACCACAGTTCAAATTGATAGATCTTTGAGGCATGGTTTAATATTAAATCTTCTCTCTCTGATAAAAGCAAAATGAAATGTGTGTCCCAATTCCATGCTACCACTCCGGAGCTAAACTTCCTCAACTCACAACATTTCATCCACCAGATGATTTCCTTATATCTTTCCGTGTACAGGCAATCTAAAATAAAGTGATGGGATAATAATGTTTTCACGTGACAGTCACATGTTTGAGACATTTGTGCAAAGGAAACGTGTCGCCAGAAATGTCCCTGCATATCAGGATAATTAGGAAGGAGTATCATTCGGTAACAGTTATTGGGGATTTATTTTGGGTTCATGGCACAATTTTATTTTGAGGTGATATCTTTAGAGATTTGTGTTGCTTCTTAACCCTTCTTTGGTTGTCCAATATGTGTGCTTAGTCCTATACACTGTGTGTGTCCGGTGTATGTACTTAGTTATATATACTGTGTGTCCGGTGTATGTACTTAGTCCTATACACTGTGTGTCTGGTGTATGTACTTAGTCCTATACACTGTGTGTCTGGAGTATGTACTTAGTTCTATATACTGTGTGTCTGGTGTATGTACTTAGTCCTATACACTGTGTGTCTGGTGTATGTACTTAGTTCTATATACTGTGTGTCTGGTGTATGTACTTAGTCCTATACACTGTGTGTCTGGTGTATGTACTTAGTCCTATACACTGTGTGTCTGGTGTATGTACTTAGTTCTATATACTGTGTGTCTGGTGTATGTACTTAGTCCTATACACTGTGTGTCTGGTGTATGTACTTAGTCCTATACACTGTGTGTCTGGTGTATGTACTTAGTTCTATATACTGTGTGTCTGGTGTATGCACTTAGTCCTATACACTGTGTGTCTGGTGTATGTACTTAGTCCTAAACACTGTGTGTCTGGTGTATGTACTTAGTTCTATATACTGTGTGTCTGGTGTATGTGCTTAGTCCTATACACTGTGTGTCTGGTGTATGTACTTAGTTCTATATACTCTCAGCCTTATTAAATTGCAATTCGGTAAATTTAAAAGGGCTCTATTTAAGCACACAGCATATTTTTTTTACAGAAGTTTTTAGTTAGTGAAGACCTTGCTTTTAGATAAAAGTTCACTAACTAAAAACTTCTGTAAAAAAATATGCAATGTGCTTAAATAGAGCCCTTTTAAATTTACCGAATTCCAATTTAATAAGGCTGTCTGTATCTGGTGTATGTACTTAGTTCTATATACTGTGTGTCTGGTGTATGTACTTAGTTCTATACACTGTGTGTCTGGTGTATGTGCTTAGTCCTATACACTGTGTGTCTGGTGTATGTGCTTAGTTCTATACACTGTGTGTCTGGTGTATGTACTTAGTCCTATACACTGTGTGTCTGGTGTATGTACTTAGTCCTATACACTGTGTGTCTGGTGTATGTGCTTAGTTCTATACACTGTGTGTCTGGTGTATGTGCTTAGTTCTATACACTCATCTTATGTACAGCGCTATGTAATATGTTGGCGCGTTATAAATAAATGATAATACTAATAATAACTCTCTAATGAATTAAACCACAGTTCAAATTGATAGATCTTTGAGGCATGGTTTAATATTAAATCTTCTCTCTCTGATAAAAGCAAAATGAAATGTGTGTCCCAATTCTGTGTGTCTGGTGTATGTACTTAGTTCTATATACTGTGTGTCTGGTGTATGTACTTAGTTCTATATACTGTGTGTCTGGTGTATGTACTTAGTTCTATATACTGTGTGTCGGGTGTATGTACTTAGTTCTATATACTGTGTGTCTGGTGTATGTACTTAGTTCTATATACTCTGTATCTGGTGTATGTACTTAGTTATATATACTGTGTGTCTGGTGTATGTGCTTAGTCCTATATACTTTGTGTCTGGTGTATGTGCTTAGTTCTATACACTGTGCGTCTGGTGTATATACTTAGTCCTATACACTGTGTGTCTGGTGTATGTACTTAGTCCTATACACTGTGTGTCTGGTCTTGTGCTTAGTTCTATATACTGTGTGTCTGGTGTATGTACTTAGTCCTATACACTGTGTGTCTGGTGTATGTTCTTAGTTCTATACACTGTGTGTCTGGTGTATGTACTGTGACCGTTTGCCCCTTAGATGAGATGACAAGCAAGTGGAGTATGGAGTTCTTGACAGGAGTAAGGGAGTTAAAACTTCTGAAGAACTCCTAATTGGTGCAACTTCCCTTTAAAAGCCTGAAAGCATACATGGAAAGGGGTGTGGCTGGCTAGGCTCTGGGCAGGTTGTGTGCTGCTGCCAGAAGCAAGCCCCAGAGTGGAGGCTGATCCTGTGTGGAGTTACAGTGAGAGCTTTGGAAGCAAGCCTGTAAGAGTTACCTGATTTACTGTGGCTGCTAGTATTGAGACAACAGCAGGAAGTGTGAGCTGTTTGCAGGCGCAGGACACTTAGAGCTGGAAGAGTGAATACAGCCTAAGGAAGTTAAGTAAGTGTGAAGGGATTAGTGAGAATCCCCAGGCAGAGTTGCCTTAAAGGCCTAGCGTGTGTGAAGCTGACAGAGGCCTCAGAAGGAAGGTCCCAAGACTTATTATGCCCCAGGGAAGAGGCTGAGTTTGAAGAGAGAAGTGAGAAGGGATTAGTGAGAATCCCCAGGCAGAGCTGCCTTAAAGGCCTAGCGGTGTGAAGCTGACAGAGGCCTCAGAAGGAAGGTACCAAGACTTTTTATGCCCCAGGGAAGAGGCTGAGTTTTGTCAAATGAAGTTAATGCAAGTAGAGTCGTGAAATTTAAGGGTCCCTGGGGTAAAGCATACGGGAGAGACGGGCGGGCCCTATGCTTCATCCGCGAAGGTGTAAAGAGTACCGTGGAAGAGACTTCCAGATGTACTAGAGGTTATGTGTATTTGATTAAACTAGATGTTTATTTCTGTTATTTTTAAGCAGAGTTACTGCTCAGTTGTTACTTGCATTTGCAAATAAACCAATTTGCTGCATTTCAAGCCAGTATCAGTCCCTTTTTCAAGAAACCACAGAGTTATACGACCATCCTTGTCACAGTACTTAGTCCTATACACTGTGTGTCTGGTGTATGTACTTAGTCCTATACACTGTGTGTCTGGTGTATGTACTTAGTTCTATATAATCTGTGTCTGGTGTATGTGCTTAGTCCTATACACTGTGTGTCTGGTGTATGTACTTCATTCTATATACTGTGTGTCCGGTGTATGTACTTAGTTCTATATACTGTGTGTCTGGTGTATGTACTTAGTTCTATACACTGTGTGTCTGGTGTATGTACTTAGTCCTATACACTGTGTGTCTGGTGTATATACTTAGTTCTATATAATCTGTGTCTGGTGTATGTGCTTAGTCCTATACACTGTGTGTCTGGTGTATGAACTTCATTCTATGTACTGTGTGTCCGGTGTATGTTCTTCATTCTATATACTGTGTGTATAGAATATGTACTTCATTCTATATACTCTGTGTCTGGTGTATGTACTTAGTTCTATACACTGTGTGTCTGGTGTATGTACTTCATTCTATATACTGTGTGTATAGAATATGTACTTCATTCTATATACTCTGTGTCTGGTGTATGTACTTAGTCCTATACACTGTGTGTCTGGTGTATGTGCTTAGTTCTATACACTGTGTGTCTGGTGTATGTACTTAGTTTTATATACTGTGTGTCTGGTGTATGTACTTAGTTTTATATACTGTGTGTCCGGTGTATGTACTTAGTTTTATATACTGTGTGTCCGGTGTATGTACTTAGTTCTATACACTGTCAGCCTTATTAAATTGCGATTCAGTAAATTTAAAAGGGCTCTTTTTAAGCACACAGCATATTTTTTTTACAGAAGTTTGTAGTTAGGGAACTTCTATCCAAAAGCAAGGTCTTCACTAACTAAAAACTTCTGTAAAAAAATATGCTGTGTGCTTAAAAAGAGCCCTTTTAAATTTACCGAATCACAATTTAATAAGGCTGTATGTGTCTGGTGTATGTACTTCATTCTATATACTGTGTGTCCGGTGTATGTACTTAGTTTTATATACTGTGTGTCCGGTGTATGTACTTAGTTCTATATACTGTGGGCCTCATTAAATTCCAGCCTCGTAAATAAGAGGCTTCTACTTAAGCCCTACGTACTGCAAAGTTTCTCCAACTTACAATGCTATTAAATTAGCCCTGCTGCTAGCAACGTATGAGCTACGCAGCAGGGCCGTACGTATGAACACTGAGTAAATGTACATGAGGAGTGACAGCCTGCGAGATGATATCGCAGGCTCCCACTCCTCATCAATTGCTGCGGGGGTCCTAAAAGGGACCTCCGCGGCAGTCCCCCACATAAGCCCTGCCGTGGGGGTACTCCAAATACCCCCCCCGGCACCTAAAATTAACCCCCCCAATGCGGGGGTCCCCGTCGGGACCCCCGAAGTGTCCTAACATGAACACTTTGCTGCAGGGGTCCATAGGAACCCCCGCAGCCCCCACACATTAACCCCTTGCAGCGGGGGTCCCCGATCGGCAACGATCAGGCCCCCGCTGCATTTAAAACTTTTAAATTCCCCGCCGCGGCTCCTTAAAGGGCCCGTGGCACACTATTACCCAATTCCGGCCGCAGCACTTAAAATTAACCCCCCTCTATGCTGGGGGTCCCCATCGGGACCCCCGAAGTGTCCCCACATAAAACCATTGCAGGGGGGGGGCCCCGATCTGCATAGATCAGGCCCCCCCTGCATTTAAAACATTTAAATTCCCCGCCGCGGCTCCTTAAAGGGCCCGCGGCCCACTATTACCCAATCCCGGCCACGGCACTTAAAAGTAACCCCCCTCTATGCTGGGGGTCCCCATCGGGACCCCCGAAGTGTCCCCACATAAACCCCCTGCAGCGGGGGGGCCCCGATCGGCACCGATCGTGACCCTGCTGCAATTCAATTTTAAATTTCCCGCCTCGCGGGTCCTCAAAGGACCGTAAAGGTCCTGAAAGGACTCGCACTAAAAATATTAACCCCAGGCAACTATAATTACCACATTAACTCATGGTGGTCAATACAGACCACCATAAGGCCTAAATTAACCCATTAACTCATGATGGTCAATACAGACCACCATAAGGCCTAAATTAACCCATTAACTTATGATGGTCAATACAGACCACCATAAGGCCTAAATTAACCCATTAACTCATGATGGTCAATACAGACCACCATAAGGCCTAAATTAACCAATTAACTCATGATGGTCAATACAGACCACCATAAGGCCTAAATTAACCAATTAACTCATGATGGTCAATACAGACCACCATAAGGCCTAAATTAACCCATTAACTCATGGTGGTCAATACAGACCACCATAAGGCCTAAATTAACCCATTAACTCTTTGTTGTCAATACAGACCACCCATAAGGCCTAAATTAACCCATTAACTCATGGTGGTCAATACAGACCACCATAAGGCCTAAATTAACCCATTAACTCATGGTGGTCAATACAGACCACCATAAGGCCTAAATTAACCCATTAACTCATGATGGTCAATACAGACCACCATAAGGCCTAAATTAACCCATTAACTCATGATGGTCAATACAGACCACCATAAGGCCTAAATTAACCCATTAACTCATGGTGGTCAATACAGACTACCATAAGGCCTAAATTAACCCATTAACTCATGATGGTCAATACAGACCACCATAAGGCTCTATTTAACCCCATCAGTCCCATAAGGGTATATTATTACCATTATGGGCCTGTTACAACCCAACATTAACCACATAAGTGCCTTGATGGTCCTCAAGGACCATCATTACACTAACTACAAACACTACACTATAACCCCCAATAAACCATTTAATCTAAACTAACCCCCCTCTACACGAATCTATTAACACTTACACTACCTACCTACACTACCTACCCCCTAATAAACCTCCCCAACACCCTAATTACAAAAAAAAAAAAATACAGTACAGAAAACAAAAAAAACTACAGTACAGGAAAAAAAAAAAAATACAACCCCACCCCCCCACTACAGAAAACAAAAAAATACATTACAACCCCACCCCCCACTACAGAAAATAAAAAAATACATTACAACCCCACCCCCCACTACAGAAAATAAAAAAATGACACACCTGAAAAGGAAAGACAGATAAACACAATACAATACATACATATAATACATTACATACATTAGATACAATACATGACATTACATATAATATATTAAATATAATATATTACATATATTTAATATATTATATTTAATATATTATATGTAATATATTATAATATATTAAATATAATATATTAAATATAATATATTAAATATAATACATTACATACATTAGATACAATACATGACATTACATATAATATATTAAATATAATATATTAAATATAATACATTACATACAATACATGACATTACATATAAGATATTAAATATAATATATTACATATAATATATTAAATATAATATATTACATATAATATATTACATATAGTCCAAATCAAATACCCCCTATCTATCTAACATACAATCTATTTAATTTAAAATAAATCCTAACTATATCAAATACATCCCCCTATCTATCTAATATACAAAAAATCCTAACTACATACACAGACCCTAATTCTAAAATAAAATAAAATAATTACAGTCCTAACTACATACACAGACCCTAATTCTAAGCTAAAATCAATAAATTAAGGCCACTTACCTTTAAGATGTTGCTTCAGATCACTAAACTATGGGTCAAAAAAAAAAAAATTAGTACAAAACATTAACATCCGATAAATAAACATTCTATACATTCTAAATAATATACTCACCTTTACAGCATGTCCCGTCACTGTTTAGCTCTTCCGGCGTGGCCCTGTTAAAAAAAAAACACAATACATGAATACATTAATACAATATATCAACAATAAATAAAATACACATATAAACATCTAAATATACATTTAACTTCCCTCCCCGCGATGTCCCCGGCCTTCTCTCCTTCAGCCCCGGCTGGGCGGCGGAACCATCTGCGCTCTAAAAAAAAAAAAAAAAAAAAAAACTAACGGAGGTCTGCACTGGCAGACCTCCCGACGCTAATGAACCTCCCGGAGTCGTTTCCGGGAGGAAATTGGCATTGGCGGCTTGTGATTGGCTGAAAAAGCTGTCAGCCAATCAAAAGTCGTCAATGTAGGAGCCAATCAGGATGCGCAGATGTCTTCTACCAATCACTCCGTGGGGGTGTATCCCATAGTGATTGGCTGAAGGCATCTGAGCCATGTGATTGGTTCCCAGAAAGATAGACAAGTGTTTTAGCCAATCAGGGTGGGATATTGGGGTGTATCCCATCCTGATTGGCTCACACATTGACGACTTTTGATTGGCTGAAATTGATAGACAGCTTTTTCAGCCAATCACAAGCCGCCAATGCCAATTTCCTCCCGGAAACGACTCTGGGAGGTTCATTAGCGTCAGGGAGGTCTGCCAGTGCAGACCTCCGTTAGTTTTTTTTTTTTTTTTTAGAGCGCGGATGGTTCCGCGGCCCAGCCGGGGCTGAAGGAGAGAAGGCCGGGGACATCGCGGGGAGGTAAGTTAAATGTATATTTAGATGTTTATATGTGTATTTTATTTATTGTTGATATATTGTATTAATGTATTCATGTATTGTGTTTTTTTTTTTAACAGGGCCACGCCGGAAGAGCTAAACAGTGACGGGACATGCTGTAAAGGTGAGTATATTATTTAGAATGTATAGAATGTTTATTTATTGGATGTTAATGTTTTGTACTAATTTTTTTTTTTGTTTGACCCATAGGTTAGTGATCTGAAGCAACATCTTAAAGGTAAGTGGCCTTAATTTATTGATTTTAGCTTAGAATTAGGGTCTGTGTATGTAGTTAGGACTGTAATTATTTTATTTTATTTTAGATTTAGGGTCTGTGTATGTAGTTAGGATTTTTTGTATATTAGATAGATAGGGGGATGTATTTTATATAGTTAGGATTTATTTTAAATTAAATACCGTATTTTTCGCCCTATAAGACGCACCGTCAGATAAGACGCACCTAGTTTTTAGAGGAGGAAAACAAGAAAAAAAAAATCTGAATCAAACACAAATACACTTTACACACAGATACACACCTACATTACACACAAATATATATATATATATATATATATATATATAGATACACATACATACATATACATACACACATAAATATACATATATATATATATATATACATACATACATATACATACACACATAAATATACATATATATATATATATATATATATATAGATACATATACATACACACATAAATATACATACACATACATGCACACATACACACACACATACATACATACACATACATGCACACACATACATGCACACACATACATGCACACACATACATGCACACATACACATACATACATACATATACTGCAGCATTTGGGAGCATTTGGGAGCCCTTGACCCTCCCTGACCCTCCCTGACCCTCCTGATCCTCACCTTCCTTCTGATCTCTGCCATCTTGATCTCACCCCAGCGCTTCCTACCAGCACTCCTCGTGTACTGCAGCGTTGCGTGTGTGACGTCACTAGGACGCACCGGCCGACGCGATGCTGGTAGGAAGCGCTGGGGTGAGATCAAGAGGACAGAGGCAGTTTGAAAAGATATATTCGCCGTATAAGACGCACCAACTTTCCTCCCCCCGTTTTGGGGAAGAAAAAGTGCGTCTTATACGGCGAAAAATACGGTAGATTGTATGTTAGATAGATAGGGGGTATTTGATTTGGACTATATGTAATATATTATATGTAATATATTATATTTAATATATTATATGTAATATATTATATTTTAATATATTATATGTAATGTCATGTATTGTATGTAATGTATGTAATGTATTATATTTAATATATTATATTTAATATATTATATGTAATGTCATGTATTGTATGTAATGTATTATATTTAATATATTATATTTAATATATTATATGTAATATATTATATTTAATATCTTATATGTAATGTCATGTATTGTATCTAATGTATGTAATGTATTATATGCATGTATTGTATTGAGTTTATCTGTCTTTCCTTTTCAGGTGTGTAATTTTTTTATTTTCTGTAGTGGGGGGTGGGGTTGTAATTTATTTATTTTTTTCTGTACTGTAGGTTTTTTTTTCTGTACTGTAGGTTTTTTGTTTTATGTACTGTAGGTTTTTTTGTTTTCTGTACTGTAGTTTTTTTTTTTGTAATTAGAGTGTTGGGGAGGTTTATTAGGGGGTAGGTAGTGTAGGTAGGTAGTGTAAGTGTTAATAGATTAGTGTAGAGGGGGGTTAGTTTAGATTAAATGGTTTATTGGGGGTTATAGTGTAGTGTTTGTAGTTAGTGTCATGATGGTCCTTGAGGACCATCAAGGCACTTATGTGGTTAATGTTGGGTTGTAACAGGCCCATAATGGTAATAATATACCCTTATGGGACTGATGGGGTTAAATAGAGCCTTATGGTGGTCTGTATTGACCACCATGAGTTAATGGGTTAATTTAGGCCTTATGGTGGTCTGGATTGACCACCATGAGTTAATGGGTTAAATAGAGCCTTATGGTGGTCTGTATTGACCACCATGAGTTAATGGGTAAATTTAGGCCTTATGGTGGTCTGTATTGACCATCATGAGTTAATGGGTTAATTTAGGCCTTATGGTGGTCTGTATTGACCATCATGAGTTAATGGGTTAATTTAGACCTTATGGTGGTCTGTATTGACCACCATGAGTTAATGGGGTAATTATAGTTGCCTGGGGTTAATATTTTTAGTGCGAGTCCTTTCAGGACCTTTACGGTCCTTTGAGGACCCGCGAGGCAGGAAATTTAAAATTGAATTGCAGCAGGGTCACGATCAGTGCCGATCGGGGCCCCCCGCTGCAGGGGGTTTATGTGGGGACACTTCGGGGGTCCCGATGGGGACCCCCCGCATAGAGGGAGGTTAATTTTAAGTGCCGCGGCCGGGATTGGGTAATAGTGTGCCACGGCCCCTTTAAGGAGCCGCGGCGGGGAATTTAAAAGTTTTAAATGCAGCGGGGGGCCTGGTCTATGCAGATCGGGCCCCCCCCCTGCAATGGGTTCATGTGGGGACACTTCGGGGGTCCCGATGGGGACCCCCAGCATAGAGGGGGGTTAATTTTAAGAGCCCGGCCGGGATTGTGTAATAGTGTGCCGCGGCCCCTTTAAGGAGCCGCGGCGGGGAATTTAAAAGTTTTAAATGCAGCGAGGGGCCGGAGCTATGCAGATCGGGGACCCCCGCTGCAAGGGGTTTATGTGGGGGTGCTGCAGGGGTCCTGATAGAGACCCCTGCAGCATGGGGATGTGTATAGGGTGCAGGGGGGAGCCTCACACTGCTGTCTCGGGCTGTTCCGAGGCAGCACGTAGAGGCTTTCGGATCCCTTGCGTGGACTTTTTGTCCACGTAGGGATTCTTACGATATGCAAGACTCATGCATAGATTTAAGGCTACGTAGCTCTCTCGGAGCCTATTCTCGGCCATTTTCTCGCAGTCATATCGCAAAGCAGGCTGCAAGAGATTCGGTACTCGCAAACAGCCTTTGCGAGATACGATTTCATCCGCAGCTCGAATTTAATAGAGCCCTGTGTGTCTGGTGTATGTACTTAGTTTTATATACTGTGTGTCCGGTGTATGTACTTAGTTCTATATACTGTGTGTCTGGTGTATGTACTTCATTCTATATACTGTGTGTCCGGTGTATGTACTTAGTTCTATATACTGTGTGTCCGGTGTATGCACTTAGTTTTATATACTGTGTGTCCGGTGTATGTACTTAGTTTTATATACTGTGTGTCCGGTGTATGTACTTAGTTCTATATAATGTGTGTCTGGTGTATGTACTTAGTCCTATACACTGTGTGTTATATTATTGTTGTGGTAGACTGAACTACATAAATATGAAATATACTCTCCCTTGACAGCATTGTATATTGTGCTTCAAAGATAAATGATCTCTGGAAAAGATGATTCTGAAAGTGGTAAAAAAAAAAAAAACACCATACTTTTAAGTCTACATTGTCCTCTCTTTATCACTAATTTAACAATTTTGGCTAAAAAATATATTTTAATTCATACAATAAAAATCAGAATATTTCAAGTTTTAACTTTTAAAAAAAACACAGTTCCCCTTAGTCAACACAATACACTAATAATAAATCTGCATTTACACTATTATATATGGTGCATTATAATAACAAACCACCAGTACTTTTTCAGCAGGTACTTACTAATTAATATTGCACTTATAATCCGTTTTTTTTAGCTTTTTTTTAATAGTACAGTAAATATGTTACCAAGCTACTCAAATTGACATGATAATAGGCAATATGTAACAGTGTTTATCCTCATTAATATTCTCTTATATAGTTATAAAATGTACCCATAGTTATCAGTAATACTTTATCATGTACTGTAAAGTAACATATTAGAGACCCTGCTCCATTTCCCTCCGAACAGGTTATCTGATAAACAATATAATGGAAGATAATGGCTGGCTGTAACTAAACTTAGTTTTTTATTTCACAAAAAAGGTCATATTTTAAGAGATACTATATGTACAAAAGTATTACCACAATGACCAGGGGTGTAGGAGCCAGAATAATTGTGGGGGGATACAGCTCATTGTATACACAGGCCGTAAAATAGCTTATATATACATACATGCAAACACAGAAAAATCTGGGGGGATTTGTCCCCCCCATCCTCACAAGTTCCTACACCCATGACAATGTCTATATGTTTTCTACCCTATTGACTTGGTCCTGTTCCCATGCACAGAGAAACCTTCCCTATTATATTTGAAGGGTTATAAATATGTATACGTTTAAGTTCAAATATATTTTTCTTTAGGTAAAATCCTACTCAAGTTCACCTAAAGAAGTTCAGATATATATCTAAAAGATTAAGGGCCTCATTCTATTAGCGGCCGCAGCCGTTGCGGGGCCGCAAGGACCGGCCGCAAGCTATTCTGCTATTCTATTCCCTTACGGCCGGGGATTCCGGCAGGCTTGCGGCCGGTGCCTTGCTATCTCTTGCGGCCGCTCGCGCCGGAGGAAAGCCTTTGATCTAAAACGGCTGCAAGAGATTTGCAATTCAATTGCTCCGGGAAACCTCTCTGCAAGGCTTACTTGCAGGAAAGAGGTCTCGCTAGCACCAATTAAGCACATAAAATAGCTCAAATAAAGCCATCCTGCACTTTGAGAAGACTATAAAGGGATTTTAGGTGTTAGAAAAAATAGCACATAATTATCCTGTACTCAAATCCGTAAAATATTTTATTTTTAATATCCGTAAAATATCCATGTAAAAAGTCCAGAGTGCTTGGAGCACCTCAGACCCACCCACGCCGCAGCCGGCAAATAAACAGTTAATTTGAACTCGGGTTTGGGCAGATGTGCAAGCTTGAGAGTGGGTTCCTTTTAATCCTCATGTCCCCCAATATGATCCCTAGCATTTACAGAGCTGTACAGTGCAGGCTTGAATTTATTTTTGTGTTTTTATATTTCACAGATTACGGCCGGTTCCAAGATATGCGGCCGGCCGTAAAAGGAGATCCTTGCGGGGCCGTATAATAGAATCGCGAGTTAACTGAACCCTCGCAAGGAATCGCAGCCTTACGGCCGATTTACGGCCGATAATAGAATGAGGCCCTTAGTACTTGTCCTTTATTGTTATTGATGCGAGCCGCTAAATAACATCGGAAATTAAGGAAACTTATAGTTTAGAACTCAATCGTGCTCTGTCTTTTTGGCTTTTGACATTCAGCTCAGCAATCTAAGTGCCAGTGACAAAAACAGAACTTAAAATGGAAAGTCCACTCTCCACAAACATGGAGTAACTGTCAATCTTAGCAATTTCCATAACTTTAATAACATGAATCCTCACCAGTCCTCTGCAGCTGAGAGAACCTGTCTTTTAGGACAAGAAAAATTTGAATTGATATGGCTCTGCTTATTTATAACAGCACACTCCTAATACAGATATTGAACTTTCAGGGTAAAGATATTTCAAACATATACAAATGCAAAGTATATCATATGAATGTTTCAATTTAAAGGACCATATTATGTTATAAGGATACATATTTTCCTGCAACGATGTTGAACTTTATATTTATCCATTTCACTGCCATGGAAATCCTTGATTAAAGAAAGAATAAATGTCAGCGTCATTACGTTACTTTATCATCCATGTTACCAACAACCTAGAAAGTAACCTTTCAATCAAGTTTGTGTAAATATATTAATATAAGTACACAGCTGGGTCCTATGTTCTAGCAAAGGGGGGATTGGTTTATTGATGTCTCCATAACAGCTTTAAATGTATAAAGTCAATTGCTCTTGAACTTTAAATGCCATTGAAAAAGTGGTCAGCTGCTGTTTAGGAACTTAAAGGTGAATTTTACTACTAAGAATCAGATAAACTGAAGTGTGAAGTTTTGGGAAACTCTTGGAGAAAACTCCCAATTCCTATGCCTACATATGTGGCATTTGTGTTTTATATCATAGATAGATACAGTGCCTTGCAAAAGTATTCACTCCCCTTGGCATTTTTCGTGTTTTGTTGCCTCGCAACCTGAAATTAACATGGATTGTTTGAGGATCTGCATCATTTAATTTACAGAATATGCCCACTTTGAAGATGTTTTTTTTTAATTTTTATGTGAAGCAAACAACAAAAAGTCAATGTGCATAACTATTCACCCCCTAAAGTCAATACTTTGTAGAGCCACCTTTTGCTGCAATCACAGCTCCAAGTCGCTTTGGACAAGTCTCTCTTCAAGCTGGATGGTTTGTGCTTGTGAACAGCAATCTTTAAGTCTGACCACAGATTTCCTATTGGATTGAGGTTTGGGCTTTGACTAGGCCATTCCAACACATTTACATGTTTCCCCTTAAACCACCCAAGTGTTGCTTTAGCAGTGTGTTTGGGGTCCTCGTCCTGCTGGAAGGTGAACCTCCGTCCTAGCCTCAAATCACGCACAGAGTGGTACAGGTTTTGCTCAAGAATATCCCTGTATTTAGCGCCATCCATCTTTCCCTCAGCTCTAACCAGTTTCCCAGTCCCGGCTGCTGAAAAACATCCCCACACCATGATGCTGCCACCTCCATGTTTCACTGTGGGGATGGTGTTCTTTGGGTAATGTGATGTGTTGGGTTTGCGCCAAATATTGCGTTTTCTTTGATTGCCGAAGTTACATTTTAGTCTCATCAGACCAGAGCACCTTCATCCATATATTTTGGGAGTCTCCCACATGCTTTTTCGCAAACTCAAAACGTGTCATTTTGTTTTTTGCTGAAAGTAATAGCTTTCTTCTAGCCACTCTGCCATAATGCCCAACTCTATGGAACGTACGGCTTATTGTCGTTCTATGTACAGATACTCCCGTCTCTGCTGTGGAACTGTGCATCTCTTCCAGGGTTACCTTAGGTCTCTGTGCTGCCTCTCTGATTAATGTCCTGCCTTGCCCGGTCCGTGAGTTTTGGTGGGCAGCCGTCTCTTGGCAGGTTTGCTGTTGTGCCATGTTCTTTCCATTTGATTATAATAGAATTGATGGTGCTCCTGGGGATCATAAAATATTTGGATATTTTTTTATAACCTAACCCTGACTTGTACTTCTCAACAACATTGTCCCTTACTTGTTTGGAGAGTTTCTTGGTCTTCATGGCAGTGTTTGGTTAGTGGTGCCTCTTGCTTAGGTGTTGCAGCCTCTGGGGCCTTTCAAAAAAACATGTGTATATGGAATGACAGATCATGTGACACTTAGATTGCACACATGTGGACATCATTTCACTAATTATGTGACTTCTGAAGGTAATTGGTTGCACCAGAGCTTTTTATGGGCTTCATAACAAAGGGGTGAATACATATGCACATGCCAATTTTCTGTTTCTAAAATTAGTTTTAAGTATATATTTTTCTCATTTCACTTCTCCAACCTAGACTATTGTGTTCTGCCCTATCACATAAAATTTAGATTAACAAAACATTGAACTTAAGGCTGTAATGTAACAAAATAGGTAAAAAGTCAAGGGGGGTGAATACTTTTGCAAGGCACTGTAGATAGATAGATAGATAGATAGATAGATAGATAGATAGATAGATAGATAGATAGGTAATTTATGTTAAGGTTTATAAAACTAAAAGGCATCAAGGTTATACCAAATCTGTATTCCAAATTCCAAGGACCGGACACTCGCTACATTATGGTGAATAAAAATGTTATTGAAATAACCTCCACTGTATAACCAGTAAGGAAAGAAATGACCATTCGCAGTACACTTACAAGTCTCAAGCATATTTCACTATCACTAAGGATTCTGGATATTGTCATGCAAATTTATCTCAAAACATACCACTTTTTTGCCTCTAGACCGACTTGACATGATAATCCGTTTAGGACTATGGGCCGTGCTCTCCAGCAGCTTCAGGACATAGAGACAAAAAAGCCTCCTTGCTGTGATTTTACTATTCCCTGAGGCCTGAATTTCCTAAACCCACTCTTCCCCATGTTGAAGAAGAATATTACACAATTGCACATTTCCAGACCACAATACCAGATAGCATCAGCTTCCAACCAAGACTAAACATTGAGGTGATAGAGAAGAATCATAATGTATGGTGGAATATTCAATTTAACAATAAAGAGGATCCAACTCTTTATAGCAGATGATTGTAGGGAGAATGGCACTATAGAAGCAACTCATTGAGCCACCACAGAATGGCACAGACTCTGTAACAAAATGGTCTAAAGATCGGAAAATTAATGATCCTCAAAAGTGCTTTAACAAATGGATGAGAACAAGTGGGTAATAACGTGTATGAGAAGGCTGGTGATGATATGGAGGAGAAGCCAAGTCTGCCAACAAAGAGAAAGTCTGTGTTGAAAGTAGAAGAGATTTCAGAAAAAAACAATCTTTCTTCAGCTGAGGGCTCCACCATCAAAACATCATAGCAGCTAAATGAAGGCTAGTACACACAAGGAGACCCCACCAAGTGATGTTAAGAAACCTAAACAAAAATCAAATCCATAAACCATGGTTTTGCACATTCCATTTGCGGACATGAACATCAATTAGTCAAACCCGTGGTTTAAACAGAGCCAATAGTAAAATAGATCAACATCATTACATCACTAAAAAATGGAGCTTACATTTCAATCACCTACGGTTTTGAAATCTGAGTTGCGATCGGACCCGGATTCCAGAAATAATACTTATAATAGTACACGCATTGACTAGAATATTATATTTATTGATTAACACATTGCCCGGATCGACATAACACGGAAATTAAACATAAACAAACTAATTTTTTATTGTCGATTTGCCGGCTTGAGAATAATGTGCTATTAATATTAATACCTTTCCTCGCTTTCCCTTTAATTGAAAATACAGTATTGTGTTCATATTTGCTTTTACAGTGCTACGGACAGGACTTTAACCCCCTTGCAGAACCTCTCCAGTACCCATAGGATTTTGGGCTCCATTTGCTGTTTACGGGTTTGAATGCCAGTGCATCCTGGGGGATTTGTAGCAATTTAATAGCGAAGGCTTAGCTGGGACAGAGTTCAGATTTTGACGGCCCGTAGGGTTTTGTTCTCCTGTAACACGGGGATTGTTAGCGGGTAGCTGAAAGAGGCCTGTTTAATAGCCGTAACTCTTGTGGGCTCCTTTACAAGCTACGATTTCTGAAATTGTAGCAATTTAATAGGGGCCGCAGACTAGTGCTTAGGCTGATGATAAAGTTGATATTCCAAACTCAGAAGCAGATTCAAACCAGCTGCAAAGTTAACTGAGCAGGATTCAGTTATAAGTAGTGAGGACAGTGATGTACCATTATATAGTGCACCTTTGTCAGGATAGACAAGAACCTACACCAGTGTTTCTCAACTCCAGTCCTCCGGGCCCACCAACAGGTCATCAGAAGCTCTGCGGGTGGTTACATAGAATTACTGAGCCCCTGATTCGCTCACCTGTGCTCTAGCAGGGATATACTGTCGGGATTAATACAACATATTATTTTCTATATAATATAGAATAATGAATTTTGAGTTCAGAATCAATTTATAGACACATATTCCTTTTTATAAAATAACATTTATTGAAAATACCAAAATCAACTAGTCTAATGAAAATGTAATATATCAAATCAAATGCAAATAAAACACAGTAATATATCAAAATCAAATGCAGTTAAAACACAGTATATTCAGCCAGATAATAAAAGAAAATTAATACATCATATTGTAATACTTTTTATTTATGATATTTTCTATACAGTTCTAAAATCTAAAAATAAAAGTATGTCTCATTCACATGAGCAATGAAACCTGGAATAACAACCCATAGAACAAAATCAGATAAATCAATTAATAAAATTCATTCTTAATAACATTTTTAGCATGTACTAACAATGTCTAATGATATTGTAATATATATCTACATAGGAATGTATTGAACATAACACAATATAGTAAAGTATTTTATAATATAATTGATAAATTAGTTAAGTAAGTTAATTTTTCTGTATTGGTCAAAAAGAAAGATGAGATATCTAATTTTGTATTAAAATGTATATCCGGATTTATAAATTTCAATGACAAAAGGAAATCTAAATAACTTTTTGATAAGAAATAAACCAAACAGAGAAGTTATGGTAATGGTTTTCAATTATATCATAAAATAAAATATCTCAATTTATACATTACCAATTATGACAAAACTCCACTGGTAATTCCAAAGTTGTTTTGGTTTTTCCATAGATAAAAACTTTTATCTTCTTTTCCTTATTTTTCTCCCCCTCTCTCTGTTTCTATCCATAATTATACCTCTTGCTTATTTGCCTATCAGAATCCCAAATCAGTTAAAGTATCTAATAACCAATAGAATCTTTTCATGATGTCATCACTTATTTAAATATTATAAAGAATATATTTTTCTATATAGATGTTTATTCCTTTAACCATAAGATGGCGCTCTCAGACCTTTGAATTTTCATCCCTTTTAATTAGCTAATGACCCCTTTGACCCACAACCTATAAACAAGATGAAGTCATAAGAATGTTATCAAATAGATACCCCTAGACAGATTTATTATTCTGTTTACTAGACTTGGTGTCTATGAAATGAACTTTTCACATGTGAAAATTTAAGGAGTGTTTTTATTACCTTGGTAAGTTTAGGAATTTAGTCAGATATTTATCTCTTATAGAATAATGGATTATTCAAATCATGGGATAGCTATTTTATGGGCAGCTGTGAAAACCTATTTTTCACATATATACATTCACGTAATAGAATTGCATGCATAGGTATATATATAAATATATAGCATAAAATATTAATACAATGGATATAAAAATAGTGGTTAATAATTGGAATATTATATTATACTATAATATCCATATAAGATAGAACTTTATTCGTACAGAAGTTCTGACATATCCCCCTCTCTGAAATAATATCGCTCTTTAATAAAGTAGGTGATATTATTACAGTTGTAAATATGAAAAGTAAGTAGTTCCCGAAAAAAAACAGGGACTCAACCCTTGATATGCTGTACTTCCAATGTAAGTCAATTGAATGGGAAGTAACCTTGGAATGCAAATTGTAGTAACAATAGTCTCATTCACTACCATTATTAAGTCATTTAGCTTCTGTTATTGGAGTTCCAATTCTTTTTGCACCATCTCCAAGGAATCCCGAAGTTCCCTAGATTCCTTAATTAATGTTTCAATAGATATAGAATTTGTTATTGACATAGTGGTACCTATAACAGCTCCAAGTATAGTCATTATTGCAGCCCCAATAAAGAAACCGATAAATCGTTTAGGGCGTCGGCTGTTGGAGCTGTAAGACTCAGGAATAAAAGTTTTCCTTAATTGTTCCAATATCTCCTTTATAGTAGCTTGTGATCGATCAATGTGTTCATGATACCACATTTTGGTTTCCTCCATCTGTATGTTAGATATGTTAAATTGCCTTTCAATCACTGTTTGTGGATCCACGCTCCCGAAAACCTTTTGCGATGTCAATCTCCTTCCGGTGAGCATAAACCCTGGAGCCTCTTGGATAAGGATTCATGAAGAAGGGCCTGGTTCACAATAGGTTCCATTCGGACCTCTTGGCAGATGATCAGCATCACCCATATCAGAGTTGTTTTTCTTTCTTTCATTTTCAATTACTAGGAAATAAAAACAAAAAGTTTTAATAGTGTATTCTATACAATGCAAAAATAGGATAATCTTATTAGACAGGGTATTCAAAGTTATTTTATTCATCAGGAGTATCGTTAATGATTCTTAATTGAGATCTTGGGTGACAACTTTTTATTTGATTAATATGAACCCATCTTTCAGACATTTCACCATTTTTTGGAATTTGTATTTTATACACAACAGGTGAAATTTTGTCAATAATAGTATAAGGTCCTTTCCATGAAGGCAAAAACTTTTTCTCTTTCACTTGGTTTCGTTGAAAGTTGTACAAATATATCTGATCTGTGATCTCGTACTCCTTTTTGGATGTCTTAAGATCATAATAAGTTTTAGAACTTACGGCAGATTTCTCTAAATTTCTTTGTGCAAAAGCAAATGCCTGCTGTAAGTGTTTCCTCAGATCCTCTATATATTGATGGGTTGTAGCGGCATTCACTAAGTTATGGTCTTGGGTTCTATAAATAAGGTGTTGTGGGAGTACCATACGTCTCCCCGTCATTAATTCAAATGGTGACATTTTTGTTGCAGTACTAGGTGTAGATCTTATAGCCATTAATACTAAAGGTAATTTTATATCCCAATCTTTACCTGATTCTTTCACAAATTTCTTTAAAATACTAATAATGGATTGGTTGTACCGTTCCACATTACCACTAGAAGCAGCACGATAAGAAATATGTAATTTTCTCTTAACCCCTAGGATTTTCCACATACGGTTCATTACTTCACTGGTAAAGTGATATCCCCGATCGGACTCAATTCGTTGTTGTAAACCAAAACGGGAAAAGACATGGTTAATTAATAATATTGCAGCAGTTTCAGTTTTACAATTTGTGGCTGGAAGGCATTCTACCCATTTGGTAAATATACATGTAACCGTTAGCATATATTTATTACCCCTAGATGATGTTGTTACTGGTCCAATAAAATCTATTTGGATATCTGACCAGGGCATAGACATCCCTCTTTTCTGAAGAGGAGCTCTATGGGTAGGTGTATTAGGTTGATATTGGGGACATACCAAACATCCCTGACAATATGTCTGGACATCTTTCAACATGTGCGGCCAATATGCAAAATCTTGCAGTATTTCATAGGTGATTTTATCCCCTCTGTGACCTGATGTTGGGGCATCATGGGCATGTTGTAACATTAAACATCTATATGAGGTAGGAACCACCCATTGCTGTATTCCATTCTTAGATGTACGAATAAGCAATCCATCTAAGATGCTAAATTGGGCTTTTGACTTCATTAAAACTCTCAGGTCTTCTTTACCTATAACATCATCTATCTCACTTAGAGGATATTTAGCTGGATCTTGTATATGGTTATAAAATATACCTATGATTGGATCCTCTTACTGACTACTGATTAAATCAGAATTGGGAGTATCTTGGGACCATTGAGCTGTAGACAATTCTGTACTCTTTTGGATTTGTTGTCTTGTTATAGCCTGAATTTGAAATGGACCCAATAGATGATCCACATCAACAAGCTCCCCCTCTAGGGCACCTTGTTTTGCCAACTTATCAGCCAAATCATTTCCTTCTTTATCCTGTCCCATTACCTTTGAGTGGCCCTTTGTCTTCTTCCAATATATAGTCATTCCATTAGAGATTACCATCTCATCAATAGTATGTATTAATCTACCATGTTTCACTGGTTTCTTCCGGGCATTTGTCATTTCATTATATTTCCATACCTGTAAGTATTCTACGAAACTATTACGGACATATTCCGAATCAGTGATGATTACTAACTCCTTAAGATCATGCCTTATTGCAGTTTGGATAGCGCTATATACGGCCACCAATTCTGATATTTGACTAGTCTTAGATCCTATTTTATATCTTTCAGGTGGAATCGGGATATTATCTTTCCATACATTTCCGATTCCTGCAACCAATTTGTTATCTGCCCCCTCCTTAATATGATATGCACATCCATCCACGTAGACTGTGGGTAAAGTATTACATAATACCTCTTCATATACCTTATGGGGAGATAATTTGTATTCCTTCATAAGGTCCACTTCGGACCAATTTTCTCTAAGAGGATCCTCGGCGGTACAATCATGTAAATCAGCTAACCCTTGGGCCACTGGATTCCTCTTATTCTGTGCATATCTAATTTCCAGAGGCCATCCTTGTAAGGATAACGTCCATGCGGTTATACGGCTATTTGACAAATTACCGGCTCTAATTTTATCACTCTGAATGTATTGTAATGGTTGATGAGCGGTTTTTACTATAATTTTCTCACCTTGGATAACATTTCGGAAATTCTGTAAGGCCCATACTGTGGCAAACAGAGCTTTCTCACAGTCATTAAATTTTACCTCTACAGGTGATAATGTCTTACTTGCATACGCAATAATTTTACTATGTTGGTCATATTTCTGATATAGAACGGCGCTCAAGCAAAAATCAGTATATCCAGTTTCTAAAAAGAATGGTTTACCCATTGTAGGATAAACTAGGCAAGGAGCCTGGCTGAGTTTTTGTTTTAATTCGTTTACGGCTTGATTTTGAATTTCCCCCCATTGCCATGGCTCTCCTTTCTTTAATAATCGAATGAGAGGCCTAGTTACCTCTGCATAGTTATCAATAAACTTACGAGAATAATTGGTGACGCCAAGAAATGATCTTAATTCTTTTAGATTTGTAGGGGTTCTGGTTTTAAAAAGAGCTTCCACTTTCTTTTTCTGTGGATTTATACCTTCAGGAGTTATTTCATGGCCTAAAAAATTAACTTTAGTGCGGCACCATTGTGCCTTTTGAAGAGACAGTTTAACTCCTGCATGTTTCAATTGATCTAGAACATATCTGATTTCAAAAATATGTTTATCAAAATCTTTATTTTTAATCAAGATATCATCTACATATGTTAATGTCCCTCGCTCTTGGGCGTCAGGCATTGCCTTATGTAAAAATATAGCAAACTCATGCCCTGAATTTATAAAGCCAAATGGGGTTCTAGTCCATGTATATTGCTGTTTAACAAAGGTGAAAGCCAGTTTGTATTGGTCCTCTTCATTTACTTTAATGGTCCAATAACCTTGGGCACAATCAAGCGCAGTAAAAAATGTAGATCCCTGTATTTGTGCTAAACATTGATCGATATATGGAACGGGCCATGCAGACATGTACACCCGTTTATTTAATTGTCTCAAATCAGCGCATAAACGCCAGGTTCCATTTGGTTTCAAGACACCTAGAATAGGGTTATTAAAAGAACTGTGCACCGGTCTAATAATCCCCCTAGACTTTAGGTTCTTGATAATATCTGCCAATGATTCATAAGAGGCAAGAGGGAGTCGATATTGTTTCACAAATACAGGTGGCATATTTGGGTCAGTTTTAATTTTAGTGACATGTAAATTTGTCAAACCACAATCATATGAATCCTTAGAGAACATATCTTGGTAATCAATTAATACTTGTCTTAGTTTTTGGCGTTCAATGTCATTAGAACATCCGCTAGCTAAAGCTATCTGTTCCTCAACTCTTTCTCTAAACCCAGGGAATACCTCAGGCTGACTAATCTCATAAGTCTCCTCCAATTGTGTAGACAAATCAGTAGTGATCATACTTACCTGTGTCTCAGTGTTCTGATACTTCTCATATTCTTGTTCATCAATTGTTTGGTTAAAAACAAGTTCGTTATCCATAATATCACAGTTACTTTCAGTGAAACTAAAGGGATAAATAGACTGGACAGTAAATAATCCCTCAGGTTGTGTGTCAAAACACTGATCCATAATCTGGTCATCATTTACATAATTCTCTGGTATCAAACCAATAACAATATTCATAAACTCAGAAGTAAGATACTCAGAATCTATAGCCATACCTATTAGGGATCCCTTCTCCAAATGTATTGGATGGGATGCTGTGTTATTTACCAGAATAATGAATGATACCTGTGTTATAGTAATTAGAGGTGTATGAGTGAGGGTGAGGCCTTTTTGTTGCATCTGATGACTAAGATTTACAAAGGCATCAATACCTTTAATCTTTTGACCCCTTTTTACCTGTAAAGGGAGAGGAAATTGTGCCACCCCCTCTGGTACTGTAACACTTTGGTCCATTTGCACGGTTATTGCATAAGGCATTTGTTGTGCAGATTTCAATGCTTCTGAGTCATTTAGGAATTCTAAGGGCTTATCCTGTAGTCTGGACCAGATAACATTATTGATTAAATCAATTTGGGATGCAAAGCGATGTAATAGATCATTTCCAATATAGATTGGATATTGGGAATCCTGAATAACTAAGAATAAGTGCATAATCCTTTTACCCCCAATGAAAAGAGGTAATAAACATTTTGCCATAATAGCATGAGTTGAAGTTTCATGATCTATTTTACATACCCATTGATCATCGGGTTGTGTATTTCGGATTAAATTAGCATTCTTTATTTGTTTTAATAAGCTCTCATTAACATAGCTATGCTCATGTTTTAGAGCTAGTTTTGCTTGTTGAGAATTTCTCATACCTGGAATATCAACAGGAATAAATAAACCTTCATCATTGGTTTCTATTTCCACTAGAAATCTAGAGTGTTTACTTATGTTTAAAGGCTTAGAATCGTTCTTATTTAAAGAAATAGTTAATACATTTCCCTCTATTTGAATATTTTTAATATGCGCCTGATCAATTTGGATCACATTTTCATTATTTACTTGTTCTCCATTAATGTCTTTACATTTAAGTACTGTCATTTCAGGCATTCGATTATTTTGGAAGTGAATCTCTACTGATTCCTCCTTTTTCTCAATAACATGACAATTCCTTTGCATATGAGGTTGTTTAACCTGATCATAATTGATGGGAAATTTAACTTGTGACCATATCACATCATCAATAAAATCAATTACTGGACTAAATCTTCTAAGTAAATCAGTCCCAATTATAATTTTGTAACTAGGAATATCCACTATAATAAATGGATGCTTCATTTGTTTATTTCCTATTCTGATATCTAACCACACATGGCCTACAGTATTAACTTTAATACCATCAAAATTTCTAACAATTCCCACGAATGGTTTCAGAATAGTTTTCTTTTTGGCTTTACTCTCAATTTCCTCATATGTCTCTTTGGAAATTACTGTGACTTGGGAACCTGTATCAATTAATGCTTTATGATTTAAGGTTTCAACATTCTGTATACCAATAGAAACATAATATCGGTTCTGTATTTCCTCCATTTCACATAAGAAATGTGTATGTCTTAACATCTCTAACTTCTTCCATTGTTTATTTTTATTTGAGAAGTCAGATTGTGGAGTATGATCTATCCAATTTATAACTATTTCTGTAGGATTATCAGCAATTTCCTGATTAACATTTGTTTCATTTTCAATAAACTGAACAGGTAATAAATCATCTGTCATGACATTGCAATGCTCTTCTATTTCAACTATTAATCCTTTACCGGTAGACTCTGGTTCAATCTTTGTTACCTCCTGTGAGCTCAAAAGGTCAACAGTTATATCTTTTGGGTCATCTTCCTTGGTTTTGAAAACACCCCTTCGTTGCTGAATAGGAATTTCTGGAGAGAAAGGATACTTAGGGAAAGGGAATACATTATTAACATTCTTTTTAGAACATATTTTTATATTTTTATTTGAATCGAGAGATTCATAAATATCACTTCTGTTTGTGTTATTGATCACTAATCTATTTTCACAATTAGTATTTAGTCATTGGCTTTGAGAATTTTGACCGTTTTGGGTTGGATCATTTCTCACTGACTGAGTAGTAAATCCTGCCATAAATGCAGCCATCTGCTGTGTCAAAAGTTTAACCTGCTCTTCTAAATTAGATGATGGTTTAGAATTTTGGTTTTGGCTATATCTTTTAACCCTTTGATTCTCTGAATAATTTGAAGTTTTAGGCATTGGAGGGGTTAATCTTCCTTCTGCACTAGGAGATTTTGTTCTCCAGACATAATTTTTAATAGGATTGTTTCCCATGTAATTTGGACTAACATAAAAAGAATCATTATTTGCATTTTGAGATTTTTCACTTGCAATGTTTACTGGTCTAAATGATGACTGTGCCTGACTTGATTTGTTTGAACCTTTAACCACATCTGCGTAAGATTTTGTACCGGTCTCATAATGTAAATTAGGTTTAACAGAAATTTCTGCCACAATTTGATTATTAAATTTCTCCCTTCGCTTTTAATTATTCCCATCATCAAGCTGAATTTCATATATTTTGGTACATTCATTTACCAACCAGCTTAAAGGCCTGGCATCATCAAAATTACGCGCCATATTTCTCTGAATGTACAAAGGTAATGCATGAAAGTAAATTCTCTTAAATTCAGGAGATTCTGGGTCTGTCTTTTTCGCAGTCTGTCTATAAGCGTGTTTTAACGTGATTAAAAATTCTTTTGGACTTTCGTCAGGCTTACATCTGAGATTATGAACTGCTTTCATAGCAGCCTGTGGGTTTCTATACTCAGAAAAGTATTTTCTCACCTCAGATTTATATATCTCCCAATCATTTATAGCGCTGTCATGGAGAGAGGTGAAAAATGAGGTATAAGAGCTATCAAATGACCAAGGGAGGTATGATATTTTATCATTAGCCCCCCTTATCCCTAGTTCAATCATCACCCTTTCTAGTGAATCAAGGTGGTCTTCTATGGACAATTTAGAATTTTTGGTGGACGGTTTAATTAATTTTCTTATAGCCTGGGCTTTCTCATGGAAAGAGAATCTTTTATTTGATCGTATATCTTCATCACTATCAGTCTCATTTTTAGAGCTATGTAAAATTTTTATAGGTGATTGTTTATGTTTATTCCTTGAAGGTACTATTTCTAATTCTTCCTCAGAATCACTAAAATCCTTCATCACAATTTTACTTGAGGCATAGTCTTGAGCCCTATTTAAATCCATTTTTAGATTTTCAACATCCTGTTGGTATTGTTTTATCTCATTCTTAGCTACAGTCAGTAATTTTTGGATCTTTTTATTCTCTACAAGTATCTCGGCCTCATGAATTTTCTTATCAGTTAATTCTTGAGTTAAGAATTCAATCTTTTGTTGCAATTTCTTCTGTTCTATTTTTAAGTCCTGACAAGTCTGAACATACTTTTGCGCTAGTTTATCAGCATGTTCAGCTTTCTCATTTAAGTATTCACATTTCTCAGACAATTCCTCAAATTGAACTAATTTTTGACTTTCCTCACCGGTATCTCTTGCACGCTGAGCTACCAATTTATTTATTATTGTCTGTAATTCATCGCATTTCTCTGAATATTTACCATTTAAATCTTGTGCTGCGTTAAATGTCTCTGTCGTTTCTACAACTTTTTTTCTTAATTCTTTAATTTTGATTAACTGCTGCTCTGCTAGCTGTGTTTTTTCTTCATGTAAATCTCTTAAATTTTGACAAGTAATAGATACTTCCCGGATTTGATTATTTAAATCTTTTATGGTAATTTATTTTTGGGAATTTTGATATTTCCAGCTTCTGGCTAATTCCATCCAAACAGTAGATAACCTAGCTAAATGCTTCTTTCTTTCTGATTTAATTTGAATTGCATTTATAGTGCTCATCACGGTTGTTAACAAATTCTTATCTTTTAACCAATCATCAATTGTATCACCATCAATTTCAGGATGTATTTTAACCAAATATTCTGACAACTGTTCCCTGTATTCACAAACAGGATATACATTTGAAACTAAAGTTTTAATTAACAACTCCATTCCCTGTTTACCATGACCAATTATGTCATCTAAAGATAATGCTCCTACTGTTTCAGAACCAAAAACACCTTCAGCCATTTTATTTTATTTTTAACAAGTGTTATTCAATAAAAAGTTTTAAATCAATTAAATAATTGACCACGTGTCTATAAAGATATATATCTCGCTGGGGCGTCCAAATATGTTGGGATTAATACGACATATTATTTTCTATATAATATAGAATAATGACTTTTGAGTTCAGAATCAATTTATAGACACATATTCCTTTTTATAAAATAACATTTATTGAAAATACCAAAATCAACTAGTCTAATGAAAAATGTAATATATCAAATCAAATGCAAATAAAACACAGTAATATATCAAAATCAAATGCAGTTAAAACACAGTATATTCAGCCAGATAATAAAAGAAAATTAATACATCATATTGTAATACTTATTATTTATGATATTTTCTATACAGTTCTAAAATCTAAAAATAAAAGTATGTCTCATTCACATGAGCAATGAAACCTGGAATAACAACCCATAGAACAAAATCAGATAAATCAATTAATAAAATTCATTCTTAATAACATTTTTAGCATGTACTAACAATGTCTAATGATATTATAATATATATCTACATAGGAATGTATTGAGCATAACACAATATAGTAAAGTATTTTATAATATAATTGATAAATTAGTTAAGTAAGTTAATTTTTCTGTATTGGTCAAAAAGAAAGATGAGATATCTAATTTTGTATTAAAATTTATATCCGGATTTATAAATTTCAATGACAAAAGGAAATCTAAATAACTTTTTGATAAGAAATAAACCAAACAGAGAAGTTATGGTAATTGTTTTCAATTAGATCATAAAATAAAATATCTCAATTTATACATTACCAATTATGACAAAACTCCACTGGTAATTCCAAAGTTGTTTTGTTTTTTCCATAGATAAAAACTTTTATCTTCTTTTCCTTATTTTTCTCCCCCTCTCTGTTTCTATCCATAATTTTACCTCTTGCTTATTTGCCTATCAGAATACCAAATCAGTTAAAGTATCTAATAACCAATAGAATCTTTTCATGATGTCATCACTTATTTACATTTTATAAAGAATATATTTTTCTATATAGATGTTTATTCCTTTAACCATAAGATGGCGCTCTCAGACCTTTGAATTTTCATCCCTTTTAATTAGCCAATGACCCCTTTGACCCACAACCTATAAACAAGATGAAGTCAAAAGAATGTTATCAAATAGATACCCCTAGACAGATTTATTATTCTGTTTACTAGACTTGGTGTCTATGAAACGAACTTTTCACATGTGAAAATGTAAGGAGTGTTTTTATTACCTTGGTAAGTTTAGGAATTTAGTCAGATATTTATCTCTTATAGAATAATGGATTATTCAAATCATGGGATAGCTATTTTGTGGGCAGCTGTGAAAACCTATTTTTCACATATATACATTCACGTAATAGAATTGCATGCATAGGTATATATATAAATATATAGCATATAAAATATTAATACAATGGATATAAAAATAGTGGTTAATAATTGGAATATTATATTATACTATAATATCCATATAAGAGATAGAACTTTATTCGTACAGAAGTTCTGACAATACCTAAAATGTGAACTGTTGGTGGGCCCTGTGGACCGGAGTTGAGAAAACGGCACACCCAGTACCTGTGAGGACTGCTGAAACTTAACCAAAAAGTGTGATGGCATCTGAAAGAGAACCACCCCAAAGACTTGTTGTGCACCCACGCAGGACCCCTCCTCCTCAAAAAGCATTTGCTTCAACTGACCTTTCAAACAATTGCCCGATACTAAAGCTTCTACAATGGGAAACAGACCAATTTTAATCCCTCCAAGAGTCAAAACAATTCTTCCATCATCAAGCACGGATGATACCAAAGTAAAATGCAGCTTTGTTCCAATGCTACAACCTCATGACCTCCTACCCTTTTTCCACTGAGAAGTGTGATTAAATATTTGATAATCTATTGGACTTCTAATGATTGACAAATGTCATGCAAAAACTATGGAATTGTTACATTTTTATATCAAAATCAATTATATATGGTCTGTAATCATTTGAAAGATTATTTTAGAAAAAAAGAAAGACTGGAAAGCTTATGTTTATATACAGAGAGAGGTGCCCCATTTGTCTAGCATCACTACACACTGTGATCTGTGCAAAAAGAATAAATATTTACGGACATTGCAGTTCCCTCTGGTTTAGTTTACGATTACAAATAATAATTTAAACATCAAAATGGCAAATACATGCACATATTGAACTTTCCTGTGTTGCATACTATTGTACTATATTGTGTCCTGCAGTATTGTATTGCCTGTTGTGTTGCATTTTTGGAGGCTTCTCTTCTGCTGAATTTGTTTTGTATTTTTGGTGGTGTTATTGTATGTGCGCGGTTTGGCCGTTAACTTCGTATTTTTTTGACCTCGTATTTATTTATTTTTTTAAGTGCCGCTTTCCTTTTTGCAAGTGTTACGTGCTGTCATTTTTCCACGCGTTTTTTTTCCAAACTGCATTGTGAATGGTGTAATTGAGATTTAGGTCCACAGGTCGTAGGGATCAGCGCTACACTCTCCATGTAATTTACATAGAATACTCAAATAACCAGGCAGCAAAGGACGATATCTACTGCTTGATAAAAGGTATAATATATATATATATATATATACATACATACACACACACATTGTTTTTTTTAAAAATACTCGATTAATACCCAGTAAGACAGTATGCCTTTATAAAATGTGTTTTTTTCCCTCTTTCTTTACAGTGGGTTTTTAATATATATGGAGATACTGGACACAATCAAGCAAAAAGTAATAAAATCAAACAGAGACATTTTTCGGTCAAGTTATTTAAAGATTTTGTATGTTTTATTTGAAGCAGAGACAAATTGTTGGCTGGCATTAATTAGTTGAAGGGACATAGAACACAATTATTTTTTCATGCATGTGAAAGAGCATGCTTTAAGCATTACCATTGTTATGGAGATCAAGAAAAACCTGTTTATAGCTCATTGCAACCAGCAGGAAATGCAAAGATCATGGACAAGTATGACTCCTACAGCTATATTACTGCTCACTGGCTGCCCCCACATCAGTTAAACATTTGAATATTTTTTTCTGCTTTAAGAATGTAAATTTAAAAAAAAAAGAAGAAAAAACCCCACACACACTGGTTCATAATTAAGTACCGTTCTTCAGATGCAACAAAGAAAAAAATGCTTTCAATGTCCCTTTAATGATAAAAATCATAACATATGTTCTATACAAATATTTACACTATATTGCATCTGATCAAATGTTCCATTGTAAGTTATGAAATATATGACATAGTGAAGGAAAAGCATGAACTAAATGTACTGTTAAACATTATTAAAGAGTAAAAAAAAAAAATTAAAAAAAAATGGAATTTTAATCTGAGATCTTTCCACTAAAGAAGAAAAAAAAAAATACAGACATAATTACAAATGCCAGTTATGGGAATTATCAAAAGAATTAGAAAAAAATGTATATAAAAATTAGTGCAGATGTGATGATACACAAATGTTATAAAACAATGAATCACTCTAATTAAGTAAATATGGCATAATATTTATAGGATTTCAGTTTTTAACAATATACGAAAATTATGCCGATGTCCGTATTCATACAAAAAAACTCCAGTAATTAATTAATTACATTTCACTTTGCCTAGAAAAGGGAAATTAACACAAATATAAAATCTTAAAAATGTTACATAGATAATTTGGTGAAATTGTGTATGTCCACTGAAAGCATTTATTTCAACATAATACAAAATACTTTAATCATACAGTAAATGGCTTAATTTTTATTTTTTATTTAAAGGCAATAGAACTAATAAAGCATAGTTTTAAAATGTGTAGCAAGTAATGAGCTTTTCAGTCACCCAATATTTCAGCTTAAAAAGAAAAAGTTCAACCTACAACTGTTGAGGATGTTGATTACATCAGTGTGGCTAATAACCTGTATGTATAAACAAGAACAAATTTTCAAAGACATTATTCAAAATAGTTTGTATCAGATGAACCTACAACTTGTGGGAACTGGTCAATTGTTTTAAAAAACAATGTACATGAGAGAAGCTCATCCAAGTTTACCTGCTACACATTTTAAACATATTTAATAAAATGAGTAATCTTTGCTTAATTTTATAAATATGCAGTTTACCTACCACATATAAGCACTAACTATTATGCTGAAAAAAATGGGCGTTTACAGTGGTCCATCTCAAAAAATGCTTACACACAATTGCGGTTAAAGTAACACATAGAGGTTCCATATATATTATACATTTAAAATTACAGATAATAAGTACTATATCAAATTATACAAAAATTGAATTTTCCTACTAAAAACGTAAAACACGGATATTTGTTATTTTGACCTGTCAGCCATTCTGATCTACCATTCATATATTTTGTTAATACGAGATCTACGTCATCAATTACTGATAATCCCAAGGCATTGGAGTCCATCGTTTTCAGTGTAGTTGCCTGCACAAAATGACTAGGCATGCTTAACATTGCAAGCCACTGCACTGAAAACAATGAACCCAAAGCCTCAGGCGCTTATCCATAATTGATAGCATGAATTGCTCAGGTTGTGGGGGATCAGAAAGGCCAACAGCTCAAAATGTAAACATCAAAGTTACATTAGTGTAGAAATTATAATTATTTTTTTTAAACAATCAATTGATAAAGTACTTGTTATACTTAAAAAATTATACCATATTTTGTACCTCTGTCGTGTCACTTTAATTGACTTTCACGGGTGTTCCATATGTGTAAAATATTACTATGCTGTTATTGTGCGATAATCATTATCTCATCCTTTACATTTATTTATTACTGCAAATTTGCATTTTCTTTACCAAGTCTGCTTCTTGCAGCTTCTGCTCAAGCTATTAGCAGGAGAATCACTTCTATACCCTAATTTTATGGCAATAGTTTTTTTTCCCAGCAGCCCCTGATAAAAAGTACTACAATACAGTATCATATTTTTGAAGTAGTAGTGACACCATGTGGCAGCTGTTAGTATGGAAGTTATCACACACCAACATGGAGCCTGGATTTACAGGGAAACCCCGAATAAACGCTACCACGATTAGCACTGATTCGCTATAGCGCACTTTTCAGTTCTAGTTCCTTGCTCTACGCTAAATCTTGCAATGCAATCTCGTTTGGCCATTTAAATCCCCACTTGGCACGGTCAGACAACACTATGGCGAATCGGAGTGCGATGGCGATAAAATGTTTAGTGCGGTTTCACATATCGCTCCTACATGCAAGAACGCATGCGGATCTCTAAAAGGGGAATTCCTGTATTGTTTTGCCGAATAAAAACAATAGAATGAAAAAGTATCTCAAATCTCATCTTACAAGTTAGTCAGCCACAATTTCTCTGTAAAAAAAAACAAAAAAAAAACATAGGAATATTAAAAACATGTTAAAATGTTGGAAAGATATAGAAAAAAATAAGAGAAATTAAAACTTATTTGTGACAAGATGGTTAAGATATTCATAATCTAGGACTATCTGGGTAATGATCTGTTACGATAAATTGTTTTTTCATAGATGTATTTTTAAGTGATATCCTTCAGGAAGGTTGGATTATTCATTCTTTATCACAATATAATTAAAGACATATTTCTGCTCAAGTAATTTGTCTACAAGGGTACAACTGTGACTTTGCCAACAATCTCAAAAATGCACTTTGGACGCACCCTAGATGTATCTGCATTTAAATTCCTGTATGCCAATGTTGCCACTAGATGGCACTTCTTCAAGACAATGCATTGCAGGGACCCCCAGGGTCCTTCCGGTGCAGATAAACGTATTTATGTGAATATCCCTCTTAATGTTTACAGTGACAATGGAAGAAAAAAGTGTATACAAAGCTCATGCAGATTTAACTTTATCTAAGCAGTCAGAACAGCTGTGTTGTTTTGAAGATATATAAAAAGAATAATGTAGTGGGGAAAATTAGCAATTCACCTATAAGGGAAATAAGAAAATGAACACAACATCAATTTCAAGGAGATTTTTTTCAGAAAATTAAATTACTGCAAAAAAAAAAAATCTTGATTAAATGATTTTCAATAATACCGTTAACTAATTTTAACAGCATATGAAATATGGCCCATGATGTGTGCGTATTAGTAGCATATATCACAATTAAAAGCAAAAACCAGCCTATTTTACATTTTTACAATAAAATTAATATAATATATATTCTGCTATACAGCACAGATATGAAATATTTAGTGTTAAATCAGTGTACACTGCAAATAAATTAGTACTAATTCTAATATAAATGCATAGTGTCCAACTATTATTATTACTATTATCTTTCATTAAAAAATATACAATTTTTAAAAGAATTAGACTGGCCCAGCAGGCAGTACCACTAACTTGTAACGTTAGATGGATATTGTCATAAAAATTATACATAAGTGCAGCAACATCATAAACTCATCCTCCTTGTCCACAATTAATGTAAGAAGATGTGTAGCTTCCTATGAAACAAATAAAATCATGAAAACAAACCAGAATATGAATTAGAGTGGTTTGTCATCAAATAGATAAAATGGACCCACACAAACCGTAGAGAGATAATATCACATGTAGGTCTTGATTTGACATTTTTACCAGATTTTCCTTTAAGGAAGCAACACAATGGCTGCCATGCACCTTTTTATAAACTCAGATTCTAGGTCCTCGCTCCAAGATGGTAACTGGAGCATCCCAACTGTGAGCCAATCATAAGCAATGTTACGCTTTTTATGGATACGGATTGGTTCATAGGAAGTTTGTAGCTCCTTGCGATTCTAGAAGACTGGTTGTAAATAAGCAGCAATCCCCCAACTTAAATGGAAGTCCAAAGTCTATATATTAACACATAAAACAGATTGATCATCATGACTTACTGCTAAAAATTATTTCTTAAGTTCACAACGGTTTGTTTGGCCACGTTGCACATTGTTGTTTACGATAAAATATACAGAGATTCCCAGTGTCTTTTCGAACGAATCAGAAGTATTTACAAATATATAAAATAAAACTTTAAAAATGGCCTTATATGCATCTCCCAGAATCATAAGAATGATTTGTCCAGACAGCAGCCTTGAAGAGTACAAATGTCCCAGATTCCTTCACTGTTCATCATTCATTTTAAGCAGTTCCAGGAGAGCACCGACAGCCCCAAAGTAACCCTGGAACACAAAAAGATGATGAAAGGAGTTTTAGAATAGTTACCTATAATTATTATCTCTTATGCATTTAGCGCCAACATATTCCATAGTGACAGATAAATAATACAATTACAGAATATTAAATAAAAGCTAAAAATCATGCTCCCTGTGATGGAGGATAACTATTTAAAAGATCATATTGTAAATATTTGGCTACAGTTACAAATTAAGTTTTAAAAAAAACAGCCAAAAAGATGTATAATTATATATATATATATATATATATATATATATATATATATATATATATATATTCTGAATTACATAAAAGTTAATTAAAACCTTAAGAGCCAGTTGTAAGTATTTACTTAAATCTTTTCAGGCCATAAGCCAGTGCTTTCTGCTTGCAATCCCTCGCATTTGACTGCAATTTAGCAAATAGATTAATTCTAATACATTTGACAAATGATAAGTGCCAGATAACATGTCATAATTATACATTATAAATATACCTTCAGAGATATGAATTTTTACCTCATGTTCCAGGAAAAGAGCTTTTAGTTGTCCTTTTGACCAGTAGTCCATAGCATACGATAATAGCTTCATGGAGACCATGTTTATTCGTAGAAAGTTTCCCACAAATACTACTCTGTCAATGTTCTGCAGATCAAAAGTGACAACAATCATGTCATACAGTATAACAGAACACAGTCTTATACATTGAACACAGAGATTAACACCACATAAAGATAATAAAACCTAACTTTGTTAGGGCCGCTGTGGTGGTCATGCATTCGGGTTTAACTAATTTATTAATGTATTGCTGTTTGTAGCGCATGATTACACAGATTCTGAAATGCAGTGTTTCATGTTAGCCAGTTAGTGACCTCTCTCAAGCAGCATGTTGCAGAATACTGCTACTGTCTGGGTACTTTGAGACACTGCACACCAAGTAAATGGATGCATAAATATTATATTCCTTGTGAAATCCAGAAATGTTCCAGGTCCTTTTAAAGAAAGTAAATTCAATGTAGCTATTAAAGTAACACAGCAGAGGTTCTGAATGTGGTAAAATTTCAGGTTGAATGCTATTAAAAAAAAATTGTTTTCCAACAGTAAATGTAAGCCTTTCTGACCCAACATAAACCCAGATTAATGAGAGATCATTGCCATTAATCACTGAACCACCAAGACACTTGGCCCATCGTCTTGAGTGCAGTCACCTGCACACACAAAAAGGCACGTTCCCTGGGTCTCTCTTTTTTTTAAGAATGCACCAAGGACCATGGACCCAATGCCTCAGGGACTAAACAGTAATTGAAGGCAATTAACTCTCATTAACAAAATATATGAATCTGTGCTTGTGGGTGTATCCGATGATCGTTCCAAATTCCAATGATCATTTTCTGTAGGAAAATGCATTTGAAATAATATACTTGTTATGATGTTGCAGTGTCATTTTAAAGCTTACATTTAAACTTTGGTGTTCCAGAAACTAGAAGCGCTCCTTTTCTCCACACCCAGGTATCCAGGGTGTGGATGAGGATTTGCCCAGGAGGCTGCCTCAGGTTGCCAGTACAGTGCCCGCAGATGTACAGAAATGTGTATACTTAGTGCTGCTTTATAAAGCACACAAACATATTAAACACACTTATGCTGTGTGTGCTGTTAGGAACAGAGCACGAGGAAAAGACAATCTAAAAGGGCCTAGAGCAGCATAAATGGAAATCTGGATGAGAAGTCAGATTAACAGTTTTGAGGATAAAGAAGCATTCTCCATCTGCTCCCATGCAATAATAACAGAAAGATTATGAATAATATAACATTATTCATAATCTTTCACAGATAACTACAAACAAATTGGAATTATATGTATTCCTGCAATAAATAAAATCTTTGTGACATCACATTAATAGAAATGTTTATATTTAAATTTCAACTACTATCAACTAGGTCATATATGTGGTTATTTTATAAAGAATTTGTCAATGCGAGAATAGAAAATTGATTCAATTAGCTTAGTGGTGGGCAACTGGCAGCCCTAGGGCCGTATTCAGCCCTCAGGCACTTGCCATGCAGCTCCAGCCTGTACTTTAATATTTGCATAGGAACATTTTTTTAGGTATATGAACAAGTTAAAATGAAATCTGTGTTGAGTAATAAAAAACAAACAAACAGGATTTCAAATTAAAATATTATAAATCCTAGACATGACACTACTTTTGAAGAATATTTTGCTGACCAAGCACAATTCTCCTGGTTAGAATATCAAGTAGGCGAATTCCTTCCCACAAATACCCTGACGGATTCTGTTGCAGTTCTTAATGCTTTGATAGCCCTGTACAATGCTGCTTGAACTCCATGCCACAAGGCAACACTGTAAAGAAGCTGAAAGCAGAAAGACGATCCCACCACCAGCCTTGAATGTCAGGACCTTCCTCCAAACAGAATAAACATGGGTCGAAACACAATGGAAAAAAATTACCATTCACCAACTTGATCCAGAGTATTTAAATACTCCATTCTACATGTTAACTATTTGTCAATTATTAAACATTTTACTTTATTTTGCAAGACACTAATCTTTTATTGCCAACACTGTAAAGCCAGTGGCTGCCATGTTGTGCAAGTCTGCAACTTGAGTCTAATTCCAATTCATAAAATCCTAAAAGAGGAATTGGTACTGCACGACAGTTTGCAAACCTTGCCAGCAATCCATAGATTGTAACATAGCTGAGGGCTGGGGTAACATTGAAGTATGGAAATGCCAGTCGTATACAAACTATCCACTGCTACTGGACAGTATATATAGCATATGGGAATCATGTTTTAGAAGTTGTATACTACAGTGTTGTCATGGTTTGAAAACAATATAAAAAAAGGTAACAAATAAATAATGTGCATCAGCAACTTTTTGCCCTAGAAATTCTACTCTGTACATTCCAATGTGGACCAGTGTAATCAAAGGACACAGATAAAACGATAATTTTCAATGCAAATCAACGATACATAGTTGTCTGGGATTTCTACACACAGGAAGAAATAGTGACATGGCACACAAACCGAAAGATCCGGCTCAGAATACATATTCTAATATTTGTTAAACAAATTGTATTTCAAAGCAAATGATGCAGGTGGAAGTGTTAAATGGTGCTCCTTAAATGGTCCAATGTGCTCCATGTACTTAACTGGAGAGTCATGTTTATATCAGCAACAAAGAATTAAACAAATAAAATGTACTAAATATTTGGATGCACCATACTTGGGGCTCTAAATAAAATACATTCAACTCCAAGGTTTTGAGGTAAACAGAAAAAAAAATTCCCTTGAGGGATCTTATTGTCATAAGCATAAGAAGCAATTATTATAAAATAAGAAAATCTGTAGATATATGTGTGTACTATTCATTTTTATATATAGGTTTATTGCAGTCTGTTATTTGCTTTCTTGTAATGGAGAGTTAAAACAAAAAAACAATGTTGTTCAAAACACACTTCTGGGAAAATATAGACCAAGGCTAGCGATAAAATTACTTGCCAGACACAAGAATCTAGGAGAACTAGGCTTCCCTGTATATAAAGCTTCCCAAGTGCTCTAAAAGATGGGTACATTAACTTCTAGACCACATTGGCCTGAAAATAAGCTGCACTTTTTATCCAAATTTGTATCTATTATGTATGTATGTATGTATGTAATTACATACTTCTCAATAAGATAGAAAAAAACAAAACAAAAAGTATGTACCAAACCAACAATAATAAAAGCCATGTAAGCCATCTCCTTTTTAGCGGCCACATTTCCACTGCAGTAGTTAGAAGCTTCCTTTGCATTCAAAAGGCTACTCTTTGATGTCAAGGCAAGTTTAGCAGAAACCAAAATGGCAGATTCCATTACAGCATATTTGTATCTAAAAAGGAAATCAATAGAAAGCCTGTATTTTTCCTTGGTAAGAAGTTAGCCTGTTACCATGTGTAGTGCTTCAAATTAGTATATTTTAAATATAGGACCACAGTGGTCCTGTAAAAAAGCTAAATTAGGTAGCATACTTTACTATTACATAGTATTTTCAAAGGACTCTGGGAAGGCCCAGAAGGAGGAGGACCACTCTATCTTCAAGAAACAAGAGGGACACGTTTAAAATGGAACTGCAAAGACTCTAGCAGACAACTTTAATTAAATTCAAAAATAGATTGCAAGTACTATTTTAAAAATATTATTTATATTTTATTTTGTAGTAATAACCATTTGAAGGCCATAAGAAAACATTTTGCTCTTTGGTGGCCATAGCTGTATATCTACCCATAACAGTGTACTGCACAATAGAGTCTGCAACAAATACAGGTATACGTTCCATATGTGCCGAGACCTTAGCTCCCTATAACGTGGACCTTAGCTCCCTTCTACGTGGGGCTTGCTAACCCCAAACAGTATGGTCCACCCTAAGGGAAATGACACCTTTGTTTGTGCAGTGGCACTGTAAGCACAGGAACTGAGATATCCTGTAGTTGCTAGGACTTAATGGCTCTCCTGTTTGGACATTAATTCTGGATATCTATCTATTTGATTATCCTTGGAGTGGACTTAAAAGAAGGTGTATAAAGACTGGATACCCACTGAGACTTTACATTCAATGCGAATATATATACATCCACATGTGAGTGCATTGGATTTTATTATCTTATCTACATAAACATACTCTACTTACTACACCATCAAGTTCTTCTTTTGCACTTCTCTTTTCCCCTCCCCCCCTATATTTTGTTTTTCTAGTATTTTATAAATGCCTATAAAATGGACTAACTCTATATAATTAATATTTTATGACTTTAGTAATTTACTTATGTAAAGAAAAAAGATATACAGAGAATGGAGGTTACAAATCATCTACAGGAAAAATAGGAAACAAGTATTATTCAGGTATGTTAGTGCGCAAAGGAAGGTTTGGTTCCCAAATCCGAAGGGGACATAGCCCCAGAGCAATTATACATTGAATGCCATTTATTCAGCCCAGAGCCCTTCATGTTCAAATATCCAACAAATATGCTTTCCATGTACCCTCAAGAAATGTATTTCCGAAATGAAATAAGATATGCATAATATACCATTTATAAGATACTACTCAGAGTCTCAACTGAATCACTGTATATTTGAGTATATTAAATAGATATATTAAAACATTTTATTTTTTTCTCTAGAAGCAATTGAGAGGGCATTAGGTTTACTCTTACCTCATTAAGTGCACACATACGAGCAATGGATCCAGTATTATTAGTGATTGTAACTAAAGTAGCTCTGGCCAAGTCCTCTTTGCTGATGGATTCTCTCTTCTCCTTGCTCATCATGTGGCCAAAGCTGTCCAATATATAAAAAATACGATTTAAAAGCAATATTATTATTATTATCATCATCATCATCATCATCATCATCATCATCATCATCAGATTTTTGGAAAACACATTAACTTTGTTTACTGGAAGTCATTTATGTGTAGGAAGAGAGACATTTAAGAGCAAAATTCTGCTCTAAATCTAAAAAAAATATTTCAAGGATTTCTTCAATTTGTTTCCATAAAAATAAGGAAAAGTGGATTTTGAATACAATATTTGAATTAACAACTTCTTCTGTTAAGAAAGAAAAAATAATCTAAAGAATCAAATGAAACATCATATACCTGGATGCTACAGCAGACCCCTGAAGCCCAAAGCGTCCATAATCTCCACCATAGATGTCCTTAACCAGTTTATCTACATTTGTGCTGTCTCCTTTTGCTGCCATCTCCAGAGCTTCTTCGAAGGTTTCACAGCCAGTCAGCAAACAGCACAGACCAAGGAATGTTCCTCCACCGAGACTGGAAGGGTGAAGGAAAATGGTTTGTCATGACCAAAGTATCCAAAAGCATCTCATTTGTAAAAGTAGTAAAAGGTTAATTCATAAAATCTGTATCCAATGTAGCACACTTAAAAAAAACAATCCAAAAATAACTGCACAGTTTATTTCCTCAAAGCATATTTGGATATTACTACAAATGAAGATATGACTAAGAGCGATGAAAGTCACAGCCAAGATTTTTCAGAAGGGACCCACCAATTATCGACACAACGGTATTGGAATCATATATACTTGTTTAGGATGGTGTTGGGGGGTGGGGGGTTCTGCCTAAGCCCACAAGACCCAGGCAGAACATTTTCAGGACAGCATGAAACCTAAAAACACCCATGGGTTAAATCCATTTTCTATTTAGTTGTTGGAATTGTGCAGAAATGAAAAAGTTGCATAACTATGAAATATTTATCTTTGCCAAAAGACATTCATATAAATGATCTCTTTCTACATCTTTATCAAATGTGTTCAACTTTCCTCCAGAAACACCCCCCAAAAAAACACCAATTACAGTGATATCTATTACAGTAGTAATGTCACAGATCATGACAGTTATGGGATTAGGATAAACAAGCAAAATAATTTCAACACAGCAAAGTGCCTTCCAGTCACACAACTCTTTTAGGAACGGTCCAGTAAGTAGTACTAAATAGTCACAAAAGTTGTTTCATTCAGTTGTGGTGTATTTTTCCATTTATTCAACAAACATTAACAGTTTTATTATGAAATCTATATTACAGACATCTGACATTTAGACCTCATAATTAGTGAGAGATAATGTGACTAGATATGTAGTATATTCTGCTCTGAATCTTTAGTTTAAAAAATAAAATAAAATAAAAAACACAAACATTATTAAGCGTCCTTTTTTTGGAGAAGAAAACAAAGAAAAAATGCTTGTCGTGTTATTTTAGATTAAATTGTTGTGACTGTGCCCCTTTCAGTTAATTGTTGGAATAGACAGTTTAGAGGAGCAAGTTTTTAAACTATACAATTTTTTTCAAAAACTTAATTATCATTTAAAAAATGAATAATACAGCAAGATAAAAAGAACTACAGAGCAATGGGTTTGCACCTCCTCTAGAGGTTAACAAGGTTGGCAGTTTTAAGGATAAATTGTTTAGCTCTGCTTGTTTAGCCAGTTGGAAAAAGTAATCATTCCATGCACTATTAAAAATTCGAAGACTTCTTGTGCCTTGTAAAAGATAACATTTTATAAAAAGGTCCTTATAATTATTGATAATAACAGTAATAATAATAATAGTTTACAGCTCATTGAATCAAGAAAATCCAGTGTCTTACTTTTGTCTTTTGAAAATGTCAGTCACTATTTTTGTCATGCAAAGAATATAAAAAAAAATGTAATGTTTCAAATAACCACTTTTTAAACTATGAATCAATTCAATGTTGTCCCTTTCTCTAAGTCACCTTCAAGTGAACGTTATATATACGGTTGTGTCATATTTACAAAACTTTTCAGTCTGGTACAAAAGTGCATGACCTATGCACAGGGTTGTATTACCTGGTCCCAGTTACTCTTTTATAGTTGTCTTTAGAATACACTGCAAGGATGCTAACACCCGAGCCTATATTGACCAGCAACATAGGATAGGGGTTATCAAGGCAGTATGGCTTTTTCTGACATTGCTCAGAGTCTGTTGGGTTTTCAAAATAGTAACACTCTGGACGGCCATTAAATCCCACTGAATCCACGTACAGTAGACCCTGGATTAAACAGTCAAGTTCATCCAGTTTATGGAGCTGGAGGTCAGCTATCTGAAAGAGAGAAACACAAGTTAATGAATAAGCAGGTGAAAGTAGAGCAGAGGATACAGACTCTCTACAAATGAGGACAAACAGCTATCTATCAGAACTTTGTACTCCAGTACTTGCTGGATGATAGTTAAAACCATAATTAATCAAAGTGCAGAATTCAAGAAATTTAGATACTGCACTGACGCTGAAGTTTCAAGCGGCCACGATTTGCAAAACTGGGACAAATGTTACCATAAATATATAAAATTACACAACCTTGAATGAATGTTTCTTGTATACTACTGCAATGTAGAACATATTCTTGTGGTAAGAAGCCAGATGAAGGACAATCACAAAGAGCATATAGTGGGTAGCTTAAAAAACAGTAAGAAAGGTTTAGGCAAACAACTGAACGCTACTAGGGATACTACAATCCCACGGTTTCACCATGTATTTAAAAAGACAAAACGTCGATCTATTACATGTACCTTACTTGGAAAAATAAAAACTTCACTCTATTCATATGTACGTTAAGGCAATTATATGCGTTCCCTTACTTAAATGTACAATCAAAATGAAAATATATTCATAAAGACATACTGCTAATTATATATATACTAGCGAATTGCCCGTCAAAAAATGACGGCAATGAAATCGTAAGTGAGCTAATGGTGTTTGGTGTGTAATAATGAAATAAATAATACATTAATAAATGAATATAGTTTACCTATTGTGAAGCATTGTGTTGAAGAGCTGCAATCTGTTTTGATGTTGCTGCAGCATTAGTGGTGTGGAGCTGCTGTTTAAGCGTGGTAAATGTGTGCAGTGTAAGAGTGTGCGTGCGCGAGGCGAAACCGTTAGCATAGTGGTGTACTTCCGCATTGGGGTAAAATGGCGGGTTATCTGTGGTATGCATCTTCGCGGATTATCCGTAGGTGCTTTATGGTGTTTTGCGAGTGTGTTGTGGTGTTTTGCGTCTTGAGAGTGCTGTAGCCTCGTTTTCGTTTTGTTCGTCGGCCATTTTTTCTGTCGCTTAGCGATTTTATTAGTGTCTAAAGTGTTTTTATTTAAATGAAGGTGTAACTTGCTTTTTTGAGGGGCTGGATGGCTCCTCTTGCTGTAGGTAAGCTTTTTATGTGTGTGTTGTGTGTATTTATTGTGTTTTAAATGTTTGTATGTCGCCGTGTTGCAACCGATTTTTGCGAGGTCGTAATGTGTGCTAACGTGTCTCGTATGGTGTTTGCGTGTGTAGCCTCGTTTTTGTTTTGCTCGGCGGCCATTTTTTCTGTCGCTTATGAAATTTTTTAGTGTGTAAACTCTTTTTTGGAGTGAAATGAAGGTGTAAGTTGTTTTTTTGAGGTCCTGGATGCTCCCTGTTGCTGTAGGTAAGTTTTTATGTATGTGCTGTGTGTATGTATTGTGTTTTGAATTTTGTAATGTTCGCGAGTTGCGTCCGAGTGTTGCGAGGTCGTAATGTGTGTTAACTTGTGTCGTATGTTGTTTGCGTTGCTAGTAAAAGTTTGCGAGGGTCGCAATTGGTGTTTCCTGCTCCATGCCAGCAACTGCAGGGCCCTTGCCCACTGCCCTCGCTTTGCGAGGGCTGCGGCTCGCTGCATGAGCCCGCAAGCGTTAGCAACAACTCGCATGCTCACAACTATATATATATATATATATATATATATATATATATATAATCATTGTGTAATTTTGTTCCAGGAAAATTGCGTACCAAAGCCAAACAAAATACAAAAAACAATGCACATTGCATTCAAATTAACTATGACATTTTAAAAAAATCATTCAATTGTCTTTCAGAATTAATTTACAGCTGTTTGAAAATGTACAAGTCTTTAACTCTTATATACAATACTTTAGCATTTATAAAGCTCTTGAACATCCCGCACAGGAAGGTTAATTACTTATCTTGGAGACACTAGTTGATGACATTAGAACATTTTTATGAATCAGTAAAATTTAAGATCTGACACATCACTCTATTGGGATTAGTGCAAATACTAGATATCCATGGAGTCTGATAATATCCAGTGCAGTTATGTTTAATCTGTCTGTATAGGGATGACTAGGCCTCATCCATGAGGGTGACATGGTCCAGTAAGGTATCTCAGTACTTGGGCCTAATAGCTTCCATACCAGATCATTTTAATTAATTTCAAGCTATAGCAGTGTAAATCTACTATCATATTGTTCATGAGAAAATTAATATGGTTATAGTAGGAGATATCTTTTATATATTTCCACAGAGGAAGTAGGAATCTCAAAATGGCTGACGTGTTTTAAGATCGGAATTGGATATGTAGTTGAATTGTATAAAAGTGAAGTGCACACACGTCAAGTATATTATGATATGACTACTAGTTTCTACATATCCATATGTTACAGAACACGTGGGAGTGTAGGTGGTTGGCTAAGATTCTGGTTCTGTTGTCCTGCTGTGTTTTCCCCCAGTCTTTGATGATGTATGTTCCAACTCTATTCTTTGTGGGCTTGGGAATAAAACCATCAATGCAGCGAGCAGTCTCGCTCGCTCTGTTCATGCTCAGTTTGTTGCTAAGCAACGAGCGGTGGTTAGATGAGCCACTCTTCAGCTGTTCTGTTGGTTTTAAATAAAAACCACAGGATTATTCTAATGAATACACAGAAAAAGCCTCAAAGGCAAGGAAGGGTCGCTAATAAGAGATATGAAGCACACACACACCATCCTTTGTACATTTAGAAAAAGAGGGACTGATGCAATATATGCTTGCCTATAAACACAACAATGTTTAGTAAATACGGCCAATGTGTATATTTTCACTTGTCAAAAACAGCAACAGCAGCTATCACGACACGATTTAAAATATTTGTAGCTTATTCCATTTAAGATAAATATCATTTGCACAATATTAAAAATACATATGGATTAATGCAGCTAGTATATAGCATCCTACATAGTTAATCAACATGCATCTGTTATATTTTGTAATTTACTTTCATATTGATAATTATGATCTATTTCTAAATGATAAAACAATAATAATATTTTTTAAAAAAAGAGCATCGCCCTGCAGTTTCCACGGGATAGATCTAAAAAAAATTAAATTGTGTCATTCAGTTGTGTCTGACTCTCTGTGACCTCATGGTCAACACACCATGCTGATCCAGTTGGTTTTCATGGCAGAGATACAGCTCCTGGTATTCCCAGGTGGTCTCCCATCCAAGTACTTGCCAGTGTGACCTCTTGGTTCCCTGGCTGGATTTGAACCCAGGATGCTGTGGTGAAAGCACCTGCATCCTAACCACTGGGACACCAGGGAACCCTCACGGGATATATCTAGCAGCAGTTAATTGAGACCAGTTAAATTTTCCTTTACCTAACACCAACAGCAAAAAAAAGGTCTACTTCAGTTAAAATGTATTTTAAAAAAACTAAATTTTAATAAAATCTTTGAAGCAAATGGGCACATCCAAATATAAGTAATAACAAGCAATTGTTAATTATTGATAAGCCCTATGCCTTGTTTTCAGCACCTTTTCAGATCTAGGTGACAGCTCAGAAAAAAGAAGGGATTATCAATAATTAAATGCAATAAATCACTCAATTAGCAGATGTCAACCTCCTTTTGGTGTGTGGATCACACAAGCTTACTGACAATTCAGAATGGCAGACTTCAATCTTATTTTACTATAGGAAATTTTCTTTTTTTTATAACAAAATGTTAAGGCTAGCAATGCTATTTGCTACACAGTGTGAGGCTTTTGCTCCTCTGAGCACCTTCGGCGCGCATTGCGAGCCTCTTTCCCCTGTGTACTTCAACTTTCCTGCTTTACACTGATCACCTTTGGTACTCATTGCATGCCTCTCCCTCTCGCTGTGCTCATCGCGAGCCTTTCCTCTCGCCTACTGTACGACGCTCATTGCAGGTTTTGTTAACCTGCAAGTTTTGTGCTTGGGAATGCCATGTGTCTCTTTCCACCATCTCCCCATGTCCCTTCCCTGTGTGTTTGTCCTCTGTGTGTCTGCTGAATGTTTGTGTGTTACGTGCTGAATGCCGTTTGTTTCATTTTCAAAGTCCCGCGTGCCTGGCGTTCTTTGTGTGCGTTACTGTTGTGTATTTTCTAAGTCCTGCGTGCCTGGCATTTGTGAGCCTCGTTTTCATCTTGTTTCAGATTTTTAAGTTTTTCGTCCTCCATTTTTTTTTCCCTTGCTTAGCCGATTTTCAATTGACGAAAAACGGCAAATATGGCTCAAAATCGCTTCCAACCTCACTTTAAGGCTCCATAGCTCTCCCCCTGTGCTGTGTGTGAATGTGTTTTTATTTATTTTTATTATTATTTTGCTTGTTTTTCGAGTTATGCGCTGGAACCAAGTCCTGTGTGCGAGGATCGCAAAGTGTGACCAACATTGTAAGCAGCTATATATGTGATAATTTAACAGTATACCTTATTTGTAACCTCTACTACAGTGGATTTCTCTTTACGCAACTCTATGTGTTATGTCCTGTGTTTAAGTGCTCCTTTAACTATGTTGCTAAATGTTTATAGCTTAATCTTATCAGCATTATAACAGCAGTAAAAAACAAGTAGAGAGATACTAAATCATAGAAACAAAGTACAAAAACACTGTATAATTCACTGTACGACTCATGTTTGCTTTCCTTATGGTTTTAACATGGTATAGTCCATTCAACATTGATTTTTGATTTTCTATTATAAAGATAATGACTGTCACTGAGGTATAAGTTATTTATTACCACAAATGCATTTAATGTGGTAACATAGTGACTTCAGGCCATTTGATAGACTTATTAGGAGTAAATAAAGTGATCTGGGCAATGAGGTTTTATCCCGTAAAAACACTTCTTTCTAAATTTTGTGTGGTAATTATAACTTTAAACATACAAGGCAAGTGCATTGTCATCTAAAAAGAAACAAAGTATTAGAAGTGGAACAATAAAGGAAATATTCATCATCTGCAAACATCCACTACAAATTATATGTCATTATCAGTTGCCATATTTTAATGGGACAGATCGCTGGTGTTTCCTGGAAAAACACTCTCTAGTTGAGGCAGCTTCACGGACTGGATTGTGATTGGCTGATCAGTATATTGAAGTTTCATTCATATATTGACATACTCATCTGTATATTCGTGTGCACAATGTATAGCGGATTTTGATATTTGAATTTAATGTGGTTTGTCCATTACATGTTAATAATCAGCAAATGAAAGTGGGCTCACTGTCGATACAAACAAAATAAATGATTCTAACATAGACATGAACATCGGAATATAATTTTTCAGTAAATCACATACAAATGATAGAAAGGACAGTGGCTATCAAACACCAATGTCATTTTGGGAAATGTCATTAAGAAGAATATTGAGAGTATAATGGAGAAGTTTCCTTCACATAACTATATTTTTTGTGCCAGAACCTGTTGATACTAAAACAAGAAAGTATGTGCCCAATAGTTTTTAAAATAATAGTAGATTTTCTTTTTTGTAAATAAAAAATTCTAAGAGACTCGTCTCCCCTTCTGGATTGCTACCTTGTCGTGGTGAAGGGGCTTGTGTACCTCAATGAAGCTGTAACCTATATCATGTAGGGTCACCCAAGATGGGCAGGTCATAGTGGAGAGGTCAGACAAATCACAGTTCACTGGAGAAGGAACTGGTAACGCACTCCATTATCTTTGCCATGAAAACCATATGGAAAACACAACCAGAAACACAGAGAAATGTGCCTGGAATGCTGCAATCCATTTGGTCACCAAGAGTCAGGCATGACTGAAGGACTGAACAAACCCAGAAAATTAAATCTTAACTTCTCAGATAACTTCTGGACACAAGCTTTTAAGATTTAAAACCCATGTGAACACTCTACATGTTAAACCAATTTAATGTCATGATATCCCAAGAGTCTTATCATTCACAATAAGGGGTTTCAGATTTCTTTATTAGATTCAATGGTATGAAGTAGAACATCTCCCATATCTTATGTGTAAGCTTATAACTTTTATGCAACATTTTTTAAAAGGACTTTGAAACATGATGAAATATATTATTTATGAAGTGGTGCCCTTTCCCCTACATACCGTTCGAAAGTCCTCCTCAAACTTGTACGCCCCACCTCCTGTGGCACACAGGGTTGTGTGCAAACTGGAGAAGTTCTTTTCACTTCCCATCTGAATGAACCTGTGCATAGCACAAGTGGGAAAGCGTATGAAGTGCAAATTGCCTTTGCGACCGCACATGGTCAAGTTTTTTAATTCAAGGTGGACATCTCGGATTCCAGTTTTGCCATAGGCTGTATTTGATGTCAAGTATTTCCGAATGCTTTTAAGGTTCTCAACCTCTTCCTGTTCCTCTTCTGCTGTAATGTCTTTTGGTTCAAAGTAGACTAGTTTCACTAGTGTTCCTCCAATGTCCATGCCAAACCATGGGAAGGCTGAAAATAAGACACAAATAGAATACAATCAGTTTGAAAATGCACTATTCATACCATCTTAAATAGCAATGCAATACAAAACGGCTTAAAAAGGAACACATCAGAAGTGTGAAATATTAAATAACTTAAATCGAAAAAGGTATTAACAAATATTTAATCAGTTATATGCTCTTAAAAAAACAAAAAAGTAAATGTTGCAATTGTACTTGTCAGTCAACCTTTCTAATCCACCCACTAAGCATCCATATCCTTCTAATGGGCGATTATCGGCAATCATTGCTAATTATTCCTGGGGCTCAGCATGTGAAACTGAAAAGACAGAGTATGCGCAGACCCCATGAAGTTACTAGGTTGATTATGATAATTTCTGAGTTAGTAGCTCCTTCTTGCACAGTTGTTAATAAAATATTTCATAAATCAGATTTTAAACCATAACTTTTCATACATGTAATGCTTTGAGTTCCCTACATATAAAACTTGCGTGTGAGGAATAATTTGGCCATTATTAAATCAACTTCAGTTTAGCAGCCAACTTGGTAACGTATAGAGATTTTATTTTATTGGAAAATTCTTTCCTTAAAATTGCAGGGTTTTTTTTACACTCTCTTATGCCCATTGTATTGAGTGGTGGATACAAAAAGGAAAAGGAATTTTGCTGCAAAAAACAAGCTAACAAACATAAAAATGACTACTATGCTACATACTGGGACACTGGCATGGTCAGTTGGTGTCTCACCTGATTCACTGAAATATATGTATTCATTTGATGAATATCTAAAAGGGCTTTCATTAAAGGATATTTAGATAATGATTGATGGACACTATACCTCTTCCCCTTTCACTGGCCCAGAACAGCAAGTTGTACCAATAGATGCAACCACAGCTTTCCAGAAATATAAGAGCCCATCTAACCCACACAACTTGCACCTGTGTACCACAGTATCAACATTTTTGATGAATTAAAAAATAAGCTTTATGACATTTTCCTGCTTAATCAGACTCAGTTTTCAAACAAACAGTATATATTGTATTCATTGTCCAATGGTCCTTTAACATTCACAGCTTGGAATCCATCATCCAAACAGAAAGACCACTACAAGCTGTGCTGCATGTGTCTACAAATGCATTAAATCAATGAATGTTGCAGCCAAAGCAACAATTACACCGCTGCTCAAGCAGATGCAACATTGATGAAATTACTTGGGATGCAGGGCACCTAAAGATGCAAAAATGTCCTTCAAGTCAAGCCATGGAACATATACATAAATTAAACATGGTGAACTCCTGGAGGAGAGCAATAGGAGTTTTAAAAAGTATATACATGGAATGCCTTCGGGTCAAACATAACATGGTTTAATATGTACCCGAACTTCCAAATACTTTGCAAACATATTTTATTATACCACTAAAATAACCATTTAAAGATAACAGAACACTTTTTATCAAAAAGAGACAAATTGAACCTTTTCATCCATCCCTTAGTATGGATATTATGTTAAATTGTACCTTAATGATCAATACATTGTTCCCAATTAAAACTATATCAATAACAGTAAAAATTATAAATATTTAAATATACTGGTTATTTTTTGTAACGTTTTACTTTGGAATTAAAATTAGCCATTTTTATAGTGAAATCCTTGCATTTTCAAGCTCAAGGCTGGGATGTTTATTACAGCTTCATGGCCCTGTCTTAAAGGCAGCCCAAGGAGAATTATCCAGAATGCAAATGACAGACATTCCTACTCTGCTTTTCAGTACCATGCACACTTGGCAGCTAAAACAAGAGGCAAGTGTTATGATGTATTTTCTAAATATAGTGACTACTATTTTAAAATTTGCATGTTACTTTTTCTGACTCTAACCAACGACAGATTTATTCATATGATATAATATCACAAACTATGCTTCTGCTATGAGAGAGACTGTAAATCAGGGACTGTCAAGCGAGTTAGGAGCCTGTGAGGATGTATATATATATATATATATATATATATATATATATATATCTCAAATCCATATTCATATATTCCTCTCAGGCTTTGCGGACTGGATATTCTTTGACGGTACACATTCCTTTCTTCACTTAAAAGGAGATCAAATACATGTGTAAATGTTTTAGCATTTGTCTTTTAGAGTTATAAGATCTCTTTATTTTATTGCAGCGGAAGAACACTAAGAAATTAATGTAATTATCACAGTTTAGAACTGAGCGGCAGCTTGATTGGCTTTTGACCATTTTTTCGCCAATCGGCTCAAGATTTTATGTGTCTGTGACATATAAAATTAGGGCTATGAAATAAGCTGATGTTATAAATAAATTATAATAATGGCAGCTTCCTCTCTCCACAAAGATGGAGGAGTAAATGGCAAAATAGACACATTTGAAAACTTTTATATAGATTGTTAATCTTTTCCAAGAGTGGTCAATATTAAAAAAGAAAATTAAATTTAGTAGTATCTACCACTATGTTCAACTATCACCTAAAATGAAGGCATTTTGTCAAATTGAGTAAGGTTCAATGGAAGTTAAAGAGAGAAAGTGAAGAAGAAGTGCGGCTCATAAACACCAAGAATCTACAGATGTATAGAGAAACAAGACTTAGATGTCTGACCATAAACAAAGACTTCTAAGACTTCTAGGAGAAGGAGGCAAACACACGAAAGGAAATGCACATGGTCAATAATGGTGATTTATTTCTCAAAATGCTCTTCATTGTAGGTAATGGTTTAAAAATTGCTTTGTGTTCAAGGATAAGTTACAATTTAGCTCAGTCCAAAGTACTAATGTAAATACATTTACAACTACATATATGTAAAGCGTGCTTTAGTAAAATGAACACTTCAAATAGTAAACATACAAACTAACAGCCTTATTAAATTGTGATTCAGCCAATTCTAAAGGGCTCTATATAAGCACATAGCATATTTATTTTACAGAAGTTGTTAGTTAGTGAAGACCTTGCTTTTGGATAGAAGTTCACTAACTAAAAACTTTTGTAAAATAAATATGCTCTGTGCTTATATAGAGCCCTTTAGAATTGGCTGAATCGCAATTTAATACGGCTGTATATATTTAGCCAATCATGTTGTTAGTACATACAATAAAACTGCATTTACCATCTCAATAAATCAAAAAGTTATTATAAATAAAATTTAAAAAGATTTAAAAAAAACACTGTCTAGGTTAACTAAGGTAATCAATAATTATGAGGATCAGTGACCAAGGTATTAGGTAAGAGATTTAAGTTACAGCTTTTTACAATTTACTATCTTCATCAGCTATCTCAATTTATAAAAAGACTATTTAACTTTGTACCTGAAAACTACTGAACTTTGAACCAAAGGGATTTGAGTCTCAGAATACACACAAAACTTTAACATTTTACATTTTTAAAAGAGACCTCTGTAGTCTAGTGTTATAATATACTAGCCATTTGTCCATCATAAGTGACAGTATAATATATAATTTGCTCTGTCTCGCTGTGCCCTTTCCCTCTCTCTTGGTGTGCCATCTCTCTGTCTTTATGCCCTCTCCCTCCCCTCCTTCTCCCTCTCCCCCTCATCTCTCCTTCTCCCTCCCCTTTCTCCTTCTCCCCCCCATCTCCCTCCTGTGTCTCTCCCTCCCCTGTGTCTCTTTTCCGCCTTCTCCCCTCGTGTCTCTCTCCCACCATGTGTCTCTCTCTCCCCCACTCTGTCTCACCATCACCATTAAAGGGACAGTTAATTAAGCACAACACTGCAAAGTTAAAAAAATGATTTGATTTTTAAATGATGTGTTTACATGAGTAATTGGCAGTGCCCCCACACAGAGTCACAGCAAGAGCTCCATGCAGGGAGCATAAGCAGAAAGAGTATTAACCCTTCCTAAATTCATCTGTGCAAATACATGACTGCTGGAATCCGCTAAAGAGTACAGTTGGGGTTCAACTTCTCCTCCTGCATTATAAATCTTTGTGTTCACGGAGTCTATACACAGCTCGTGTCGGCAGATGTTGTTAATAATGGAACAGTCAGGAGTGTGTTTGTAGATTTTTAGCTGTTAGTAGTGTATGTAAAAAAAAAAAAAAAAGCAATAGATAATTTTAACATAGAACCATGTGCTCTTTCACACTATGAAGAGAACTTATAGTGAGGTAAATATCAAGAGGCCATTTGGTATGAACATGTAGCTATTGGTGTAACAACTGAAGCTCACCAGACAGTATTAGAGGAGATGATGATACATACCCCAGACACCTACAAATACAAGTAAAATAGTTCTGTGGACTTTGGGCAGAGGCTCTGGTTCAAGTTCCACCACTGCTATTAGGAGGCATATACTGTACTGTTCTGCTTTAAAATAAAGCCAAGTTGTTTTAATTCCAGTGAAGACACAAAGCCCCACAACCATGGGTGTAGGAACTGGGGGGATGTGGTTTGTGTATAAAATGAGCTGTATCCCCCCCCCCCCCCGATAATTATTCTGGCTCCTACACCCCTGACCACAGTGATATATATTTCAAGATATAATTCTCAGAATTGATCCCAAATCTGTTGCCTCCGTATTCCATGTATTGGAGTATCAAGCACATACTGGCCAGTGATTTCGTTTTATTAAACACCTGTAATAATTTCCGATTCGGTCAGAACCGATCTTGTGACCAAGCAGATGGTATCTCAAAGACATAACAAATTTCAGTAATCTGATCTTCCTCTCACTGACGGCTAAAGATGACTATCTGGGGGAAAGGTCTCTTCTGTGTTTAATATAACTCCTGTGGGGACATAACATAGGGGGCCTGACAGTATAGGAGTGGTCCTTGGTACAATCTATACAAGTACTGAGACAATATACAGATGGAGCAGATCTTGCCTGTGGAAGGAGAGGTTACTGTAGGTTATTTATTTGATTTTGGAAGAAGGGAGGAGTTCAATGAAAAATAAAAAAGTCATCTAGGCCTTGGGCCAAGTAACTTGCTAAAGTACACAATGATATACTCACTTAAAAAAGATTAACATGCTTAATACTTGGCCCAGGTTGGCTGTAATAGATTAAAAAGGATTCTGTAGTACTATGCAAAATCAAACATACTAACAGAGGCAAACTGGTAGTTAGCGTGATAATATCCAAAAACTTTATTTAACAAAAGAAAATATATATTTATTAACATTGGGACCTGGTCTGTTATTTCAGTGCCACTCTACATGCCTCCCAGTGGTCTGTCACAGGCTCTGTCCTCTTAAGGTGGGTTAGTACAGTTACCACCATATCAAGAATGATATAGGGTAGAAGAATGGGGGGGGGGGGTGGGGGGGGGAGGTTAGGGGATCAGAATGGGGGACCTGGGGGGGGGGGGAGGTTAGGAGATCAGAATGGGGGACATCTGTGTGCATCTGAAACATACTTTTTTTATTTGTTAACAGTATAATTAGCTTTCAGTTTGCAAACTTATAGCAAACAAACAACAGCATATTTTAATATATGAAAAATATAATGAAAGAAAAAAAAGAACATTTACATAATATATAAAAATAAAGCTGTGTGGTATGTAAAGGCTGGACATATTTCTTCAAATTAGTCTAAAGTACTTTGTGTTGCGGTCAGATGACCTCTATAATTATTATGGGTCAAAGTTCAGCTGGGGAAAAAATCTCCATGTTAAATCATCACAACAGTGTGTTAAAGCAAAATGCTAAAAATGCATTAGACTGTAAGCTCTTTTGCTTAGGGTGTTAAGTACAACTGTCAGCTGCCTCTGTGTGCTGTAGCGTATAATGGCACTATACAGAAAAATATAGAAATGAATATTTAGAGAGAGGTCAAACATTTTTCTAGTACTGTACATGCAAGAAGTTTAAATAAATAGCTACAGCCATTAATCAAATGAATTTGATTTGTTTGCAATGTGTTAAACTGCTTCCTTGTACTTAACCCATGTATGGCACTGCAGAATAGGTAGTGGTGTTACAAATAAAGGATAATAATAATAATTTAAAATCTACATTTCCGCACACCAGTTTAACCTTAAAGAACCACTTTAATGCTACATGTGTAACAACTTTTAAAGTTGAAGACATTAATATAAACGGCTTTTTAGTTTATTATGATTTAAAAAAAAAAAATAGAAAATTATTTTGGCAAGAAAAAAAAGAAAAAAAGAAAAAAAAACACATAAAAATACTGATTTTCCCTACCATATTTGGGCCTGTGCACCTGCCATCTATTTGCAATGTGAGCAAGAGATTGTTCTTCAGATACCTTACACGGTGGCAGAGTGCAGGGAAGCGTGCAGCACACTCAGCAACAGTTGGAAAAAAAGATGGGAGGAGCACAGACTATATATCAGGGGAACCCAGCTATATTTTTTCTCGCATAACTGTAACATAAAAAAGTATGTTGACAAAATATTTACATTACGCTTTATTACATAAAAACCCCCATTCTGTATCACTACCTTGTCATGGTGAAGGGGTTTGTCTACCTCAATGAAGTTGTGAGCTATACTATGTAGGGTTATCCAATATGGGTCAGACAAATCGTGGTACAAGGAGAAGGAACTGGCAATCCATCCCAGTATCTTGGCCAAGAAAACCATATGGATCAGCAGGACCAAAAACAGACAGATGTGCCTGGCGTGGTGCGTCCATATGGTCACCGAGAGTCGGAAACGACTGAACAACAATAACATAAAACTCATGAAAGCTGGATTATTAGTCGTTGGTGTAAAATAGATTATTTATAATGTAAGAATTTAGCAGAATACTGTACTTTTCCAGTAAGTTATTACATGGAGCTGTATACCATCTCACTGCAATGTACTTTGCCTGTAAACACTGCTCCTCTGCTAATCGGTAATTTGACACAATCAGCACCAAACCAGAAAAACGTGATTTAGCTGTAAATGATACCTTGGGTTTTTACTGCAGTGTATTATAAGCTGATCCCATCGGTGACTAAACCTTACCAGGGACAATAGTATGATCCTAATAAGTGCTGGCCCAACAGGAACAATATCATGTTGACTAATACCAGGGAAACAATGTATTATAAATCCGTCATGGTAATGTTTATAGGGGCACATGATACTGCAAAAATACTTTATGCAAAATGTTTGTTATTTACACAAAGCTGGATTCCACTCTGACAGTGTACACTGAATACATTAGATCAGCTTCAGAGTATACACTGATTTGCATGAAAACTATGCTTTAAGTCATACCAGCAATGCATCTTTGCAGCACTGTCAGATCTCCTAACAAAATTTGAATTGGTAATATTAGCCGCAGCCAATCAACATAGAGAGATTGCTCCATAGAGCTTCTTAAATCAAGTGGTGCAGTGCCCTCACACACATAAATTAAAGGGACTCTGTCACCCCAAAATCAAGTTGTTTTCTTCAGGTTAAGAGAATCAAAAACTGCCTGTATATGTTATGTTACCCATTTCTTTCTACAGTGAATCAATCCCGTGGAATTCCATGTTGCTGTTGCGAATGAGTGCCTCACACATGTTAATTAGCTGCTGTTACGTGCTAATTAGGATTACAGATACTTGTCTGTCTCTGTAGTGTCCAACAAAAAGACCCCCCAATGTTATTATCAACTTCCTGTTGGGGTAACAGAGTCCATTTAAGTATGAGTATTGTAAGTGGATGTTTTAAGTGTTGCAAAATGCAGTTTGCAGGTGGATTTGAATTTTATTTTCAGCTATTGAATGGCTAGTTTTTCCTTATGTTGGGTAATAATGGGGATATATATATATATATATATATATATTACATATCCATTGAACTTTGTAATTATTAACTAGTACTATATAAATAAAATATATCTAATTAAAGTTACGGCAACCAAAATGCGGCTACTAATTAAGTACAAAAAGTGTGTACGGTATGTAAAACAAAATTAGGATAGGTGGATATATTCTAGGAATTGTGATAATGATCTCTAATAAAATGCTAAAAAACACTATATTTCTAGTGTTGCTCTGAACTGAAAGTGCAAAGACTTGTGTTACTTTGCTAGAACAATGACAGGAGCCACATAATCTGATGCAGAGACCCAATACAATCAAGGCTGTAAATGCCAAGTAAGGATACATTGTTATATATGCTATTTTTGAAAATGTTATTTGAGATATTTATACTATTTTGGAAGAAGGTCGGCATATTTAAGAGAGAGGTATATTTTAAAGTCCTCCTCTGTATCGCTACCTTGTTGTGGTGAAGGGGCTTGTGGACTTCAATGAAGCTGTGAGACATACCAAGGCGAGACAAATCGTGATCTACTGGAAAAAAAACGGTCAGCCCATTCCAGTATCATTGCATAGATAACCTTATAGATAGGCACAACCAGAAACATGTAGATGTGCCTGGCGTGCTATAGTATAGGGTCACAGAGAGTCAGACACAACTGCACGACTAAAAACATATTTTAAAAATCAAATTGTTAGTCGGATTTAGCAAACAAACATACTCATAATGAGATTATGAATTTCAAAATGGGGCAATATTTCAAAATATCCCAATATTATGACTTATTTACCACTGTGCCACCAGTTTGTGACTGAAGGTAAGTGTATATATAATAAATATTCCCAACCCAGCACAATATAATCACATGTAAAGTACAAGTCAGTATTGTATAATGATTAGTATATAATGCCAGGGCTGGTTACTCACAATGTGTCTTGCCGTCTATAAGCTTCATGATAAGATGCTCTTCTAATGCTCAGGGTAGATCTTATCCTCCAATCACACAGCAGACCCAGAGATGTGTCCTGCACCTTCACATTGCCACAATGCCCTGTCTCAGATCATTTGCAACAAGGTCACATTTTTCCCTTGCATATAAATTGCGAAACGCCTAATGCTCTGACTGCACACGGTATTTACCATCCACCACAATAGCCATGCTCGCTGTGCGCTGATTGGCTGAGAGGCGAACCGGCCCCCTGTGGTGTCAGTGGGTGTGTCTGCACGTCCAACCCTCCTATTGGCTGGGTTGGGATGACATTTAACTCTGCATTGATTTCAAGCAATCAGACTACACACCTACTGACTGGGCGCTCACCAATCCATCCCCGGCTTCTCTATGGTGTCAGGGAAAGAAAGCCCTATAAGAGAGTCAGGGAAACATCCCACGGAGGCTGCCATAGTAGCAGCACTTGTACAGTGATGTAATGGCACTGACTAGTGATGTGATCTTATACTGCCTAATACACAGGTACAGCATCACCCATATCTGCAATGGGAGGAATGAGGAGGGCCCATGTCTGCAGTGACCAGGGAGGGAGGGGTGCAACAACCACCACAGGCCTAATGGTGTGGGTGGGAGAGAGATGTGATAACATACACTATATATATATATATGTCTGTGTGTGATACAATGTAAATGTTTAGGTTGATGTATGTATGTGTGTGTGTGTATATATATATATATATATATATATATATATATATATATATATATATATAATCAACCTAAGCATTTACATTGCAACAAACATAGCAAAGCATGAACACACACCCATATACATATATATATATATATATATATAAACAAACATATATATATATATATATATATATATATATATATATATATATATATATATATAGTGTGTGCATATGTAATATATGTGTTCATGCATCTTAATAAGTCTGCCACTAGCTCAGCTATATGCCATATGTTAATGATTGTCTGGCTCTATTTACTGTATCTATACCCCATGTCAGGTGGCTTTATACCCTGTGTACTGGCACTTATTACACCCCATGTGTCATGGCACCTATTACACCCCCGTGTCAGGTCAGGTGGCTTTATACCCTGTGTCCTGGTACCTATTACACCCCATGTCAGGTGGCTTTATACCCTGTCTCCTGGCACCTATTACACCCTATGTCAGGTGGCTTTATACCCTGTCTCCTGGCACCTATTTCACCCCATGTCAGGCGGCTTTGGGATCACTCACGGGGCCTGCTCCTCCTGCCTGAGTCCAGCCTCCTCCGGGTCCTGCATTTCTTGGCCGGGGAGCCCTGGTGCAGAGGGTCGGGCTGGCCCCGGTGGTGCTCGGTGAGGCCTCTGCTCGGTTCCCCGTGAAGTCCGTTCTGTAGATGTGAGGTGGAGGCCGCCTCGGGCTGGACATGATCGCCCATATCTGCAGCGGGTGTGTGAGGACTCCCGGGGCAGTGTGCAGCCTGTGTCCGGGGCTAGCAGCTCCCTGGCGGGCTCTTGTACCAGGAGCCTGGCGCTGAGGTCATTGTCACTCCGCTTCCAGTGCTGCAGCCGGTGCAGAGCCGCGTGACGTGGGCACCTCCCAGTGGGCAGGATACAGGGACACCCCAATGTGTGCACAGCTACCTCATGTATACTAATGGTATGGGGCATGTCTCTCTATAGGAATTCTGGGTGACAGCATGCAAATGATGACAGGAATGCATCACCGTGTAAAAGGACCATTACTTTCTAGTTAAGATGGACCATCACTTTCTAGTTAAGATGGACCATCACTTTCTAGTTAAGATGGACCATCACTTTCTAGTTAAGATGGACCATCACTTTCTAGTTTAGAGGGACCATCACTTTCTAGTTTAGAGGGACCATCACTTTCTAGTTTAGAGGGACCATCACTTTCTAGTTTAGAGGGCCATCACTTTCTACTTTAGAGGATGCATCATTTTCTAGTTTAGAGGGACCACCACTTTCTAGTTTAGAGGGACCACCACTTTCTAGTTTAGAGGGACCATCACTTTCTAGTTTAGATGGACCATCACTTTGCTTGTGTAGAAGGACCATCACTTTGCTTGTGTAGAAGGACCGTCACTTTGCCTGTGTAGAAGGACCGTCACTTTGCCTGTGTAGAAGGACCGTCACTTTGCCTGTGTAGAAGGACCGTCACTTTGCCTGTGTAGAAGCACCATCACTTTCTAGTTGAGAAGGACCGTCACTTTGCCTGTGTAGAAGCACCATCACTTTCTAGTTGAGAAGGACAGTCACTTTGCTTGTGTAGAAGGACCATCACTTTGCCTTTGTAGAAGGACTGTCACTTTCTAGTTGAGAAGGACCGTCACTTTGCCTGTGTAGAAGGACCGTCACTTTGCCTGTGTAGAAGCACCATCACTTTCTAGTTGAGAAGGACAGTCACTTTGCTTGTGTAGAAGGACCGTCACTTTGCCTGTGTAGAAGGACCGTCACTTTGCCTGTGTAGAAGGACCGTCACTTTGCCTGTGTAGAAGGACCGTCACTTTGCCTGTGTAGAAGGACCGTCACTTTGCCTGTGTAGAAGCACCATCACTTTCTAGTTGAGAAGGACCGTCACTTTGCCTGTGTAGAAGCACCATCACTTTCTAGTTGAGAAGGACAGTCACTTTGCTTGTGTAGAAGGACCATCACTTTGCCTTTGTAGAAGGACTGTCACTTTCTAGTTGAGAAGGACCGTCACTTTGCCTGTGTAGAAGGACCGTCACTTTGCCTGTGTAGAAGCACCATCACTTTCTAGTTGAGAAGGACAGTCACTTTGCTTGTGTAGAAGGACCGTCACTTTCTAGTTTAAAGGGACCATCACTTTCTAGTTGAGAAGGACCATCACTTTGCTTGTGTAGAAGGACCGTCACTTTGCCTGTGTAGAAGGACCGTCACTTTGCCTGTGTAGAAGGACCGTCACTTTGCCTGTGTAGAAGCACTGTCACTTTGCCTGTGTAGAAGCACTGTCACTTTGCCTGTGTAGAAGGACCGTCACTTTGCCTGTGTAGAAGCACCATCACTTTCTAGTTGAGAAGGACAGTCACTTTGCTTATGTAGAAGGACCATCACTTTGCCTTTGTAGAAGGCCTGTCACTTTCTAGTTTAAAGGGACCATCACTTTCTAGTTGAGAAGGACAGTCACTTTGCTTGTGTAGAAGGACCATCACTTTGCCTTTGTAGAAGGCCTGTCACTTTCTAGTTTAAAGGGACCATCACTTTCTAGTTGAGAAGGACAGTCACTTTGCTTGTGTAGAAGGACCATCACTTTGCCTTTGTAGAAGGCCTGTCACTTTCTAGTTTAAAGGGACCATCACTTTCTAGTTGAGAAGGACAGTCACTTTGCTTGTGTAGAAGGACCATCACTTTGCCTTTGTAGAAGGCCTGTCACTTTCTAGTTTAAAGGGACCATCACTTTCTAGTTGAGAAGGACCATCACTTTGCTTGTGTAGAAGGACCTTCACTTTGCCTGTGTAGAAGGACTGTCACTTTGCCTGTGTAGAAGGACTGTCACTTTGCCTGTGTAGAAGGACTGTCACTTTGCCTGTGTAGAAGCACCGTCACTTTGCCTGTGTAGAAGCACCGTCACTTTCTAGTTGAGAAGGACAGTCACTTTGCTTGTGTAGAAGGACCATCACTTTGCCTTTGTAGAAGGACTGTCACTTTCTAGTTGAGAAGGACCGTCACTTTGCCTGTGTAGAAGGACCGTCACTTTGCCTGTGTAGAAGCACCATCACTTTCTAGTTGAGAAGGACAGTCACTTTGCTTGTGTAGAAGGACCGTCACTTTCTAGTTTAAAGGGACCATCACTTTGCTTGTGTAGAAGGACCATCACTTTGCTTGTGTAGAAGGACCGTCACTTTGCCTGTGTAGAAGGACCGTCACTTTGCCTGTGTAGAAGGACCGTCACTTTGCCTGTGTAGAAGGACCGTCACTTTCCCTGTGTAGAAGGACCGTCACTTTGCCTGTGTAGAAGCACTGTCACTTTGCCTGTGTAGACGGACCGTCACTTTGCCTGTGTAGAAGCACCATCACTTTCTAGTTGAGAAGGACCGTCACTTTGCCTGTGTAGAAGCACCGTCACTTTGCCTGTGTAGAAGCACCATCACTTTGCCTGTGTAGAAGGACCATCACTTTGCCTGTGTAGAAGCACTGTCACTTTACCTGTGTAGAAGCACTGTCACTTTACCTGTGTAGAAGCACTGTCACTTTGCCTGTGTAGAAGCACCGTCACTTTGCCTGTGTAGAAGCACCATCACTTTCTAGTTGAGAAGGACCGTCACTTTGCCTGTGTAGAAGCACCGTCACTTTGCTTGTGTAGAAGCACCGTCACTTTGCCTGTGTAGAAGCACCGTCACTTTGCCTGTGTAGAAGCACCGTCACTTTGCCTGTGTAGAAGCACCGTCACTTTGCCTGTGTAGAAGCACCGTCACTTTGCCTGTGTAGAAGCACCGTCACTTTCTAGTTTAGAAGGACCGTTACTTTGCCTGTGTAGAAGGACCGTCACTTTGCCTGTGTAGAAGGACTGTCACTTTGCCTTTGTAGAAGGACCGTCACTTTCTAGTTGAGAAGGACCGTCACTTTCTAGTTGAGAAGGACCATCACTTTCTAGTTTAAAGGGATCACCATTTTTTAGTTTAGAGGGACCATCACTTTCTTGTTTAATCTACTCTTGCACATTTAACATGTTCATTATAACCCTGTTTTCATTTGTATATATCAATTCAATGAAAATTCCAGATGTTTTATTACAGCCCTTGTGTACTTTAAGTCTACAAAGTCTTGCGTTATTGTCTTTAAGTTGGCATCAGATTTCTCTAATCTCAGCTGTTTATATGTCTCAGAAGTAAATGGTTTATTGCATGACAGCAATCAAGATAGAAATGTTATCCTCAGCACTGACTTACTGATTTACCCAACCTCTACTGTCACTTATCTAACCTCATATAAGTTGGTGTGTACTTGACTACTTAAAGGTACAGGAACACAACTGCTTTTTTTCAAACACTCAAAAGAGCATTGAAATTACTTAAGTTGTTTAATTTTGTATTAAAAATATGAAGTAAAACCTGATTATCCAAAAATAACAGGAAAAGCAGAGAGCATACTTTAGTCTGAAGATCTCATTGGCTAACAGAGGACAAGCCCCAAAGAGCAGTTAAACTTCTGAATATGTTTTATGCTCTGAGACCTTTATTTGAAAATATAAAACACACCATAATCAAATACTCTCTTTCTGATGCAACAAAGACCACAAATATGTCTATGTCCCTTTAACCCAAGGCAGCAATATTTAAACAGGATGTCATCATGGCTGGATAACCCATTAGGTCAACTAGGCAGTCACCCAGGGGCACTTCTCTGTGATGGGCGCCACTTCTTAAAAACAATGGTTCCTGGCTTAAAAAAAAAGAAATGTTGCAGTTCATAGACCGGCTATGAAGGGGTAACCACCTAGAACAAGACAGTTACAACAGGAAAGGGAACTTACACATACAGAAAAGGCAAACATGGGTCTGTGCATACCTTGCGTACTCACTCACAGGGGCTCCTCAACTTCACTGCCTAGGGGCTCCAAAAAGGTAGATCCGGCCCTGAGTGACATCTGTAAAAATAGAATTGGTGGTCCCCCATGCAAGTAGAATCCTTGGCTGCCTCATTCCCTGTCCTTCTTTGATATATATTTACAGGCGGTCTCCAGATTATGTACGGGATACGTTCCTGAGAATGTCTTTAGGTCGGATTTGTATGTAACTCGCATCCCTGATTAATAATAATAATAACATAATAATAATATAATTTTATGAATAAAGTGGCTGATAAATAGCGGTTCCATTGTATTTCCAGTGCTCAGAGGTCAGTGTTCTGTGCTCCTACACCAGGTTATGTATCTTTATGCATTGACCTTATGTGTTTTTTTGAATAGTAGCCCTGCCATAAAATCCAGCTTTGTGAAGCTCACAACTTACAGATTTTTTTGACACCGGGTCACAGAGAAGCTGATTCATTTCTGTGGCAATTTTGAATCTGTATTTTTAAGACATTTAGCAACTATCTTGTGACTTGTTCTTTCTATCCCAGTCCATGAGATTCATTTTGCAACCATGGCCGGATTACCCATTAGGCCAACTAGGCAGCCGCAGAAGAGGGTGCTTCCCTGTGAGGGGGCACCACATTTATTAAAAAAAAAAAAGGGTTCCTGGCTTAAAAAAAATGAAATGCTGCAGTTCATATACTGGCTACTAGAGAGTAACTACCTAGAACAAAAGAGTTACAACAGCAAAATCAACTTACATGCACAGAAAAGGCAATAATGGGTCCGTGCATACCTTACATACTCACTTGCCGGGCTCCTCCACTTCACTGCCTAGGGGCTCCAAAAAAGCAAGATCCGGCCCTGATTGCGACCATTGTTCCTCTTTGTTGATTCAATTTCTCCATGTTTGGCATATGCTCTAAATTTTTTACAGTTTCCAAAGACACATTGATTTATTTTACAGTTCTTGTTACAAATGGACCTGCAGGGTTGACACTACTTGACCACTTCTGGCCCCCTATGTTGCTTACCATACCAGACCTCTTTCATAACTCGCAAATATTGCCAATTGCAATTATCCAAATATTCAATAATTCAATCTTAGGACAGTGCTTTGGGGAAAGCACTATGTATTTTTGATTTTAAGCGCAAAATCAGTGCCCTCCATTCTTTTCCAATGTGTGAAAGCTATTAGTGATTGGTACATAACCCCTGTTTAGCTCTACGGAATATGTTGGCGCTTTACAAATAAAGGATAAAAATAATAAAATATAACTCGCCTTTGCAGCGTTTTATAGTTGTGATTTTGTTACTTCAAAGTTACACTCTCTTTTTTTCTGTTGTGTATGTTATTTGTTCACGCCTGTAAATTGCTTGTAAGTGATGATCCCCACATGTGAATTAATGAGCCAAGGAAAAAAGTGACATTCACGTGTGCAAATGCATATGCTTTAGGCAAATATTTCCACATAAGACAAGATAAGGGCTCTGACATATTTTGTTCAGCAAGGATCGTCTAGCTCTTTTGTCATCTCTGAATATCTGGACTTTCCCTGACTTACAGCCTTATTACATTGCGATTCAGCAAATTTAAAAGGGCTCTATATAAGCACACAGCATATTTTTTTACAGAAGTTTTTAGTTAGTGAAGACCTTGCTTTTGGATAGAAGTTCACGAACTAAAAACTTCTGTAAAAAAATATGCTGTGTGCTTATATAGAGCCCTTTTAAATTTGCTGAATCACAATTTAATAGGGCTGTTAATATATAGCTCAAAGCCAATGTGATCTAAATTCTGTATTCAAATTAATGTTATGCTTCAAATCTTAAATATTTTCACACCCACTGCCTGCTTCATGCATTGTTCATATATTAATAATTACTCTCAGTATGCTCCATCATATAAGAGAATCTATTCATTGGTTATTAACATCATGTAACTTTTCAGTATTAGGTTGTATTGTATGGGGACAGTTATGCCAGTGGGGGGTACGACTTTAGAGCGAGGGAGACGTGCGCGCCGTCCTGTGTCCGCACAAAATGCATGAAAAAAAAAGCACACCCACACCAGCACGCCAGTACAGTGCTGCTCTCACCCTCTCCTCTAGTGTCCAGCTCCCGGGGATGTACCTCACCTCCTCGCCCGTACTCCACATATACACTCAGAGTAGGGCAAGGACCAGGTGGGTGAGTGTGGTGGTGTTCTGGGGGGCTATTACGAGGGAGAGTCTGGACTGGGGGGTCCTGCAGGAGCTGCACATTGAGACAGGAAGAGCAGGGTGATTTAGAGCATTGTACAGGCGCAGCGCGGGTGTTGGTGCGCACGTTTGTCGGTGCGCACATGACGTTGCGCACATCGCCTGAGCTCTTATGTCCGTGTGCCATGCCAGTGTCATATGTTCAATTGTCTATCTCTGTGCTGTCTATGTGTGCCCTCTGTGCGATGCCTCTCTCTCTGTGCGCCATTTATGGCCATTACTTGGAGGCAAGTCCCAACTTCCAATAAAGTAAAAAGACTACAATCTTCATTATTATCATTAAAAAGAATAAAAATTAAAAGAAATATAAAATATAAATTATGCTTCAAAGCTGTCTTGGGAAATACATTCTGCTCCATAGCAGTAATGCATGATTAAGTTTAATTTTGCTATTTTTTTGTGTCCCCTGTTCATATAATCTGGGGGGATTCGCCCCCCGATTCCTATGCCCCTGCTGTAAATACTTTTATTTTCATCCTCTAAAGAATATATTAAGCTAGAAGGATCAATGAATTTATTAGAAAATAATTGCAAAGGCTTATGAATTTACTATTACAGTTGTTTTACTCTGTCATGGCCAAATCAGTTTACTATTCTGTCAAATCAGAGAAAAGTCCCAGGATGTTTTTTTCCCCTGATGGCACTGTCTTTTTCCATCATGGGAAACTATCTCAACAGTGTATCTCAACACCTGAAGCTACTGATTAAATTAATATTCTGAACAGCTCTTATGGCAGCTTAAAGGCCTTGCTCCTGTGTGGCTATTCTGTAGACTAACTGGTCATCTAAACTGCTAAGCTTCTTGCCGAGAGGAGTGTTCAGAATGCTTGCTTGTTATGCTTTGAAACTGTACACATGTGTAGACAGACCATAATCCAAAACCAAAAGTGTGAGTAGTATAATGTAAAGCTGTAGGTGAGCAATACCATGTAAGGTCACCCAGGATGGGCAGGTCATATCAGAGAGGTCAGACAAACTGGAGAAGGAACTGGCAACCCACTCCAGTATCTTTTCCAAGAAAACCATATGGATCAGCAGAACCAGACACAGACAGACAGATGTACCAGGCGTGCTGCAGTCCACATGGTCACCAAAAGTCAGACAGGACTGAACACACACAAAGCAATAGGTGATAACAAGTATTCAGCCCTTTCCCAGTGTCTTTCTGCACAGAGTCTAAATGCTGCGGTTGAACGATGCGCAACAGTTTTTTACAAGTGGATTTACCTTAAAAAGTTAAGGCTGAGAAACTGCAGAGTGCACTAATTGTGCCCAGGTGAGAGGGGTGTGGCTTGACTGTTAAACTTGTATAAAAGGTTTGTGAGCTGGTTTGGGGTCTGTTTACAAGTGGATTTACCTTAAAAAGTAAAGGCTAATAAACTGCAGAGTGCACTAATTGTGCCCAGGTGAGAGGGGTGTGGCTTGACTGTTAAACTTGTATAAAAGGTTTGTGAGCTGGTTTGGGGTCTGTTTACAAGTGGATTTACCTTAAAAAGTAAAGGCTAATAAACTGCAGAGTGCACTAATTGTGCCCAGGTGAGAGGGGTGTGGCTTGACTGTTAAACTTGTATAAAAAGTTTGTGAGCTGGTTTGGGGTCTGTTTACAAGTGGATTTACCTTAAAAAGTAAAGGCTAATAAACTGCAGAGTGCACTAATTGTGCCCAGGTGAGAGGGGTGTGGCTTGACTGTTAAACTTGTATAAAAGGTTTGTGAGCTGGTTTGGGGCCTGTTTACAAGTGGATTTACCTTAAAAAGTAAAGGCTAATAAACTGCAGAGTGCACTAATTGTGCCCAGGTGAGAGGGGTGTGGCTTGACTGTTAAACTTGTATAAAAGGTTTGTGAGCTGGTTTGGGGCCTGTTTACAAGTGGATTTACCTTACAAGTAAAGGCTGATAAATTGCAGAGTGCACTAATTGTGCCCAGGCGAGAAGGCAGAAGTTAATAGAAACCGGAGAAGGGGAACTTGTGAGCTTGCGAACATTTTCAGTATCAAGTGCAATTCTAGTAAAAGCCTAGGAGTTTAAATAAAAGGAGGGCCTTCAAAGAAAAGGGAGGGCAGATTTATAGTGCAAAGGAGGAAAACTTTATATAAATATATTATATTATATTCTTTATTTTTCCCACTGAAATTTCGTAGACAATAATAATAATTATGAGTCAGTCCAGTGGCAACCTTATTCAGTGTACATCCTGTCAAATGTATGCACTACTGGAACATATGATCCAGGGTCCATACCTCTGTGACAGGTGTGAGCATGTTGCCTCTTTGGAAGCTCAAATTGAAGATCTGGAGAGTAGAATTGCAGCACTTAGTGATATTGCTCCACTGGAAAGGGAATTGGTGCTCACGGAGCACAGTTTAGCTGGGCCTAGTATGGAGGGAGGAGCTGGGGCTAGGGAGGATGGCCAGGGAGGTAGCTGGGTTACAGTTACAAGGGGAAGCAGGGGGAACAGGAGGAGGCAGGCCAGTTCTGAGTTGTCAAACACCAACAGATTTGCCAAATTGAGTGAAACTGTTGGCGATGTCCATTCAGGAATGGCAATGCCAGATAGAGCTGTTCCCTCTAACAGCCGGGCGAACAGCTCTACTGGAGAAGAGGGAGGGCAGAATAGGCAGAGCAACAGACATGTTTTGGTGGTAGGGGACTCTATTATTAGGAAGGTAGACAGGGTAATTTGTCACCCAGATCCCAGCAATCGAACAGTTTGCTGTCTCCCGGGTGCTCGGGTTCGGCATGTTGTGGATCGGGTGGATAAATTATTGGGAGGGGCTGGTAATGAACCGGCGGTCTTGGTACACATTGGTACCAATGACAAAGTTAGTGGAAGATGGAGCGTCCTAAAGAATGATTTTAGAGAATTAGGGAATAAGCTTAAAGCAAGGACCTCCAAGGTAGTATTTTCTGAGATACTACCAGTGCCACATGCTAGCCCAGGGAGGCAGAAGGAGCTTAGGGAGGTTAATGCGTGGCTAAAAAAGTGGTGCAGTGCAGAGGGTTTTGGGTTTTTAGAGCACTGGGCTGACTTCTCACTTGGGTACAATCTCTATAGCAGGGATGGATTGCACCTTAATGATGAGGGCGCTTTTGTGCTAGGGAATAGGATGGTAGAACGGCTGGGGGAGTTTTTAAACTTGTAGGTGGGGGGGAGGGACTATATAGAAGTATTGGGGTAAATAGGGTAGAGAGGGAAAGGGATGAATTATTTACCCATGGGGGAGGAGAAGGGGGAGGGTTACAATAGAAAGTAGGGAGATATTAATAGGGGCCTCAAATACAGTGGCAGGCACTTCACATCAGCAGAGCCATAGCAACATAAAGTGTATGATTGCAAACGCAAGAAGTTTGCCTGGGAAAATGGATGAGCTAGAAATATTAGCAGTACAAGAAAAATGGGGCTTAATAGGCATTACGGAAACATGGTGGGATGAATCTCATGACTGGACTGTTAATCTGGATGGTTATAACCTATTTAGGAAAGATAGGGGCAATGGTAAAAGAGGAGGAGGGATCTGTCTTTATGTTAAGCCTGAATTTAAGCCTATAGTTAGAGAAGATATTTATGCTGGCACTAACGGCATCATTGAATCCTTGTGGGTTGAGCTAAATAGTGGAGGAGCTAATTCTAAATGCATATTGGTGGGAGTATGCTATAAACCCCCAAATATAGCTGAAAGTGAGGAAATACAATTATTGTTACAGATTGGAAATGCAGCTAAGCATGGGCAAGTTCTAATAATGGGAGACTTTAATTACCCTGATATAAACTGGATAAACGAGACCAGCAGCTCAGCTAAGGGGAGCAGGTTCTTGAGTACACTCAGGGATCATTATCTAGCCCAGGTAATACAAGAACCTACTAGAAATGGGGCCATCTTGGATTTAGTCATCACAAGTAATATTGATATAATATCAAATGTAAAAATAGGGGAACCCTTGGGGAACAGTGATCACAACACAGTATCATTTGAGATTGAATACAAAAAACAGAGTTGTAAGGGGCCAACAAAAACTCTAAATTTTAAAAGGGCTAACTTTAATGGGCTACGGGCAGCAATACAACATATAGACTGGGACAAAGAACTTACAGGGAAGAATACTGAAAATAAATGGACAACATTCAAATCCTTACTAAATAAACATACTCATCAGCATGTACCATGTGGAAATAAAATAAATAGGAGTAAATCACATCCCATGTGGCTTAACAATGACTTAAAGATCATGATGAGGAAAAAGAAGTATGCATTTAAATTATACAAGAAGGAGGGAACAGAGGCATCTTTATGTGACTATAAGGAAATCAACAAGGCTTGCAAAAGGGCTATTAGACTGGCTAAAATAGAAAATGAGAAGTCAGTTGCAATGGAAAGTAAGACTAACCCTAAAATATTTTATAAATATATTAATGGGAAGAAGGCCAGGAAGGAATCGATAGGACCATTACAATGTGACACAGGCCATCTGATAATTAGTGACCAGGAAAAGGCAGATGAGCTAAATAGGTTCTTTTCTTCGGTTTACACAAGGGAGGTACCAGTGGTTGGGACACTGCAACATAATGGGGCTACACTACCTTCACTAAATAATTGGTTAACGCAGGAAGAAATACAAAAGAGGTTGGAGAAAATAAATGTTAATAAAGCCCCAGGTCCTGATGGAATACATCCAAGGGTACTGAGGGAGCTGGGTTCTGTAATAGCCAAACCATTATATCTAATCTTTAAAGACTCGCTCACTACAGGGTCTCTACCAGATGACTGGAGAAAAGCAGAGGTGATACCTATATTTAAGAAGGGATCTAGAGCAAATCCGGGGAATTATAGACCAGTGAGCCTCACTTCTGTAGTTGGGAAGCTTTTAGAAGGGTTAATAAGGGACAGAATACAAGAATATGTCTATTTGAACAGGATCATAGGTAGCAGTCAACATGGATTTATGAAGGAAAGGTCGTGTCAGACCAATCTAATTAGTTTTTATGAGGAGGTTAGTAGGAACTTGGATCAGGGCAACTCAGTGGATGTAGTCTTTTTAGATTTTTCAAAGGCATTTGATACAGTGCCACATGGAAGACTAGTGAGCAAACTAAGGGATACAGGAATTGCAGTAAATATCTGCTCATGGATCGAGAGCTGGCTAAAAGACAGGAAGCAAAGGGTTGTTGTAAATGGAACATACTCCGATTGGTCTAATGTGATAAGTGGGGTTCCTCAGGGCTCAGTATTGGGTCCTCTCCTTTTTAACATATTTATTAATGACATTGAAGTAGGACTCGAATGTAGTGTCTCCATTTTTGCTGATGACACTAAGTTGTGCAAGGTAATAAAATCAGATAATGATGTACTTTCCCTACAAAAGGATTTGCATAAATTAGAGAAATGGGCGGCTAAATGGCAGATGAGATTTAATACAAATAAATGTAAGGTTATGCATTTGGGAAGGAAAAATAGCCAAGCAATCTATAATCTTAATGGAGCAAATCTAGGGGTATCAGATATTGAAAGGGATTTGGGAGTACTAGTGGACAACCACCTAGGTAACAGCGCTCAAAGCCAAGCAGCGGCTGCAAAGGCAAATAAAATATTAGCATGTATTAGGAAGGGTATAGAAGCCAGGGAAGAAGATATAATTCTGCCACTATACAAATCTCTAGTACGCCCTCATTTGGAATATGGAGTACAATTTTGGGCACCACTTCATAAAAAGGACATTTTAGAGCTGGAAAAGGTACAGAGAAGGGCAACCAAACTAATAAGGGGAATGGAGGGGCTAAGTTATGAAGAAAGACTAGCAAAATTAAACTTATTTTCGCTAGAAAAAAGGCGTCTAAGAGGAGATATGATTACGTTATTTAAATACATCCAGGGTCCATATAAGGCTTTGTCAAGTGAGCTTTTTGTAGCAAGAGATTTTCAACTGACAAGAGGACATCCGTTGAGGTTAGAGGAAAAAAGATTTCACCTTAAACAAAGAAAAGGGTTCTTCACAGTTAGGGTGGTTAAACTGTGGAATTCTCTACCAAAGGAGGTGGTGACAGCGAATTCGATAGACAACTTCAAAAAGGGGTTAGATATATTTCTGAATAAAGAGGGCATTCAAGGCTATCCTAGATAACTAGCGAAGGAATATTGATCCAGGGAGAAATTTGATCGCCAGTTTCTGGGGTCAGGAAGGAATTTTGCTTTTTTTCCCCCTTATGAGACAATTGGCAAAGTTTCAATGGTTTTTTTTTTATGTTTGCCTTCCTCTGGATCAATTAACAATAATTAACAATTAACAATAATAATAAATAGTCCAAATTAAAAAGATCAATAGAGATCTAAAAAGGTTGAACTTGATGGACTAACTCTTTATTCATTCTCCAATACTATACTATTAATAATTATTTAATCAATAACTTAATTAATAACTAATCCGCATATTGCAGATCAGAGGAGATCTTAACAGGTTGAACTTGATGGACTGAAAGTCTTTTTTCAACCTTAATTACTATGTAACTATGTAACTATGTAACTACTATGTAACAGCACCTAATGGTGAAAAAGAGGTAGTGCAGGCAAAAAATTATTCCCCCCTCCGACATGGCTCATAAGGAGCGCCGACAGAAGAGGCCTTGAGCTATGAGAGGCGCGCTGAACAATTAGAAGGCCTCGTTGTCGATTTAGCGTCATCAAGTTGCGCCACGTCAGAAGGGGGAATATTTGTTTTGCCTGCACTACCTCTTTTCGTTCAACCACAGCGTTCAGACACTGTGCGGATACTGGGTAAGGTCCCAAGTACTCAGCTGAATGTTATTTATAATTTAAATTAAAGCAAAGTCATATTTACCTGTTATTCTACTTTTCAGATCCACCCATCAAACCTTTATTTTTACATCTTTCTTATAAGGTAATTGTTACTAACCATAGCCAACAGTTAATTACTCTACATGCATTGTCATCAACCTTAAAAGCAGATGCTAGCAATAATCTGACCATGCCCAGGATGACATTATAAAAAAAACAACAATGGCCCTTTAAGGTTTTGTTTTGATTGAAAGCCCTTACAGCCTCAAGACCTTCAGCAATTAGTTTAACTAATACTGATAACTTTCAAGCTTATCTTTATCACACAAATAAAATGTTACAAAGGTAACCACAATGAGCAAAGCTGAAAGAAAATAAAGATTAATCTTTACTTCTTAACACTTGCCAGATATACATATATTACTCTTTCTTTTGGTTTCTTTGAGTTGACATTTAACAGCAGAATAAAAGTTGAATTAGCAAAATACAGTTAATTTTCATTGAAAATAAGAATTTCATAAAGTAGTGCCTGAATACAATGGCTCCGTTTTTTTTTTCAGTTTAATTCGGTCAATGTTATGTGGACTTATTGAATAATTACAAAATAAATAATTTGATTGGCACATTAAAAAAGAAAGAGTCCAGAAAATATGCCAATAATGTGGCTGCCATAACTTATTAATCAATTTCATAATCAGGAAAATAATGCTGAGCAAGAAAAAAAAACACGTGTTTCATGAATGTCCTGGAAAGTAAATACAAGATCAAATATGAGCTCAGGTTTCAAAAGAGATAAGGAAATGATCAGACTGTAGGCTAAATTGTATTACCTTGAATACACTCCCAAGAAAATATCCACTCTAAGGGAAATAATTTTCCATCATCCAGGGGCGTAGGAACTGGGGGGAGGGGGGGGGGGGGACAATCCCCCCCAGATTAAATGAACAGAGAACAAAAAAAAATAGCAAAATTAAACTTAATGAAGCATTACCAAATTTGGCCACTAGAGGCTATGGAGCATGAAAGCTTTGACCCATAATTTATATATATACAGTAGACTCCCCGTTATCCGGCACATATGGGGACTCCCTATCACCGGATAAGGGTAGTTTCTGGTTAATCGGAAGTCCCCGAATTTAAGGGTCTAAACCCCCCAAAATGCTGTTAAAAAGGCATTAGCACCTAAACTGGGTAGTTTATGCCCAGAAAAAATAATTAGAAAAAAAGTTAGCATTTTTTTTTGTTGCAGTCTCGAAGTCCGTATGGTGCCGGATAGTGCCGGTTATGCCGGTTTAGCGGGAGTAAATCTAAAATGGGGAATTGATGTTGGTGCCGGTTGCTTGAGAGTGCCGGTTGGTTAGGTGCCGGATAACAAGGAGTTTACTGTGTGTGTATACAGGGAGTGCAGAATTATTAGGCAAGTTGTATTTTTGAGGATTAATTTTATTATTAAACAACAACCATGTTCTCAATGAACCCAAAAAACTCATTAATATCAAAGCTGAATATTTTTGGAAGTAGTTTTTAGTTTGTTTTTAGTTTTAGCTATTTTAGGGGGATATCTGTGTGTGCAGGTGACTATTACTGTGCATAATTATTAGGCAACTTAACAAAAAACAAATATATACCCATTTCAATTATTTATTTTTACCAGTGAAACCAATATAACATCTCAACATTCACAAATATACATTTCTGACATTCAAAAACAAAACAAAAACAAATCAGTGACCAATATAGCCACCTTTCTTTGCAAGGACACTCAAAAGCCTGCCATCCATGGATTCTGTCAGTGTTTTGATCTGTTCACCATCAACATTGCGTGCAGCAGCAACCACAGCCTCCCAGACACTGTTCAGAGAGGTGTACTGTTTTCCCTCCTTGTAAATCTCACATTTGATGATGGACCACAGGTTCTCAATGGGGTTCAGATCAGGTGAACAAGGAGGCCATGTCATTAGATTTTCTTCTTTTATACCCTTTCTTGGACGCGTGTGATGGAGCATTGTCCTGCATGAAAATCATGTTTTTCTTGAAGGATGCAGACTTCTTCCTGTACCACTGCTTGAAGAAGGTGTCTTCCAGGAACTGGCAGTAGGACTGGGAGTTGAGCTTGACTCCATGCTCAACCCGAAAAGGCCCCACAAGCTCATCTTTGATGATACCAGCCCAAACCAGTACTCCACCTCCACCTTGCTGGCGTCTGAGTCGGACTGGAGCTCTCTGCCCTTTACCAATCCAGCCACGGGCCCATCCATCTGGCCCATCAAGACTCACTCTCATTTCATCAGTCCATAAAACCTTAGAAAAATCAGTCTTGAGATATTTCTTGGCCCAGTCTTGACGTTTCAGCTTGTGTGTCTTGTTCAGTGGTGGTCGTCTTTCAGCCTTTCTTACCTTGGCCATGTCTCTGAGTATTGCACACCTTGTGCTTTTGGGCACTCCAGTGATGTTGCAGCTCTGAAATATGGCCAAACTGGTGGCAAGTGGCATCGTGGCAGCCACACGCTTGACTTTTCTCAGTTCATGGGCAGTTATTTTGCGCCTTGGTTTTTTCACACGCTTCTTGCGACCCGGTTGACTATTTTGAATGAAACGCTTGATTGTTCGATGATCACGCTTCAGAAGCTTTGCAATTTTAAGAGTGCTGCATCCCTCTACAAGATATCTCACTATTTTTGACTTTTCTGAGCCTGTCAAGTCCTTCTTTTGACCCATTTTGCCAAAGGAAAGGAAGTTGCCTAATAATTATGCACACCTGATATAGGGTGTTGATGTCATTAGACCACACCCCTTCTCATTACAGAGATGCACATCACCTAATATGCTTAATTGGTAGTAGGCTTTCGAGCCTATACAGCTTGGAGTAAGACAACATGCATAAAGAGGATGATGTGGTCAAAATACTAATTTGCCTAATAATTCTGCACTCCCTGTATATATATATATATATATATATATATATACTAGCGACTTGCCCGTCAAAAATGATGGGGCAATACAATTTTAAGCCTTGGCAATGCTGTTTGCCACACAATGTAAGGCTTTTGCTCCTCTGTGCACCTTCAGCGCTCATTGTGAGCCCTGCGCTGAGTGCATTCAGCGATCATTGTGAGCCCTGCACTGAGTGCCTTTGGCGATCATTGTGAGCCTCTCCCTTCGTATACTTCAATTGTCCGGCTTTGCAATGATCACCTTTGGCACTCATCGCGAAGACAGATATATAAGTACAGAGTAAAATGGCAAAAAAATGTGAGTACAGTGAATTAATAAAGTAATATGTATTATTTATTTAATATACTTTACCTATTTATATTTAATATGCAGCAATCAATATCCTGAAGAGCTAACAATCTATTTGGATTTTCCTGCATCTGAAAATGTACAGTTGGACTGTTGATCATCTTAGGAGAAAGTGTCAGCAATGTGCCAAGTGTGCAGTGTAAATAGCCTGTATGCGCGAGGCCAAACCGTTTGTTTAGGCGGGTAAAGCGGCATTTTAGAATCCTAATGTTATGAGTTGTAAGTTAATGTTGTAAAATGGCGGCTTTTTTTCTATGTGTTACTTGGTTCGCGAGTATTTTCCTTCCGTTGTAATGATATATTTTGTATCTGCTACGTTCCTGGCTAACTCGTACGTGCCTGGCGGTGATTTTCGCCGCTCTGTGTCCTTTAGCCTCGTTTTCATTTTTTTGTTCGCCATTTTTTTTTGTCGCATAGCCGATTTTTAAGTGGCAAAATTCTTAAATGTGACTTAAATCGTGCAACCTCACTCCCAGATGTCCTGGCTGTCCCCGTGTGATGTTTGTTTTATGTGATATTTTTTTGTTGTTGTAGTTTTGGTGTTTGTGGATGTTCGTGGTTCGGACGTAAACTTCGTATTTTTTGTGACTTTGTATTTTTTTTCTAAGTTCTGCGTGTCGTAATTGTTGTTTGTAAAAGTTGTACATACTTGTCTGTGTTTTCTGCACTTCGGGGTTGTATAGCCTCGTTTTCATTTTTTTCGGCTGCCATTTTTTTCTTGCTTACCCGGTTTTTAAGTGACAAAACTTCTTAAATTTGACTTTAATTTGCGTGCACTCTCACCCCCAGACGTCCTGGCTGTCCCCCCCCCCCCTGCTGTGTGTGATGTTTTTGTTATGTTTTGTTTTTATTTTAAGCGTTTTTGTTGTTTTTTGATGTATGCGTTACGGCTGTTAACTTCGTATTTTTGGCACCTCGTATTGTTGATTTTTCTAAGTCCCGCAGGTCGTAATCTTTTTTGACTAAGTCCATATTTCCTCATTGCGCTCGCAAAGCGTGGCGACGTTTCGTAGTTTGACAACTCTTATATGTGATAGTATATAAATAGTACATTTGTGGTCACATTTGCTCAGAATTTCGAGAAATACAGTTATTACAACGCATTTTGGGAAGCTGAGCAGGGACATGCAAATGTGCCCTCAAATGCTTTGTCCTTTAATCAATAACCATTTTAAATATGGTACCTACAGCCATTTCAAGCTTACTGTCTATCATCAGCATGGAGCGGGATCTCAGCTTGTGTTGTGGACTTTATGAGTAGGTAGTTCACCACAACAATCATTTATAATATGGTGGGCAAAAGAGAAATAGAAGCCCTCCACCGTACAGTAGTACAGTAAATAAACAGTACATCTGTGTTCACATTTGAATGTCTGTATATATATATATACATATACAGTATATATATATATATATATATATATAAATATATATATATTAGGAAATCGGCCATCAAAATTCACGGGAGTAAAATTGTAAGCCTGGCAATGCGAGGCTATGGGCCCTGTGAGCACCTTTGGAGCTCATCGCGAGCCCCGAGTTGTGTGCCTTCAGCGCTCATTGCGAGCCGCAACTTTCCTGCTTTTGAATGATCACCTTCGGCGCTCCTTGTGAGCTCCACGATGAGCGCCTTTGGCGCTCATCGTGTGTCTCGCAATGAGCGCCTTCGGCACTCATTGCAAGCTTCTCACCTTGTGTACTTTATAGGCATCGCGCTTGAGTGTTACTGACTTGGGTTGTGCTACTGTTTTGGGTTAAGTGTTACTGGCTAGCGTTGTGTTACTGCTTAGGGCTCGTTTTTACGTCCTTCGGAATAGTTTTACGTCCTTTGGCCTTGTTTTTATCATGTTGCATTTTTCAGCAGCCTTTTTTTTTCGTTTAGGCGATTTTCAATTAAAAAAATTGCAAATATGGCTCAAATTAACTTGCAACCTCACTCACAGGCTTCCTGCCTCTCCCCCTGTGCTGTGTGTGAGTGTGTAAATTAATTTGAGGCATATTTGTTGTTATTTTCCGGTGTTTCGAGTTCCGTGGTTTGGCCGTTAAAGTCAGATTTTTCCAAGGCGCACAGTGCATGTACGGGTTTCGGTCCTCAGCCTTTGGCGCTCATTGCAGCCTAAGTCCTGCGCCGCTGGCTATGAGCTCCTGTGGCTCTCATCGCAAGCCCTAAGGGGCACTGCAGCACTGGGTGCACCGGAGGTAGATCCACCCCTGCTGCCTGTCTGGGGAGTACAGTTTAATTGCACCACTTAGGGCCACAGTTTTTTGTCTCTTTAAACTTTATCTTCGTCCAGATTTGTTTGTGCTCCTACGCCCATGACCCAGTCCTCCAAGTTTGTCTGGGACAGAAGAATCCACAGCAGGTAGGTAGACTTTCAAATATGTGAAGACATCTACTTCCCACAAGATGTTGTGGAATGTGAGAGGCAAGGAATCCTAAAAGAGAATCAAAATCTCTGGTCTGTAGCTATTTGTTTATGTTAGTTCTCAAAACTTCAAATAATGTACTTTTCATACAAAAAAAAATATATTTAATACATGCTCAACCCAATAAATGATAAGACGTTTCAGGGTGTAGTTTCACAGAAAATCCTACATAAGACGAACAGTTCAGTACTAACAGTACTTAAGGCAACAATGATGCAAGCTTTTAGATGCAGGGGCTCAGCTGGCTACCTTCCTAAACTAATAAGGAATACTTCTGAGATCTAGAACATTATGAACAAGGTACAATTACACAGTGTGTGCCAAATTTCCAATTATTGTATTACAGCTTAGTTGTTCAAATCTTAAAGGGACGATTTAATGCATTAACATTCCGGAACAGGAGTAGATAAAGTTGATTCTCAAGGGTCAAGCACATGTGAAGACGTCTCTGATGTGTATAGGTAAGTCAGTCACTACCTGATTCATTTTGATTGACCCAACAGAACAATCATAGCATCCTGCACTAGTTCTTTATTTACAGTGCCTTGCAAAAGTATTCACCCCCTTGACTTTTTACCTTTTTTGTTACATTACAGTCTTAAGTTCAATGTTTTATGTATGGGTCAGAACACAATAGTCTAAGTTGGTGAAGTGAAATGAGAAAAATATATACATACAATAAAAAAAAAAAAATAGAAAACAGAAAATTGGCATGTGCGTATGTATTCACCCCCTTTGTTATGAAGCCCATAAAAAGCTCTGGTGCAACCAATTACCTTCAGAAGTCACATAATTAGTGAAATGATGTCCACCTGTTTGCAATCTGCAACACCTAAGCAAGAGACACCACTAACCAAACACTGCCATGAAGACCAAGGAACTCTCCAAACAAGTAAGGGACAATGTTGTTGAGAAGTAAAAGTCAGGGTTAGGTTATAAAAAAATATCCACATCTTTGATAATCCTCAGGAGCACCATCAAATCTATCCTAACCAAATGGAACCACATGGCACAACAGCAAACCTGCCAAGAAACGTCCGCCCACCAAAACTCACGGACCGGGCAAAGAGGGCATTATTCAGAGAGGCAGCACAGAGACCTAAGGTAACTCTGGAGGAGCAGCAGAGTTCCACAGCAGAGACTGGAGTATCTGTACATAGGACGACAATAAGCCGTACGCTCCATAGTGTTGGGCTTTATGGAAGAGTGGCTAGAAGAAAGCCATTACTTTCAACAAAAAACAAAATGGTTCGTTTTGAGTTTGCGAAAAAGCATGTGGAAGACTCCCAAAATGTATGGAGGAAGGTGCTCTGGTCTGATGAGACTAAAATTGAACTTTTCCGCCATCAAAGAAAACACTATGTCTGACGCAAATCCAACACATCACATCACCCAAAGAACACCATCCCCACAGTGAAATATGGTGGTGGCAGCATCATGCCGTGGGGATGTTTTTCAGCAGCTGGGACTGGGAAACTGGTCAGAGTTGAGGGAAAGATGGATGGTGCTAAATACAGGGATATTCTTGAGCAAAACCTGTACCACTCTGTGCGTGATTTGAGGCTAGGACGGAGGTTCACCTTCCAGCAGGACAATGACCCCAAACACACTGCTAAAGCAACACTTGAGTGGTTTAAGGGGAAACATGTAAAGGTGTTGAAATGGCCTAGTCAAAGCCCTGACCTCAATCCAATAGAAAATCTGTGGTCAGACTTAAAGATTGCTGTTCACAAGCGCAAACCTTCCAACTTGAAGGAGCTGGAGCAGTTTTGCAAGGAGGAATGGGCAAAAATCCCAGTGGTAAGATGTGGCAAGACTTATCCACGAAAAATGCCAAGGGGGTGAATAATTTTGCAAGGCACTATATAACTGATAAAGAGAAAACCAAATTAAGTCATCATTAACTTGTAAAAAATATGTGTTCAGGACAGTTTCAATGAATAAATCAACATTGAAACCAAACCATTATGGAGCAAGTATAATAATAAAAAGTTAGGAATCTGTAAAAAACATCTGTAAAAGTCAAACATCTAAACACAACTTTTTTTAGCACTAAAATAACAATTAATACACCTCAAATAACTGTCAATTACCATTTTTTAACCATTAGGGACAGAGTGATGTCTCTTGGTAATGGTAGATCATTCACAATATTTGCTAAATACCTAATCTATTGTTTTCAGTAAAACGTTGTGAAAAATATGAATGGACTAAAAAATGCTCCGACCCAGAGGGTAACTAGGCTTATTAGTTAATTACACCCTGGGGTTGACGCTCATGTTCAGTCTTTTCATTTTCACATGGCGAAAAACAATAGCTTCAGAGCCCCAGGTGGTAGATAGCCTGTGCTCTGTCTTATTATGTGTATTTTTATATTGAATATCCATTAGCAAGAGATATCACTTGTTGCTTATTAAGGGTTTAAGAACAGCTAACTGACCGGAACAAACTGCAAACTTCAATGTCAGCTGGCTATATGAAAAGTGCCTCAACATTCAATTGATGAAACACTTGTTGAGAACTTTAGATTTCAAGAATACAATATTTGGAACCTCCACTATGTCCCTTTAAGTCAGCTAAGTACTTCTTGTAAGCATTGTAATTGTTTATTAGAAAAGAATCACATATTATATTTGTCAAACTGCGAGTTGTCGTCACGCTTTGCGAGCTTGCGAGGGACGCAGTTCGGGCCGCATTTGCGGAGGTGGAGGCTCCCACGAGTGGAGGCTCACACGAGTGTTCGCATTTGCGGAGGTGGAGGCTCTACGGCGCCTCAAACTTGGTAAAAAACAACCCAAAAAAGCGGGACTTTATAAAAAACAAAAGAGCCGCAAGACTTAGAAAAAAAGAAATACTAGCTGCGGGACTTGGCAATTTGGGATGAGGAAAACTGGACTTTTTTTTACAAGGTCGCAAAAATATAAAGTTAACGGCAGAAACGCGTACATACAAAAACACAAAAAACACAGAAAAATAAAAACAAAACTTAAAAAAACATCACACACAGAACGGGGACATCTGGGAGTGAGGTTGCACGCAAATTAAAGTCAATTTGAAAGAGTTTCGCCACTTGAAAATCGGCTAAGCAAGAAAAAAATGGTGGCCGCCGAAAAAAATGAAAACGAGGCAGCACGACTCCGAAGAGCGCAAAACACCAACAAGGACGTACAACTTTTAAAAACAAGAATTACGACCTGCGGAACTTATAAAAAAAATAAATAAATTATATGAGGTCAAAAAAATACGAAGTTAACGGCCGAACCGCGCACATCGAAAAAAACTAAAAGCATAACAACAAAATAATAAAACATAAAACCAACATCATGGGGGGACAGCCAGGACGTCTGGAAGTGAGGTTGCACGCCAATTTAAGTCGCATTTAAGAAGTTTCGGCACTTGAAAATCAGCTAAGCGAGAAAAAAATGGCGGACGAAAAAAGTGAAAACAAGGCTACACAACCCCCGAAGCGCGCAAAACACCAACAAGGACATTCGAATTTTAAAAACAAGAATTACGACCTGCGGAATTTAGAAAAAAATAATACAAGGTCGAAAAAATACGCAGTTAAAGGCCGAACAGCGCACTTTGAAAAACACGAAAAGCACAACAACAAAAAAATACAACATAAAACAAACATCCCACACAGCACGGTGGGACAGCCAGGACGTCTGGGAGTGAGGTTGCACACCAATTTAAGTCACATTTAAGAAGTTTCACCACTTGAAAATTGTCTATGCGACAAAAAAATGACGGACGAAAAAAAATGACAACAAGGCTACAGGAGACAGACCGGCGAAAATCACCGCCAGGCACGTACAAGTTACACAGGAACGTAGGAGATAATAAAATATACCATTGCAACAGACGGAAAATGCTTGCGAGCCAAATAACACATACAAAAAAAACGCCATTTTACAACACTAACTTGCAACTAATAACATAAGTATAAAAAAAAAAAACGGTTTACCCGCCTACACACACGGTTTGCCCTCGCGCACGCAGCCTTTTTACACTGCACACTTGCCACATTGCTAACACTTTCTCCTCAGATGATCAACAGTGCAACTGTACATTTTCAGATGCAGGAAAATCCAAAGAGATTGTTAGCTCTTCAGGATATTGATTGCTGCATATTAAATATAAATAGGTAAAGTATATTAATTTATTAATTCAGATTAGTTTATTCATTTGTTGTACTCACATTTTTTTTATATTTTACACTGTACTTATATATCTGTCTTCGCGATGAGCGCCAAAGGTGATTGTTGCAAAGCAGGACACTTGAAGTACATGAGGGGAGAGGCTCACAATGAGCGCCAAAGGCGCTCCGCGTAGGCCTCGCAATGAGCGCCAAAGGTCCACAGGGGAGCAAAAGCCTTACATTGTGTGGTAAACAGCATTACGATGCCTTACAATTGAATTGCCGTCATTTTTGACGGGCAAGTCGCTAGTACAAATATATCTTAGATTCTCCTCTGGTGTTCTTGAGAGCGTAGAGTCGGTATACAATGATATTTAGTACAATTGTTTATCACTAAAACAAAGCAGGTTTAAAAATATAGAAAGTCTTGAACATTATAGTTACCAGGTTGCTTAATACTGTAGATATATTTTCAGGAACTTTATACTTTAAGATGGTATGGTCATGCACTAAGCCTTCAACTTGTATGTATCACTTGTTCCCTAAATAAGATAAAGGACTGAATATTTGTGTAAAATGTTTAAATGATTTGGGTGTCGTCTCACAGCTCCTTCCCTTGACATCACTCTTCTCTTTCTCACTGTTACTATCATAGTGGAGCCTGAGCCGTTGGATAGTCATAAAGTGTATGAGAGAATGGATAGAGGGTCTGTTGCAAGAACGCCTTGTACTGCCTTTAAAAAAATAATGGATATGCATATATATTAGATAAAAATAAATAGGTAAATACAATGTACATAAAAATGAAAATAACATTTATTTTTGCAATATATGTATCCTTTTATTTTTTCTGTATGAATTTTTATTTGTAGATAGGGCTCTCGCCAGTATATCCCAAGATTCATTGTTGCACTGGTATCTCAAGAGACCCTTCTCCGAGATCACACAAGCCGACTATGAGCCTCATTCAATTAGAAACCTGCATCTCACAGTATACAGGGCGTATGTCTGCGGGCTTGCACTCTGCTACAATTACGGTGCTATTCACCTGAACAAGCTCGCAAGTTACGGGACGAAAGGTGAAACCGTAAAAAAAAGGGACTTGTATGTAGCAGTAGACCCTTAGATTGTAAGTTTGCGAGTTTTTAATTGTGTGTCTGTGTCTTGGAAACAAGCACTATGTACATTTGATTATATGCTCAAAAACAGGGCCCTCCATTCTTTAAGGTGTTAAGTTTGTTTTTTGCCATGTACTAAACCCCTGTACAGCGCTACGGAATATGTTGGCGCGATATCAATAAAGATAATAATAATAATAATAGCAGTTCAGGGCAGGAACATGATCAACTAACGAAGGCTTTAACTACCCATTTTGAAAAAGCCAATAGAAAATGAGACCATCATCATTACGGCAGTATAAGATGGAGGTTACGTGTCAATCAATTAGCGTTTAGAGGTCCAATATGCGTTCAGACTCGCAAAATACAAAATAGTAAAAATGAATGCCGATACTGTTCTAGTCCATGTGGGTGGCATGATATGTATTACCTCATTGATTCCTGAGATCGATATAACCCCAAATTGAAACATTAAAAAAAGTGATTTCTGATTGGCGACTTGCGAGCTTGAGCCTGCTGTGCAATTAATTCTAATGTCTTTCATCGCTTTCCCCGTCATTTATAGTGCATTATTGATTTTTTATTTGCTTTTACAGTGCAACAGATATGTGTTTAACCCCTTTGGGGTCCTCTCTAGTACTCGTAGAATTTTTTCTACATTTGCCGATTACGGGTGTGAAAACATTTGCAGGCTTGCATAATTGTAGCAATTGAATAGTGAGATGTGCAATTTTAGTAATCGGAACTCTTGCGGACGGGAAAGATCAAAAGATCTTAGATGGGGCGTAAGTTATGGTTGTAACAACCGCAAGGATTTCAAGCCTGTAACTCACAATCCCCACAATCTGTGGGTTAAGAGCAAGAAAACCCTACGGGACGTTTAAATTTGAACTGCAGGCACGCTGATCTGTCAAGCCCGTAACTGTTACATTAGAACATCGTTACTAAATTGCAACAAATTCGCTGGCATTCAAACCCGTAACCCACAAATGAAGCCAAAAAGCCCAGAGTACTAGAGAGGACCCGCAAGGGGGTTAAAGTCCTGTCTGTAGCACTGTAAATGCAAATATACACACACTACTGTACTTAATAGTAAAGGAAAGTGATGTTAGGTATTAGAATTAATAGCACAACATTCTCAAGCTTGCAAATCTGCAATATAAAATATTTTTTTTAATGTGTAATTTCCATGTTATTTTGATCTCGGCAATCAATGTTTTAATACATATAATGAAATTTGCATGGACTAGAATGATTTATCAATATTGCATTATTTCTGGAATGCAGGTCCGATTGTAACTCGTAATTGAAACCCGTAAGGGTTTGAAATCTAACCTCCATTTTTCAGTGACGTAATGATGACGATCTCTTTTACCATTGGCTCTGTCTAAACCCGTATCTACGGGTTTGACTAATTGATCATGTTTACGGCCGCACTTGCACCGTTCTCAAGAATGATTTATAGGCTTGCGTCTCCGGCCCGTTGGTCGCGGCATGGTTGAATGTAATAGCTCTGTAACGCAGCAGAATTTCCAAGCCTACAGGCTTTGCGGGTGTCCTGTAGTGGTTACGGGCTTTGAATTTAATGTGGCTATAAGTCTGGCATCTGGCAAAATACACTAGGCTCTTCACCATTATAAGTCAGAATATGGACAGACTCAGGGTTCCTATCCTGGGAACCCCCTACACAGTGGCTAGTGAATGAAGGGCCCCGTTGAAAAAAAAATCTCCTGCCCTTCTGGGTGTCGGCAAAAATGTTTTTTGTTTGGCTCCCCATGCCATATATATATATTAAAATGTAATTTATTTATTATTTCTATAGTTTACCGGGCCTTGTCGGCGCCCTTCACCCCAACACCCAAGCACCCCACCATTTCCTCTCCCTTAATGTCACTTCTTTTGAGGAATTAATTGGTGGTTCAGCTGGCCGTGCTATACTTCCACTGCTAGCACTAGGGGTAGGGAATCCCAAATGAAGTCACGTATGTGTGATGTCATTAAGGATTCCTTCCAATGCCAACAAGATGCATCCCCAGGGGATGGATAGCATTACCTCCTGAACCACCAATTAATTTTTTTAGATATCCCCCAAAAAGGTGAAATTAAGGTGTTGGGGAGGGGGGCTGGAGTCGGAGGGCCCACTACACTACAGAAATGTAAAAAAATTTGCAAACCTCACCCCCACCCAATGCCTGGGTGGTAGTTCCTCCCCTGCCCCGCACTGAGTAACTTACAAGTTGGCACAATGGGAATAGAATACATGAGAATAATTTCCCCCTCACCCCATAATCCATTTGCTTTGGGACCCAGTAGTTTGGATACAGGCAATAAAATACAGTCTCTGTGTCCTCTTTCTCAGTCACACTATGCACAGAGGCCTGTGATTTTGACAAAGCTATAGAATTATTTATGGTACTAAACACACAACCAAAAAAACGTCCTATGTGTTAACAGTTGTAATATATAACTTGGGTTTTATATGTTTCAAGATAACGGCTTACATTCTAATTAATCTGTAATTGAAGGAATCAAACAAATATTGTACACATATTTTTTCAATTTCTTACAGAAAAATAAATATATATATTAAAATAAGCACTGCATGGGCATAAAGTATATGTAGACTTAATTCTATACAAGTATTTTAATAAAAACAGATATATGGTATTGTGATGGTACTCACTGTCCATTTGCAGTCTTGTTAATAGCCTGTGTGTACTGTGTCACTAGTTCCAGGCCCTGATGTAATAACTTGTAAATGATTGACCAATGATCATAAGTTGTTAGAATGTAAATTCCACTGTTGCATGTACAGTTGCGAGAGTAAGGGAGGTGCTAATGCCGGACCAAGGACAAGCAGAAGTACAAGGTAGAGTCGAAAGTGAAGGACCAGATGAAGAAAGACAATGATTATAGTATCTAAGTGACAGGGACAACAGGTACCAATCCTCAGCTATGTTAAAGAGATTAGTATGAAAGAAAAGTCAATATCGTTATGTATTTAAAGTGGAACGCTCATGTTTTGGGTTCTACTTCAAACTGGTTATTCATTTATTTCTAAGCTAATTAAATCTTGAGATAGTAAAATGCGTTTCTCATGAATAAGCATATCATAAGTAGTTGCAGATTGCTTAGTTTGTAGTTATTTTACTCTGTATTATTGTGCATTTATGCAGTTAGATCCACCAGATTGTATATTCTTTAAAATAAACAGCTAATATGACTGAAAGACCTAAACAGTTAATCTTTGTCAAAATCTTAGGCCAAGGGACCAAAAAGAGTCAGAGTACAAGATTGTCAGCATTACATTGATACAGCACACTGAGACATTCTGAAAATAGTATGGATCTTGCTTAAGTCCCCTTTATTAATCACTGAAGCAAACTAGCACTCATTTCAGTTCACAGCTATCATTAAAGGAACTGAATATAAAGAGCCATATTTGATAATAGAGCAGTAATTATCCACCTATCTGTAAAAATGTGGGTACACCAACAAAAAAACATTCTTGCTATAATTTTCAATTATGCTAAAACAATGTACTTCTTGTTACCACTATATTTGTTTTTACTGAATATAATTTTTCTACACAGAAATACCTTTTATACAGCCATCACATGTTTGAAAATATTTTCAATTGCTCGAATCTGTTATGTAAAGGTAACAAATATTCAGAATCAATTTATAGACACATATTCCTCTCCAAAAAATAATATTTATTGATAATAAATAATACAAAGGAATCTAATATATATATATATATATATATATATATATATATATATATATATATATATATAATCTCAAAAGCAATGTATCAAATCAATTACAAGTAAAACAAAATCACATCAGCCAGATAATAAACAAAAATGTAGAACCATCAAAAATTTACAAATCATTATCGTATATCATTTTCTATTCAAACCTAAATCTCAATATAAAAGTTTATCACAATTTTATATAATGAAACCCGGAATAGCAACTTTAAGGAATGCAATAAAATAAACCTTTTTATCGAAATTAACAAAATTACATATAAAATATATACTAGCAGTGTTTATGTATATTTTGTGTAGATATAAAGAAATGTCTCTATGAATAACACAATTATGGAATATATTTTATGATATAATTGTGGAATTAACTAAATAAAATAAATGAATCTGTTTTGGTCAAAAAGCTAAAAGACATATTTTGTATTCAAATGTATATCCGGATTATAAATTTTAATGGAAAAACAAAACTTTGATAACTTTTTGATATGAGACAATTTAAACAGATACTGTAAATTATGATAATGGTTTACAATTATATCATAAAATAATTCAATTTATACATTACCAAGTTTATTAAGAATCCACAGGATAATCCTCAAGTTGGCTGAAAATGTCTCTTCACTCCACACACTCTCCCTTTAATTCTCTGTCTCCAGCCTTCTCTCATTCCTCTTTCTACCCACCAATTATACCTACAATTTCATTTGCTTATCAGACATTCCAATCTCGCTATGTATTTGTCAGCCAATCAAATATTCTTATGATGTCACCAAATATTTAACTCTTAACAGAAAATATTTTTTTTTATAGATATATTTATTCCTTGAACCACAAGATGGTACTCTTGGACCATCAAATTATCCTAGGAATTTCCATAAATTCACTAATGAACTAATTTGACATTAACAAGCTATAAAACAAATTATAACCCAGACATGGGGCCTCATTCTATTACGGCCGCAGCCTCTGCGGGGCCGCAAGGACCGGCCGCAAGCTTTACGGCTATTCTATTCCCCTCCGGCCGGGGACTCCGGCAGGCTTGCGACCGGCGCCTTGCTATCTCTTGCGGCCGAGGAAAGCCTTTGATCTAAAACGGCCGTAAGGAAATCGGCCGTAAGAAAAGCCTGGTTGCGATTCTATTGCTCCGGGAACCCTGTCTGCAAGGCTAAAAACGAGCCGCAGCTTACTTGCAGCAAACAGGTCTCGCTAGCACCAATTAAGCACATAAAATAGCTCAAATAAAGCCATCCTGCACTTTGAGAAGACTATAAAGTGATATTCGGTGTTAGAAAAAATAGCACATAATTACCCTATACTCAAATCTGTAAAATATTTTATTTTTAATATCCGTAAAATATCCATGTAAAAAGTCCAGAGTGCTTGGAGCACTTCAGACACGCCCACGCCGCAGCCGGAAAATAAACAGTTAATTTGAACTCGGGTTTGGGCTGATGTGCAAGCTTGAGAGTGGGTTACTTTTAATCCTCATGTCCCCCAATATGATCCCTAGCATTTACAGAGCTGTACAGTGCAGGCTTGAATTTATTTTTGCGTTTTTATATTTCAAAGCTTACGGCCAGTTCCAAGATATGCGGCCGGCCGTAAGAGGAGATCCTTGCGGGGCCGTATAATTGAATCGCGAGTTAACTGAACCCCCGCAAGGAATCGTAGCCTTCCGGCCGGTAATAGAATGAGGGCCATGGTCAATAAAGAGTGTCATTATATATATATATACACAGGAGAAATTTATTGTCTTCAGAACTAATCTTTGCAGACGTAAAGTCTGTGTATGTATGGAAATTTAAAGGAGTATTCTGTTGTTTCAAACCTTATTTTTTCTATTAGCTAAGGAATTTGCTTTTACAGGAGAATAGGTCTTAGAATTTCTCTTCAATGAGAACCTGTGAAAAATATAGTACATATAACATATTATTACATTGGTTATAAAAGAAAGGATAATAATAGGATTATTATATTAGTTATAATATACAATATAAAATTGGATTTTATTCATACAGAATCTCTGACAAGCCAGAAAGTGGCTGCCCTTATAGTAAATAAGCTTAGATTGTATGCAGAGTAATACCATGTTTAGTGGCATTTAAAATGGTGTTAAAATTAACTATTGCTTTTTTTAATTACACTAATAATAGATCAAAATCTGCTGTCTTAGGTCTGTTTACAAACACACTGCTGACTGTTCCGGTGCAAGCTCCCTGTAAATACAAGATTTATGTTTTTTTTTCTGCATCCAGGAATGTAATCAGCCAGTTAACCCACAAGTAACATATTTAGGAGTCTCTAGCATTCCTTTCCCTGAACAGATGAATTTGGCAAGGGTTAACTCTCTTTGTGTTTCTGCTCTCTGCACAGAGCTCTTGCTGTTAGTCTGCCTGGGGGACTTGCCAGAGTCTTATGTAAACAGACACTTCATTTATGATTTTTTACTGTGAAAAAGGCACCTGTTTAAAAAATACAAAAAGTATTTGAACATGTTTTTATGAGTCATTTACAGTGGTGTGCTCCAAGTTGTACTGATTTAACTGGCCCTTTAAGCCAATGCCACTTTTTCTTGTGAATAGATGAGCAGGGAAATTTGCACATTTAAGCAATGTCACTGAGCACCCAGCCCTTGGGAAGGATCCCTCCTGTAGATTTTTTATTTTTTATCTGAATTATGACAACTGTCTCCCCACTTGTGAAAGATGCCGTTTTTTTAAATAAATAAAAAAGCAAATTAGAGGCGCTCATCAGAGAACGAACTAACCATAATAGGTTAGTTCTATGGAAACAATAACCAACTCTGAGAGCAACATCTTTTATCTCACTTGTGCCCTTCACAGGGAGAAATATCCTGTAGTATATCAGTCTGGTCTCACTCAATAGAGCCAGGCAATTTTGCCATGAACAAGAGAAACAGCAAATCCCAGATTACGCTTCGGCCTTCAATGGGCCTCATCAGTGGGGTGTCTCTGAACTCCAGACGTAGATTTCTTGCTCATTGTGCCTCAGGAAGTCCAGCGACAACCCCATTGACGAGGCCCAATCAAGGCCATCTGGGGTTTGCCGTTTTTCTTGTTCATGGTAGAATTGCCTGGTATTTTGGTGCTGGATCACTCTATTGGGTGAGATTAGACTGATATACTAAAATATATTTATATATTTTTTTTTGTTTATGCTGCTTTTGAAGCAGCATGTTCTTCTTCCCTCACAATGGGTTACTGGGGAGTGGATAGAGGGAATGTGGAGGTGAAAGATTGATAACTTGAGGAAACTGCCTGTTTTGTTCTAGGGAGACACTGGAATCTAATTTATCTCTGGTCTGCATATCAGTATATTACTCTTAAGCTGATCTTGTAAGGTTTCTATAACTTTCTTCACTCTGTTAAACACCATCTGCTGAATGGAAGATGAACACTTGCCAGAAGCTGTCTGTATTAAGATAAGGAATATTGTCACGACTGGATTTTGGGAGGCACAGGGGAACTCTTGGCCACCCTATTTCCTCCTGTCCAGAGCCTTACTGGACTTTTGTGGACTGTGTATTGGCCCTGGGATTTGATAACTTCCCTGGGTTAAAATATATTTACACAATTATATGTCTCTTGGTTTATGAATATGTTAGATTCTGTACAGTTTAGAATGTCAGGGTACCTATGTTACTTTGGTCATGCGCTGAGTCTAGAGCGTTTGCTGTTTATTATTGAATAAAAAACATGTTTCATGTTACAGGGGTTGTTGTAAATAACATATTAGATGGTCTGTAGATGGACAGCTCTCCAGACTGTTGCAGCTGCCAACACCCAAGTCTCCTAGATAAACCTTGAACACACACTTCAAAATTACAGCCATGGCAACTACAAGGCCAGTAGTGGCAATTAGCATGGAGGTTGGACAGATGGATCCTGCATCTCCAGTTACTGTGATAATCTGGAATCCACTTCTGATGGAGTGGTTGGGGGCAGTTGACATATCACACAAATACACAGGAATGGGCCGTGGGATAGGGGCTGTAATGATTAGTGTAACTAGGAGGCACATTATTGCCATTGGTTAATGCATCACCTGGATAGCTTAAGGGACTGACATCATGAGATGTACAGGGTCTTCCTGCAAACTAGGGGCATGTCACTGCCAATTGTTCCCCTTCTATGTACGCAAGGATGGGGATTACTGTAATTGGCCAGCCTGTGGCCAGAAAACTGTATATATGTTGCTAGTTTTGAATAAAGAGAGAGTTCTGATTTTTCCACACAAACAAAGTGTGGAACTATTTACTGTGTGACTGCATCCTGTGTGGGGAGTGGTCCTGGTCTGGGACCATTGATATCCTGTCTACATTATCATCTGCACATATTCTTGGGTGTTGCCTCTATCCTGAAGCCATCTTTTGAGCCAGAGGTGATATGAACTGGACAGTCCTGCTGGGGTAGACTTGAACTAGGTTCTTATCGAATCCAATTGAAGTAGCTGATTGTGACAATTAAAATCTAATGCTTTTATTGTGTTAAAAATATATTTCTTTTATTTTGCAGATGCTTTTGTGGAATCCATGTTGCATAAGAATATAGAATATGTATAAAGAGAAATAGTGAAAAGAGGTTGGCTGTATCAACTGAATGCTTACAGGGATATACAGTGCCTTGCAAAAGTATTCACCCCCTTGACATTTTTCGTGATTTGTTGCCTCACAACCTGGAATTAACATGGATTGATTGAGGATTTGCATCATTTACTTTACAGAGCATGCCCACAACTTTTCAGAGGTTTTTATTTATTTATTGTGAAGCTAACAACAAATAGGCCAAAATAACAGAAAAAGTCAATGTGCATAACTATTCACCCCCCTAAAGCCAATACTTTGAAGAGCCACCTTTTGTGGCAATCACAGCTCCAAGTCACTTTGGATAAGTCTCTATGGGCTTGCCACATCTTACCACTGGGATTTTTGCCCATTCCTCCTTGGAAAACTGCTCCAGCTCCTTCAAGTTGGATGGTTTGCACTTGTGAACAGCAATCTTTAAGTCTGACCACAGATTTTCTATTGGATTGAGGTCTGGGCTTTGACTAGGCCATTCCAACACATTTACATGTTTCCCCTTAAACCACTCAAGTGTTGCTTTAGCAGTGTGTTTGGGGTCATTGTCCTGCTGGAATGTGAACCTCCGTCCTAGCCTCAAATCACGCACAGAGTGGTACAGGTTTTGCTCAAGAATATCCCTGTATTTAGCACCATCATCTTTCCCTCAACTCTGACCAGTTTCCCAGTCCTGGCTGCTGAAAGACATCCCCACAGCATGATGCTGCCACCACCATGTTTCACTGTGGTGATGGTGTTCTTTGGGTGATGTAATGTGTTGGGTTTGCGCCAGACATAGCGTTTTCTTTGATGGCCGAAAAGTAAAATTTTAGTCTCATCAGACTAGAGCACCTTCCACCATACATTTTGGGAGTCTCTCACATGCCTTTTTGCAAACTCAAAACGTGCCATTTAGTTTTTTGCTGAAAGTAATGGCTTTCTTCCTCCTCCAGGGTTACCTTAGGTCTCTGTGCTGCCTCTCTGATTAATGCCCTCCTTGCCCGGTCTGTGAGTTTTGGTGGGCAGTCGTCTCTTGGCAGGTTTGCTGTTGTGCCATGTTCTTTCCATTTGATTATAATAGATTTGATGGTGCTCCTGGGAATCATCAAATATTTGGATATTTTTTTATAACCTAACCCTGACTTGTACTTCTCAACAACATTGTCCCTTACTTGTTTGTAGAGTTCCTTGGTCTTCATGGCAGTGTTTGGTGCCTCTTGCTTAGGTGTGGCAGCCTCTGGGGCCTTTCAAAAAAACGTGTGTATATGTAATGACAGATCATGTGACACTTAGATTGCACACAGGTGGACATCATTTCACTAATTATGTGACTTCTGAAGGTTATTGGTTGCACCAGAGCTTTTTATGGGCTTCATAAAAAAGGGGGTGAATACATACGCACATGCCAATTTTCTGTTTTCTTTTTCTAAAAAATAGTTTTATGTATATATTTTTCTCATTTCACTTCACCAACTTAGACTATTGTGTTCTCATCCATCCCATGAAATTCAGATTTACAAACCATGGAACTTAAGGCTGTAATGTGACAAAATAGGTAAAAAGTCAAGGGAGTGAATACTTTTGCAAGGCACTGTATTTTGCTATGGTCAGGGAGGATTACTGGTTTCTAAATAGACATCATGAAGATAGGAAGGGGGCTACATGATTATTTTAATCTGAACCTCACCTAAAACTATTTTTAAGCACAGGTACAGTTGTATCCTAATGAGAAAACAAATCCCTTATTTCAGACCGTGGGAAACAGATTTCTGGATAAAATAACCATGCTTACAGGGTCACTACAGAGGTCATATAAGTTGGTTTAATTTGTTTATTTAGTTAGTTATGGATTAGCAATAAAATCAGTATTTGACAAAATAAATTAAATTCATATTCTAAGGCGAGGGGAGGATCTACCTATAATGCTGTCCTAATTTATTTATTTTTGACCGGTCCAGATTTTCCAGCAGGCTTTCCTAAAATAAGGCTTTATATGCAGGGAGGTAGGATAATGACCCGATCAGAACATCCATCTAGGCTGATCCTCTCCCACACCCTGGACACCAAATACGTGGTGTACAGAAACATACCTTTTGAAATCTTAAACACTAATGTTCAAATGTAAGTTTAAATAGGTACATTGTAAATGTTTTCCTAAAATACTAATTTAATGGCTAATCCGTTATTAAACAAATGAAGCCCTGATGTATGAACCCAACAGTGGTACGTTAAGAACTGTATATGTGAGAATGCCGTAATTCTTATCACCTATCAATTTTTGAAAACAGAAAAATAAATAAATTATTCTATTGTCACTATAAATCTACCTCAAACAGTTGTCTAGATCTCCCTTGTGCAACAAATTTGTATAATCCAGAAGACCAACTAGTAAACTCTGCAAATATACAAATCAGGAACAGGTATTAGTGGCATATTCTAGGATGTACAGTTAATGTTAATTGATAGAAGTCCTTTGAGTGTGGACGTACTATTATCTTCTATTTGGTTCTCATACTTGTATCCAAGAAAAACATAAGGACAAAAAATATATATTGATGGGAATTTCAAATCACACATCTGCCTCGAGTGTCAAATTAAAAAATAAAAATAAAAATAAAATGGAAAAATAAAACAAACAAAAAAAAAAAAACATACAAAAGGGTCTCAGTTCATTTAATATAACAAAATCCACAGATACATACAACAAAATACATTCACCAAGGTAGTTCAGATCCATTCCACGAAATAAACTTGCCAGTTTGGTCTATGCTTAGATTTTGGATGATGTGCATGAGATAATCCACAGAGCGCTCAGTAGAGAACAGTTTGTCCTTAGGAACATTCTTATGATAAGGTCTTGACAAATCTGTGTCTACAGTACCAGGATGGAGAGAAACGCAGATCACTTTGTGCTTTCCTCTTCCCAGTTCAATAGATAGGTTCTTGGTGGCCATATTCAGGGCTGCTTTAGACATTCTGTAGCTGTACCAACCACCTAAGGCTAGAAACAAATGTTTATTACTTACATTTGCAGTATAACATAGAAAATACAATTAGCAGAAATAGGCGTTGTATCAAAAGATGTGTAGGTTATTAAATGTTAAATAAGTAAAAAATATATAAGACCAGAGAATAATAATAAAAGGGAAACAGAAAAAGTTGTAAACCGTGCACAATTTACATATTTTAAACTTTAATTTTCCTTTATTTAACTATAGCCAGAAACACTCATTTAACATTTGATAATTATTATATATTTTTTTTATTGCAGTGCAATTATAACAACATTTCTGATCCGAACACTACTTCTTATCATTATGTCAGAATCTAATTACTTGCAAACATTTAACTGGAAGTCACAAAGTTCAGAATGATGTAAGGAGAAATCATAGTTCAGCACTTGAACTGCCTGTTATTTTAATCCCTCTGAGCATGTGCAAACCCACGAGGAGTAGAAGGAAGCATTGAGGCCAACATGGAAGCTCCTTAAAGTTAATGCAAATTAAAAAAATAAAATAATTCACAACTTTATCCAATAGGGTTAATGGAGTATTCATTACGCTAAATACAACAAAACATTTAAAGGCAAATACTTTGTTTTATTCTTACAGTTTTCCTTTAAAGGAATGCAAAAAATAGTTGAGATCTTTGACATCATAACATGCTGATCACGGACAGGTACATTTACTCAATTATCTAGCTTCTGAGATACTAATAGAGTAACATGGAAGGTGTTAGTCAATTAACTTAAATAACTAAACTAGGTGGACGCAAGTTAAAAGAAGGTGCCACCTCAAAACTACTTGAGTTTACATTGAAACTAAACATAGGACTACTCCCCTCCAAATCTATAGAAGCTGGCCAGTGGTAAGCTCTGGTTTGTGCACACCCAGGTATTATTATTATTTTTTATTTGTAACACGCCAACATATTCCGTAGGGCTATACATGCGTCGTGATCAAGGCAAAACAATATTAACACATTAGATAAATGGAGGGCCCTGTCTTTGATCAGTGTCCATAGAGCTTTCCCTAAAGCACATTGCAAGATTGTAAGTTTGTGGGTTTTCAATCTAAAAAGGTACAACTAGATAGTTTTAAAGGGTAGTTGACTGTAGAAAACTTGTTTTTAGTATAATGCAATGTTATAGCATTAAAACATATATTTAACAAGGCTTTATATCTTTAATAACAAACATAAGTTTTGCTTTGCACTGCAGTGACAATGAATATTTCTCATAATGTGATTTTAATTGTGATTTTCAAAAAATAATTGCCTAAATTGTTGTGAAAGGCATAGATACATTCAAGGTTGAGCTTAATTCTCATTTTAACAGTTTATGAAACTTTATAGATACATTAATAACGAATATAATAGTGCAGCATTTCAAATAATAGAAACTTGGCTGTAAAATAAATATATTTTTATCAACTTTTTTAAAAGGTGTCCGCTTCAGTTTATCATGTACTGCAATTTAAAATATTCTAATTTTTACTGACAACCTAAATGAAAATGTTTTTTTTCTACAGTTCCACGCTGCATGGTAGTACTCATGTGCATGCTCACTGTCTTTAATACTTGTTAGTGGCCATGCTCACACCTAGAATAGGAGGTGTTTATGATGACGGCATTCATAACCGGGTTTAGAAATAAAACCCAAACAAGTGTGCCACACATCACTAGTTAGTAGGTAAAGATAAGTTATTTCAAGTATTGATTGCAAGATTATCTTAAAAATGTCTCACTCCAATTTGGGTCTTGAAAAGTAAGACAGTTGCTCTTACCATTGTCACGTATGGAGCCTACTTTTGCAGTCATATTTACAAGTATTGCACTGTGTTGTCTGGACGTATCTGAAGATTGTGCTCCATATGCCCCTGTTCCTTTTAACAGTAATGGGGAAAAATATTTAGCCATCAACAATGGTCCAATGGTGTTTGTAGCAAATGCCACGGAGAGGCCCTGAAAAATAAGAACAAAATAAATGTTGTTTCGCTGTCACGAGTGAAAAACAAGCGTTATTATGTATCCAAAGCTCTTTACTCAAATAAACTAGAATACACAAGGAGTAAAAATAATGTTTCCTTCATGTCAATATTTTGCTTTAAAGAGAGTTTCTATGCAAACATTTTTGGATTATATAAATGTTTAACTAGTTTTACTTAATTACTTCTGTTCTCATTGCAATTGTCATATATTATTAGTCTTCACTTAGAAGAAGCCCATAAAGAAACGGTTTTACAGCTTCTGAACATGTGTTTTCTTTCTGTTTACTCTCATGACTGCTGCTGTCTTTTACATCTGACATAAGGAGACACCACTAGGGGAGGGGCTTCACACTGCCAGTGTCATGTTGCTACAAGCAGACCGTAACATCTATATATGTTAAAAGCTGCAAATAGATACTAAATTGCCAAAAAATAATTCAAGATGAAAACAAATTAACATATATATGTTGTGTTATTATAAATGATCACATATTATAATTGTCTAACTGCGATTCGTCGTCACGCTTCAGACGAATCGCAGTTAGACAATTATAAAGTGCTGCGCATGTCGCAGAGCGCGGCACGAGCCGCGCAAGCCGCGCTCTGCGCCCGAGCCGCGCATGCGCAGAGCGCGGCGCAAGCCTAGCTCTGCGCCCGAGCCGCGCTTGCGCAGAGCACGGCGCAAGCCGCGCTTGCGCGGCCCGAGAGCAGGTAAAAGAGGGGGGAAGAGGGGGGGGGGGGTAGAGGCACAGAGGGAGAGTGGGGAAGAGGGGAGGAAGAGTGGGGAAGAGGGGGGGAGAGTCACAGAGGGAGAGTGGGGAAGAGGGGGGGGAGAGTCACAGAGGGAGAGTGGGGAAGAGGGGGGGGGAGAGGGGGGAAGAGGGGGGGGGGGAGAGTCACAGAGGGAGAGTGGGGAAAAGGGAGAGTGGGGAAGAGGGGGGGGAGAGGCACGGTACAGAGGGAGAGTGGAGAAGAGGCACAGAGGGAGGGGGAGAGACACAGAGGGATAGGTGGGAAAGAGACACAGGGGAGGTAGAGGAGGGGGAACATGGGGAAGATACACATGGGAGGGAAATGGGGGGGGGGGAGAGGGGAACAGACACAGGGGGAAGGGGGAAAGAGACACAGGCCAGGGGGGGAACAGGCACAGAGGGAGAGGGGGGAAGAGACACAGGGGGGAGAGATACAGAGGGTGAGGGAGGAAGAGACACAGAGGGAAGGGGGGGGAAGAGGTACAGAGAGAGGGGGAAAGAGGCACAGGGGGGGGGGACAGAGGAAGGGGTGAAGAGACACAGTGGCGAGACACAAAGAGAGAGGCGGGGGAAGAGGCACAGAGGGAGAGGGTGGAAGACACAGAGTGGGGAGAGGCACAGAAAGAGGAGGGGGAAGAGACACAGGGGAGTGAGAGGAGGGGGAAGAGACACAGGGGAGAGAGTGCAGGGGGGAAGATACACAAGGGAGGGAAATGGAGACACGAGGAAGGCCGTAACAGACACAGGGCTGAGGGGGAAAGAGACACAGGCCAGGGGGGACCAGACACAGGGGAGGGTTGGGGGAGACACAGGGGGGGGGAGAGATGCATAGGAGGGAGAAGGGGGAAAGAGACACAGGGGAGGGGTTTAGAGACACAGGAGGGAGAGGGAGGTAAAAACACAGGGGGACAGGAGATACAAAGGAGGTAGACGAGGTGGAAGGAGACACAAGGGAGGGAGAGCAGGGGGGAAATAAGACACGAGGGAGGAAGTAGACAGAGGGAGAGACTCGCAATGAGCTCCAAAGGGGCTCATTGCAAGGCCTGTGATGAGCGCCAAAGGCGCTCATCACAAGGCCAGTAAAGTAGAGGGGGAGAGGCTTACATTGTGTGGCAAACAGCATTGCCAGGCTTCAGTTTTTATTGCCGTCATTTTTGACGGGCAAGTCGCTAGTTAAATATAATGATTATGATTAAAAAGGAGGTACTGTAGGAAGGAGCAATTACTCTGCTTGATCAATATAACCTCTTTTTAAACTCCTAATATTGTTATACATTATTGCTTCCTAGGCTTTCCCTTTTTTTTTTTATCCTAAACATTATATTTATCAATTATTTATAATAATAATGTATTGCAAGTATTACATGTAAAAAGGAGCATTTACATAGCTCCATATATTTTTCTCTGTTAAAAAAAGAATATCCTGCTAGTTTAGTGTCTCTTTGCAGGTAACTAACACACAGCATTACACTGGTAGCATAACCCCTCCCCATGCGGGTGCAGCCCTAGGTCATAGATACCAAATATTGCAGTACTCATGAGATTAAGGGGCCACTTAATTTAGCACAATTTGGAGCATACCACTGTAAAGATATTCTAAGAGCATGTTGAAAGGTTTAGAATTTTTGAAATATGTGCAATTTATACGGAGAGCTTAATAAAATAAATCTCTATTTACATTTGTCACTGGCAGCCCGCAGATAGACCCACAGCCACACCTCCATGCAGTGGGCATAAGCACAATAAAAGTTAACACATCACAAATGTATCTGTGCAAAGAATGCTGAAATCACCTAAATAGGTCAGTTGTGGGTTAACTGCTTGTTGCATTCCTGAGTTCAGGGAAAACTGCTATAAATCCTTGTCTTTCACCACACGGTTTGGTATATGTTAGTAATCATATAACAGTCAGTAGGCAGAATACAGGTTGTTTGTAAACAGACCATTAGATTGTCTAGGTTATTATTGTATTTGAAAAAAATGGATAATTTTAATATACAATCTTGAGCTCTTTCACACCATGAAGAGCACAAACAGTGAAGTAAATAGCGCTTTAAATAAGAAAGAAGTTCCAGATGCAGAAAACTGTAAATGTGTGAGCTTTTTAGGAGTTAATGAAAAGTAGTTAAAATATTTATATGAAATAAAAAACAACACTTAAAACCATACAAATACTTGAAGGTATATTCTAGAGATATATAAGAACCTCATAACAACAAAATGGTTGCAATGTAAATGACTTGTGTGTGGAGTCAATGTGATGGGGTTCGTTACGTTGCCTGATGGTTTATAAGCAGAAGTAGGGACTGAGGCTCTGCTGCCCCTTGATAAAGCCATGTTAGTGGTGAAACGTACAAAGGGCAAGCCACTCTGCCCATTACATTCTCACACGCAGCAGCTAGGCTGTAGCATTAGTATTTATTGGTAAAAGTGTGTATGGTGTATATGAAATAATAATGTGGCTGAGCTATTGATGTTGTAAGGGAGTAACAGCACCAAGTACACACTTTATGATATTATTATTGTTTATTTGTAATGAGCCAACAAATTCCGTAGCGCTATATGTGGGTTACGATCAAGGCAAAACAGTAGCAGTATTAACACGTTGCAAAGGATGGAGGGCCCTGTCTTTGAGCGTAGAATCCGGTGCCCATAGTGCTTTCCCCAAAGCACTGTGCAAGATTGTAAGTTTGCGAGTTTTCAATCTAAAAAGGTGAGGTGCAGGAGAGTGAAAGATAAGTTGCCAGTTAAGGTGAAAGGTAGTAGGCTTCTTTAAACATCTTCTTTAAGATGCGTTTTTAGTGAAGATTGAGTGGCATTTTGCTTTTAGACGCATGCTTAGTACCGCTCTACCTTTGCAAAAATAGGACCTGTGTAAATATTAATTATCCATGAATAGCAGTGTTTGGTAATGGGAATTATATAGCATCAGAATATAACTTAGGATATTTTTATGGAGTTATGACAATATTTACAAGGAGCTTACAAGAATGTGGTGAGATCTCACAAGCAGCAGTCCCCAGTCATAGGAGATGCTACTTTTGACAACTCCAGTGGAATACCATCTACTCAGTTAAAACGCAATCTCAGTTCATGGAGCGCCTTTCCAATCACCAGAGTCTCCTGCCGAAGCTCTCCATCCAGGACGGTGAGGAGCTAGACAGTCACTCTGCCAGGTGAGGTTGTGGAAGACGTAGAGATCATCCATGCCCTTTCCTAGGCAATTGTGTGGGAGGACCTGAGCTGCTCCTTGGTAACAGGGAATGCAGTGCAGCCTATGGCGCTCCCCAAAACTACAGTCAATGAGTGATGCGAGGAGCTCTGCTCCCCGTCATCGAAGAATGGCCTTGTTTTTATTCGAGAATACCGATCCCTTTACACTCAGGTGCTTGTATCTAGCTTGGGCAGGTTAGCTCGCTCTTATCATTAGTGCAAATTTCACATTAACTGCTCTCTCTCAATTTGGACTGTAAAATATAGCAGTATAGGCATTATTTGCTGTGTTTTAGTGAGAAAAAGCTGGGATTTTTATCACTTGATAATAAAATAATGTTCAAAGACTAAATAAACTCTTTGGTAGGTTATATTTTCAGCTTAGTAGGAAACCTTCCATGCACCTTTAAGGAGCAGATGACAGAAAGAGGTAGGGCTCAAGCATATAGAGATAGGAGGTGAGCACAAGACAAAATGGAGCCCCCTAGAGGTAAGCAGTGTACATTTAACAAGTTAATAAGCAATATGTATTGCCTTATTTGAAAAGGCATGCAATTAAATTACTTGATCAAATAACTTGATTAAACAACGACAGTGTCCATTTAAGATTTGTGTGATGGAATGGGTTTTGGATTTTGCTTTGCTATTATTCTTGAGTGTGAGGGGATATTAATGTTTCACAGAAGACATGTTTAGGTCTTGGAGATTCATCAATACTTCTGGAGCATAAGAGGTGGCCCTAAGGAGCTTCCAAATAGCTGCTATAGTGTACGTATAAAGTGGAAAAATGAGAATAAACAGGCAATAGAAGAATGCCTCTTTGCACCAATTTTTGATGATGCTAATGACAAGAAAATGTGCATGAGACGGTCTCTCTCTTGAGGAGGTGTTTGGCCTTGAGCATTCAATCTTCATCCCAAGTTCTATGCACATGTATAGACACATATGGTGAGGACATATGCTCATGAACACCCGTATCCTATATATCATATTTACACTTCTGTTATATACAAGTGAGGTATTGCAGGTTTTCTTCATTCCCGTTTTGCAGGCACAACTAACAGACAAGATATTACAGATATATGTTTATTGGTCCTGCAATAGGATACTTCATTTTAATGATCAATCTTTCATAACTTTTAAGTAGTAAGGGTCAGTAGAAATAACTTTTCAATTTATTGTGATTTTAAAAAGTTTATTTTTTTGGGAGAAAATTTACATTGAAATTGAATTTTGCTATTTTCCACCATCTTTGGGCTCAAGCTCATCCCATGTCTTTCAAACTACAGGACTATGGCAATGTCTGCACAGACTTCCTTGCAGCTGCCGCATTTCTGTACAGCTTCACAGGCAAATGTTGGGAATGTGCTGCATTTCCCATCACAGTTAAAAAAAAAAGATGGAAGGAACAGCAGCCTAAGGGTCTGGGGATAAACAAGTTATTTTTAGTGCAAAAAAGATCTCACATATTTCTGTTATGCTCGCTTGTATTTAGGGTTGTCCTGTTAAATGGGACTCGGGAGTCTCTGCTTCCCTCCCTACTACGCCCCCCCCGAGTGGCATTGGTAAGGATTGGGGATGGACAGCCTAGGAATTGCATACCCACTCTTACCAAGTGGAGTGTGGCTGCCGGGCCCTGCTGGCCCAATTAGTGACGGCTCAATTAAGTTAGCCAATTGACCAATTAAGAATTAAGTAGATGCACACTAGTAGTGTCATGTGGTCACATGGGGCAAGCAGCCGAAACTCCATGTGCAGGAGCACAATTTCTGGGCTGTCCATTCCCCATCCCCTATTAGTGGCATTGGTAAGGATTGGGGTTGGAAAGCCTAGGGATTGCATTGCATACCCAGTCCTGCCATGTGGAGAATGGCTGCCGGTTCCAGCTGACCCTATTAGTGATGGCTCAATTGAGCTAGCCAATGGACCAATTAAGAATGAAGTGGATGCACACTAGTAGTGGTCGCAAGCAGCCGAACTTCCATGTACAGGAGCACCATTTCTAGGCTGGCCATCCCCAATCCCCAATACTTACCAATGTCACCGTGATGACATACGAGTGATGGAGGGGGGCAGAGACTCCGGAGTCCCATGTATCAGGACATCTCTAAAAGCAAGAATATTCTTGGAGGCCAATAACATTATAGAAAAATATCTGGGTAAAATCAGACATTATTTTTACAGTGGCTCTATACAATTTATTGAAAAACAACTTACATTACAGCATCCCTTTCATAGCAAAATGTTTGTGCCAATTGTGATATATAGAAGCCTCCTTTATTTTTATAATATAGTAATAAAAGAAAATCTGTTATAAAATAGATTATTGGTTAAACTGATAATATTTTTTTTTACTTCAATGGTACCTTTAAGATCATGAAAGATTGACAATTATAGCTGACCGTTAAGGCTGGGGTTAAGAAACAGTGGTGGTAGGTCAATACAATGTGTAAGGGTAACTGGTTTTACAGTTTCTTCTCCAGTGGACCAATTTGTCAGACCTCTCTGCTATGCCCTGTCCATCTTAGGTGACCCTATATGGTATAGCTTACAGCTTAATTGAGGTACACAAGCCTCTTTGTCATGTCAAGGTAGCTAACCAGAAGGAGGAAAGAGTAATAACACTACATTGATTAGATTCTATGTAAAGTACTGTGGTGCAGTTTATGGTGCCTAAAAGAGCCCAAGAGGATCCTGTGCCGACAAGAATCAAAGTGCAGCCTGTGCCTATTACAATCAAAGTGCGGATTGTGTCTAAAAGAATCAAAGTGTAGCCTGTGCTTACAATAATCAAAGTGCAGTCTGTGCTTACATGAATCAAACTGTAGCTTGTGCCTATAAGAATCAAAGTTCCAAGCAATAACCTCTCTCATTGGGCCCTCAAGTCCACTCAGTACAGTTAAAGTGAAGTAAAATTCTATTTTAGTTGATGTAATTATTGTTTTTTTTATTTATGTCAGTTTACTTTTTAGATTTTCTATCCAAAAACAAGACCATCGGTTCAAACTAAAATGTGAAAATTCAGGGGTTCAGAACAGATTATTTCAATTTACATTGATCACTACAGGAAATGCTTGTTTGGTACTCAACCTTTGGTACCTGCCATCTGGAACGGATTAAGGACAAGAACCGAGGTACCACTGTACGCGCTTTCTGACACAGCAAAGAGAGCTGAGAGCCGTAAGGAACCTGAGCGGCATCATTTGTTTATACATACATATAGTGTTGAAATTATTAGGATCCTTGCTTTCAATATGACATTTTTAAAAAAAATATAGTTTCCTGGATTATGAATGCATCTGATAGAGGAGAATCAATACTGTATGAAAATTTTTTTGCATTAAAAAAGGTCCCATCCTGTTTTGCGTTCGCCGCCTACTCTTGGAAAGTGCGTGCATCGCCATCTAGTTTAGTAAATAAGCTACTACGCCTGCGCCATCTGTTAATGTAAGTGGTTAAGGGTTAGGGTTAAGGTTAGAGGGGTTCATTTGGATGTGTTTTTACACTACAGGAGCAGATTACCAGATGGCACGGGTGTACTACCTAATTTTCACCACTAGATGGCGACGTGAGCACCACCACGTTCCAGGAGTCGTCGTCTGCACACTTCAGCAGCGGCGAACACAAAACAGGATATGTTCTGAAAAGATCCCAAACAGAACATTATTAAAAACTTACCCTTTTGCTAAATCTCTTGATTTTGCTAGCAGGTGATTTTGAAAGTTAACACCCCTGGTAATCTCTGCTAAAATGTGTATAAAATGCATAACTTGTTTTGGCCAATCACAGGCAGCTCATACATTGTTTCAATCTGTGATGGAGGTTTGTGCAGCAACGAATCAGGAAATGTGTAATCCCCTGCACAAGAAAGCAAGGAGGAGCTGAGACATTGCTGTGTGGATCTCTGCATTGTGCTGCTGTTGGCTCGAAGGTTAGTAAAGGGATAAAAAAAACATACCCAAAAGCAGTGTTTCTATTGGTTATTACCAGTTAGCTATGTTAGCAGCTCTGGGGTGTGGAAAACAAGTTTTATTAAATAAAATAAATCTGCACATGTATTGGATTACCCCATGTAATTTGTGTTTCTGATATAAGCAGCAGGTGTTAGATTCGAAAACGGTAAAATCAGGGACACTTAGATATATCTTTTATAAATAATCTGCCAGTTACAAGCATGTTATAATATTAGGCACGTCCCCTTTAAATTGGGATACTGCGGATCACCCGCGCGCCTCATGAAGTGGCGCGCTCCAGCAAGCATGCGCCGTATACAGCGCGTTACCTCATCCTCGCCTGTCAGTGTTGGTAGCTCCATAGAGGAGAACTTACCTCAGCAGAGACCTCTCTCAGCCCGGTCTCGCCCTTCCCACTCGGGTGCAGCATGGCCGAGTTATTAATGAGTAGGTCCAGCCTACCGAAGTCCTGCTGCACCCGCTCAGCCGCTCTCTGGACGTCACTCTGACGGGTCACATCCAGCTGCAGGATAGATAGCACCTCAGGGTGCTGCCGCCTCAAGGCCTCCAGCTCGGGGGCGGCCTCGGGGTCTCTGCATGTGCCAATCACACTGACATTGGGTCTGGAATGAACGAGGAACCGGGCGAACTGAAGCCCGAGCCCTCGGCTGGCTCCCTGAACCAGCGCTATCCCGGCAGACATTGCTCAGTCCTTGGAGCTGCCAGTGACACTGATTATGAAACATTCCTTCCAATAAGTGCACAGTGACACCTAGTGGCAGCTTCATGTACAGACACCTACACTTCCTATAGAAATGATCAGGAATTGAGGCCAACACTATTAGTGCTTTAGGGTGAGGTGTAAAGAGCTACAGACATTACAGTTTATTAATTTAATAATATCTTTATTCAACAAAATATATTACTCAAGTTCACTGAAGGTACCTAAAAATCCATCGTTGAGCTGTGTACCAAAACTGTTTATTACAATGGATGGACATTTCCTGTTATGTCCCCGTCAGCGCAGTGTTGAATTTGTTCTTAGTGTTAGTGGCAGATGATAAGCTTTACATAGTAAAGTAGTGGGGCGCACATTTTATTATGTAACGTATAACATCTGCCACTACCCTAAGCCCTAACTCTAACCCTCATCTTAAGACTAAAAATTGGAATAAGAACGGCGTGGCTGGGGACAGGGAGGGAGAGATAAAAGAATGGAGAGAAAGGGAGGGAGAGATAAAAGAATGGAGAGAAAGGGAGGGAATGCGGCAGAGAGAGACGAAGGCAGTCAGATGGGGAGAGAGAGAGCACAGATGGCGCACTGAGAGAGGGCGGGTGCACAGAGAGAGACAAGGCACACAGAGACAGCACAGGAAATTGTCCTTTTCTATTTCTAGGCCACATAGATTCAGAACAGTGGGGTTGAGCTCTGTGCCACAGCACCACCTGGTGGTGTAAAAAATGTACTGCAGGCAAGGAACTATTTCATCCTCTGATCTTGCTCATAAGGTACACCGACAGAAGAGGCCTTGAGCTATGAGAGGCACACTTGAGGCCCTGGGGGGCCGAGTGCCTGCGCCGAACATAAGAGATGGCCTTGCTGTCGACTCAGCGCCGTCACAATGCAACAAGGAGGTACTCAAATAAGGGATTCATTCTCATAATATCCACAGGTCATATGGAGTATTCTTAGCCTAATAACTGGGTATGGTGCACCATACATAGAACATCAGAAACAAATAAATCTTTTGACACAACATCCCACCAGCGAAGCTGCTACTTGTTTAAAAATACAAAGTATTTGAAGAAGAAACCCTATAATCCTCAAGTGATCCTTCTGTCTGGAAGGCTCAACTAATTTGATACCACAAATCTGACTATATTAATGCAACAAAGCCTATCATCAGCTCAATATAATTAGACAAAGTGCACACTGCCTGGATATCGAGAAGAGGAAGATCAACACCTCATTTGTGACCAAAAAGAGTGAAATAGGTCTTCCAACCTTAAAACAATTATTAAAATTAAGTGATATATCTATATGAGGATCGTCCCTAAATGTGTAAGTAGCCCGAAGGCTGTTTCACTGCAGAAAAACAGCTTTGTTGCATCTCTGAAACGCTGTCAGGTGACTTATACTTTCAGGGATGATATTCATATAGCTATATCACTTATCAAGATGTGTAAATTTCTGTGAGGTTCCCTCTTGGGGCAGCCCAATATCCTGCTATTTTTTTTATGGCTGTTACAGCCTGAAGTTTCTATGGACGTTCATGGGAGTGATCAGTGAATATTATTAAGTGGTCCCAGGAATAATGTATTTTTTGATTTTAATACTAGTTTTAAGTTTGGAAGACCCATTTAGCTGATTTTCCTCTTCTTGATATCCAGGTGTCATCTCAGGCAATGTGCACTTTGTCTAATTATATTGAGCTGATGATAGACCTTGTTTTAATACAAGAACCCTAGTTAAATTTGGGGTATCAAATTAGTTGAACCTTCCAGATGGACAAATCCCTTGAGGATCATAGGGTTTCTTCAAATACTATCTATTTTTGAACATGTAACAGTTTTCTGGTAGGATGTTCTAGTAGAAGAGTTGTTTCTGATGTTCTGGGTATGGTGCACCATGCCCAGTTTTTAGGTTCTGAACCTTCCATATAATACCTGTGGATATCCCTTATGTATGTATTTTTCACTTAAGTTGCGGTGCTGTTATTGTTGTGTTAATAAATATTTCCTGTTTTGTTTTTACTTGGTCCAATAGTGGAGTTAAGTATCTGGAAATTCTCCTTTTTTATTGTATTGTTCTGACTTTGAGCTCAAGTCGAACTACATTTTTCGCATATGTCAGTGTAACACCTTTGGGTGTATGAATTCTTGAGTCCATGTGTGACTTTTCACTAGTGTGGCATATTGTTGCTGCCTTTTTGTGTACTGAAATGCGTGCATCTAAGCTTATGAATCTGGCACCAAAAAAGCTATTTAAACCAAGCAGAAGCCAAATAACTGTGGCTTTCTCTTTAGGTAAATTTTGCTTCTTTGTTTCTGAATTACTGTTTACCAACTTTTGGCATGTGTTTTCTAACATTGTTTTATGCCTGGATTAACTGGATGTATAATCTACAGTACGAAGAATTGCTGGCAGCCTAGTACATAAGTCTAATTCTTGCTTCTGGCCCTTCTGATTTGTTTTATTTTTGCTATTGATCTTGCAACTGGAAATTCTACATGTTGCCGTGGGCTTGACAGAGGCTAAAAAATATCAGGCATAGACGATTGCTTGCGCCTTGGCCTAGCCAACCTGTTCCTAAATAAATTACCAGATAGTCACCAGCCACCAATATAAGCATGCTTGAAGCATGGAAGTGTGCACAATGACTTTGTATAAGACAAACATCCTCTTTTTCTCCATACCTGCATAGCCCACCAATTCAGAGAGGACTAGCAAATACAAAGACAGCACACATGTTATAGCGGGAATGGAGTTTGGCGCTGCAACAATCGGACTCTTCTCCAGATAACATTGTTCAAATAAAAACAACTCCAGACACATTTGAAAGTTGGAGAAACATGTTTTATTCAGGGCAAAAACAAACAAGCAAAACAAAATAGAAATTACAACATAACAGTGCAGAGAGATAAGACTAAAAGAACAAACTGATAAGAGGCCAAACCACCCTGAATACATTGCTTGCAAATCAAACATTTGTTACCAATTGATACTGCTTTAAATGACCACTATAGAGCCATCAAACATGAGCTAGATGTTAAGTTTTTACTTTGGTTTCTAGGTTTTTGTTAGGCATTGATCTAAGTTTAGATTCATCTTTTGCTGGTCTCCGCCCCCTATAACGTGGTTGGGGGAGGTGGCTTTGTCTAGCAGGGAGCTACTAAATTTTCAGACATAATGTCTACCACCAACACAAGGATCTCCATTGGCAAGAGGTTTACCTTGGCAACATGCTTTGGCAGTTGAATATAGCCTGTCAATGACTGGTCATTATTTGATCAATTCTGATCATTCTTAAACCTATTAAAGACATGTCTCTCCACATCTGGAGTCCCCTATCACCCTTTGGGATACTAATCCCTAATGGTCATTAGAATAAACAAAATACCAAAACAAAGGTGCTCCTTAATAGGTTAGTACAATGGACATGATAACCCACTCTGAGAGCAACCTCTTATAGCACACTTGTGCCCTTTACAGGGAGAAATATCCTGCAGTATATCAGCCTGGTCCCTCTCACTAGAGTGGTCCAGCCCCGAAATACCAGGCAATTCTACCCTGAACAGGAGAAACAGCAAACCCTTGACATATGTTTCGGCCTTCATTTAGCCTTGTCAGGGAAGAGTAGCTGATAACTCCCTAAGGCACAGTGAGCAAGGGATCCACGTCTGGAGTACCCTGTCACCCTTAGGGAGACTAATCCCCAAGGGTCATTTGAAAAAACAAAATACCAAATCATTCAAATAAGTAGCTCCTCGTGCTAGGCCCTTACATTGGTCCTTTAATACAAAAAGTCCCCAGGCAATGATCACGGACTCCCTTCCTCCCTTAGAGGAGAGCGGGGAAGGAGACACGGGAGGGAGTGGGGGGAAAGAGACACAAGGGAGGGAGCGGGGGGGAAAGAGACACAAGGGAGGGAGCAGGGGGGAAAGAGCCACGGGAGGGAATTGGGGCAAAAGAGTCACGGGAGGGATAAGGGGGTGGAAGAGTCACGGGAGGGAGAGGGGGGAAGAGACACGGGAGGGAGAGGGGGGAAAGAGACACGGGAGGGAGAGGGGGGAAAGAGACACAGGGGAGGGAGAGGGGGGAAGAGCCATGGGAGGGAGAGAAGGGAAAGAGACGCAAGGGATGTGGGGGGGGGGGGAGACAAAGGAGAGAGAGAGAAACATAAACAATTATATATAAATGAAAACAATATATGACAATCACATGGGGTATTTCCGCTTCCCCCCTAACACCCCCGTGCAGCTGATCATCCCCACAGTGCCGCATGGGAGAGTGTTTGCATGGAAAAGCCAGCACATTAAATTATAGTGACTGACCCTGTAATGTCAGTGCGGCTGGCACATTCATTTATCCTGATTCAGCACTGTAGGTGTTAAATGGTTAATGCAGTTATGTAGCGTTATAAATGAATGCGTTTTCTAATATATCCCTCAATTTACCTCTTAGGGCTTGCCATGTTGGCTTAATTACTTGTTCCCGCCCCTCAGAATGTCTAATTTTGTGAGATGGGCAGACAGCAACTTGTGACTTTCCATATTGCAGTTTCTAATGCACACTGCAAGGCCAGTGGCTTCCTGTTGGTCTTTGCAGTCATATGGTGCTGGAGTTTCATTGCTTGATGTAGCTAGACAGGGACTTTTATTTTTAATAAAAGTCATGAAATATATTATCTGGATGCCTAATAATGCAGCACTTTATCTAACACTCGTTTGGATAACCTCCTGTTCATTAATGAAAATTACTTAAAGGCATACCTAAGTTTCCTGGATTATGAGTGCATCTGATAAGAGAGAATTAATAGTGTATGAAATATTTTTTTGCATGAAAAAATACCAAAATAAACATTACACACTTACCTTGAAATGAGTAAAATGTCTTGTAATTTCTGAAAATTAGGGCTAACACCCCTCTAAACCCAGGCTAAATTAGGCAATAGGCATTCATTTCCTAATTTGTTTTGGCCAATCAGGTTAGCTGAAACATTTGATTTAAATTCTGGGGTTCCTGTTTGTGCTGCAAAGCAGCCTGGGCTATGTAGTATGGCACTATGTTAAGTTCTATGGAAGCAGCATAACACAGACAGGAAGCAGCAGGGAGTCACTGGACAACGATATACTCAGACAAGCACAAGTTCTCCTATTAACGGAGAAAGAAACAGCAGGTGAATACTGGGTTAAAATTGATTCCCTAAGGTTGCATGCTGATTGGGTGGGGGTCGGTGTCAACATAATCATTAGAGGGATTTTTAGATATTTATAAAAATAAAATGTTTTATGAGATGTGCTGCATACATATAGGCCCATCCTATGCGCAGCACACCTCAACCCAGGGTAAGTGTGTGTGATATGACAGGGTGTGTGTAACAGAGTGAGTGTATGTGTGTGACAGGGTGAGGGTATGTGTGTGACAAGGTTGAGTGTGTGTGTGACAGGGTGAGTGTATGTGTGTGACAGGGTCAGTATATGTGTGTGACATGTTGAGTGTGTGTGACAGGGTGAGTGTGTATGTGTATTACAGGGTGAGTGTATTTGTGTGACAGCATGTGTGTGTGTGTGTGTGACAGTGAGTGTATGTGTGTGACAAGGTTGAGTGTGTGTGTGTGGCAGAGTGAGTGTATGTTACAGGACAGGGTGAGTGTATGTGAGTGACAGAGTCAGTGTATGTGTGTGACAGAGTGAGTATGTGTGTGACAGAGTGAGTGTATGTATGTGACAGGGTAAGTGTACGTGTGTGACAGGTTCAGTTTATGTGTGTGACATGTTGAGTGTGTGTGACAGGGTGAGTGTGTATGTGTATTACAGGGTGAGTGTATTTGTGTGACAGCATGTGTGTGTGTGTGTGTGAGAGAGTGAGTGTATGTGTGTGACAGGGTGAGTGTATGTGTGTAACAGGGTAAGTGTGTGAGAGAGTGAGTGTATGTGTGTGACAGGGTGAGTGTATGTGTGTGACAGAGTGAGTGTATGTGTCTGACAGGATAAGTGTATGTGTGTGACAGGGTGAGTGTGTGTGACAGAATGAGTGTATGTGTGTGATAGGGTGAGTGTGAGTGACAGAGTGAGTGTATGTGTGCGACAGGCTGAGTGTGTGTATGACAGGGTGAGTGTATGAGTGTGACAGGGTCATTGTATGTGTGTGACATGGTTAGTGTATGTTTGTAACAGAGTGAGTGTATGTGTGTGACACGGTGACTGTATGTGTGTGACAGGGCAAGTGTGTTTGACAGGGTGAGTGTATGTGTGTGACAGAGTGAGTGTATGTGTGTGACAGGGTGAGTGTGTGTGACAGAGTGAGTGTCTGTGTGGGTGATAGGGTGAGTGTATGTGTGTGACAAGGTGAGTGTGTGCATGATAATCTCAGTGTGTGTGACAGAGTGATTGTGTGTGACAGGGTGAGTGTATGTGTGTGACAGGCTCAGGGTACGTGTGTGACAGGCTCAGTGTATGTGTTTACGAGGGTGAGTGTGTGTGACAGGGTGAGTGTGTGTGACAGAGTGAGTGTATGTGAGTGAGTGTATGTGTGTGACAGGGTGTGTGTGTGTGACAGAGTGAGTGTCTGTGTGTGTGACAGGGTGAGTGTATGTGTGTGACAAGGTGAGTGTGTGCGTGATAATCTCAGCTTTTGTGTGTGACAGAGTGATATTGTGTGACAGGGTGAGTGTATGTGTGTGACAGGATGAGTGCATGTGTGTGACAGAGTGAGTGTATGTGTGTGACAGAATGATATTGTGTGACAGGGTGAGTGTATGTGTGCGACAGGCTGAGTGTGTGTATGACAGGGTGAGTGTATGAGTGTGACAGGGTCATTGTATGTGTGTGACATGGTTAGTGTATGTTTGTAACAGAGTGAGTGTATGTGTGTGACACGGTGACTGTATGTGTGTGACAGGGCAAGTGTGTTTGACAGGGTGAGTGTATGTGTGTGACAGAGTGAGTGTATGTGTGTGACAGGGTGAGTGTGTGTGACAGAGTGAGTGTCTGTGTGGGTGATAGGGTGAGTGTATGTGTGTGACAAGGTGAGTGTGTGCATGATAATCTCAGTGTGTGTGACAGAGTGATTGTGTGTGACAGGGTGAGTGTATGTGTGTGACAGGCTCAGGGTACGTGTGTGACAGGCTCAGTGTATGTGTTTACGAGGGTGAGTGTGTGTGACAGGGTGAGTGTGTGTGACAGAGTGAGTGTATGTGAGTGAGTGTATGTGTGTGACAGGGTGTGTGTGTGTGACAGAGTGAGTGTCTGTGTGTGTGACAGGGTGAGTGTATGTGTGTGACAAGGTGAGTGTGTGCGTGATAATCTCAGCTTTTGTGTGTGACAGAGTGATATTGTGTGACAGGGTGAGTGCATGTGTGTGACAGAGTGAGTGTATGTGTGTGACAGAATGATATTGTGTGACAGGGTGAGTGTATGTGTGTGGCAGGGTAAGTGTTTGTGTGTGACAGAGTGATTGTGTGTGATAGGGTGAGTGTATGTGTGTGACAGGCTCAGGGTACATGTGTGACAGGCTCAGTGTATGTGTTTACGAGGGTGAGTGTGTGTGTGTGTGACAGGGTGAGTGTGTGTGAGTGTATGTATGTGACAGGTTGATTGTATGTGTGTTTGACAAGGTGAGTGTGTGTGTGTGACAGAGTGAGTGTATGTGTGTGACAGGCTCAGTGTATGTGTGTGATAGGCTCAGTGTATGTGTGTGACAGGGTCAGTGTATGTGTGTGACAGAGTGAGTGTATGTGTGTGACAGGCTCAGTGTATGTGTGTGATAGGCTCAGTGTATGTGTGTGAGAGAGTGAGTGTGTGTGTGTGACAGAGTGAGTGTATGTTTGTGACAGGGTGAGTGTGTGTGACAGGGTGAGTGTATTTGTGTGACAGGGCGAGTGTGTTTGACAGGGGGAGTGTATGTGTGTGAGAGAGTGAGTGTATGTGTGTGACAGGCTCTGGGTACGTGTGTGACAGGCTCAGTGTATGTGTGCACCAGTGTGTGTGTGTGTGTGAAAGGGTGAGTGTGTGTGAGAGAGTAAGTGTATGCATGTGACAGGGTTAGTGCCTGTGTGTATGACAGGCTCAGTGTATGTGAGTGGCAGAGTGAGTGTATGTGTGTGACATGGTGACTGTATGTGTGTGACCCAGTGTATGTGTGTGACAGGGTGAGTGTATGTGTGTGAAAGGGTGAGTGTATGTGTGTAACAGAGTGAGTGTATTTGTGTGACACAGTGAGTGTATGTGTGTGACAGGGCAAGTGAGTTTGACAGGGGGAGTGTATGTGTGTGAGAGAGTGGGTGAATGTGTGTGACAGGGTGAGTGTATGTTTGCGACAGAGTGAGTGTATGTGTGTGACAGGGTGAGTGTGTGTGTGTGACAGGGTGATTGTATGTGTGTGACATGGTAAATGTGTGTGTGGCAGAGTGAGTGTATGTGTGTGACATGGTAAATGTGTGTGTGACAGGGTGAGTGTATGTGTGTAACAGAGTGAGTGTATGTGTGTTACACAGTGAGTGTATGTGTGTGACAGGGTGAGTGTGTGTGACAGTGTGAGTGTGTGTGACAGGGTGAGTGTATGTGTGTGACAGGGTGAGTATGTGTGTGACAGAGTGAGTGTATGTGTGTGAGAGAGTGAGTGTATGTGTGTGACAGGGTGAGTGTATGTGTGTAACAGAGTGAGTGTATGTGTGTTACACAGTGAGTGTATGTGTGTGACAGGGTGAGTGTGTGTGACAGGGTGAGTGTATGTGTGTGACACCGTGAATGTATGTGTGTGACAGGGCGAGTGTGTTTGACAGGGTGAGTTTATGTGTGTGACAGAGTGAGTGTGTGTGTGACAGGGTGAGTATGTGTGTGAGTGACAGAGTGAGTGTATGTGTGTGACCGCATGAGTAAGTGAGTGTGTGTGACAGTCTCAGTGTTTGTGTGTGACAGAGTGATTGTATGTGACAGGGTGAGTGTATGTGTGTGACAAGGTGAGTGTATGTGTGTAACAGAGTGAATGTATGTGTGTGACAGCGTGAGTGTGTGTGTGACAGCGTGAGTGTGTGAGAGAGTGAGTGTATGCATGTGACGGTGAGTGTATGTGTGTATGACAGGCTCAGTGTATGTGTGTGTGTGACAGAGTGAGTGTATGTGTGTGACAGGGTAAGTGTGTGTGTGACAGGGTGAGTGTATGTGTGTGACAGGGTGGTTGTATTATTATTATTATTATTATCTTTATTTATATTATATGTTGTATGTGTGTGAAAGGTGAGTGTGTGTGATACAGTGAGTGTATGTGTGACCGAGTGAGTGTGTTTGACAGGGTGTGTGTATGTGTGTAGCAGAGTGAGTGTATTTGTGTGACACAGTGAGTGTATGTGTGTGACAGGGCGAGTGCGTTTGACAGAGTGAGTGTATGTTTGTTACAGAGTAAGTGTATGTGTGTGACAGGGTGAGTGTATGTGTTTGACAGGCTCAGTGTATGTGTGTGACAGGCTCAGTGTATGTGTGTGACAGGATAAGTGTATGTGTGTGACAGGGTGAGTGTGTGTGACAGAGTGAGTGTATGTGTGTGACAGGATAAGTGTCTGTGTGTGACAGGGTGAGTGTGTGTGACAGAGTGAGTGTATGTGTGTGACAGGGTGAGTGTATGGGTGTGACACAGTGAGTGTGTGTGTGATAGTCTCAGTGTTTGTGTGTGACAGAGTGATTGTGTGTGACAGGGTGAGTGTATGTGTGTGGCAGGGTGAGTGTACGTGTGTGACAGAGTGAGTGTATGTGTGTGACAGAGTGATTGTGTGTGACAGGGTGAGTGTATGTGTGTAACACAGTGAGTGTGTGTGTGATAGTCTCAGTGTTTGTGTGTGACAGGGTGAGTGTATGTGTGTGGCAGGGTGAGTGTATGTGTGTGGCTGTGTGTGTGAGTGACAGAGTGAGTGTCTGTGTTTGACAGGGTGAGTGTGTGTTTGACAGTCTCAGTGTTTGTGTGTGACAGGGTGAGTGTATGTGTGTGACAGGGTGAGTGTGTGTGTGACAGAGTGTATGTGTGTGACAAGGTGAGTGTATGTGTGTGACCGGCTTAGGGTACGTGTGTGACAGGGTCAGTGTATGTGTTTACCAGGGTGAGTGTGTGTGACAGCGTGAGTGTATGTGTGTTACAGGGTGAGTGTATATGTGTGACAGTGTGAGTGTGTGTGTGTGAAAGAGTGAGTGTATGCATGTGACAAGGTGAGTGTGTGTGTATGACAGGCTCAGTGTATGTGTGTGAGAGAGTGAGTGTATATGAGTGGCAGAGTGAGTGTGTTTGACAGGTTAATTGTATGTGTGTGACAGGGTGTGTGTGTGTGTGACAGAGTGAGTGTGTGTGACAAGGTAAGTGTATGTGAGTAAGAAAGTGAGTCTATGTATGTGACAGTATGTGCCAGATTGTATGTGTGTTACAGAGTGAGTGTATGTGTGTGGCAGGGTGAGTGTGTGTGAGAGAGTGAGTGACAGGGTGAGTGTATGTGTGTGACAGGCTCAGTGTATCTGTGTGACAGGGTGAGTGTATGTGTGTGACAGGCTCAGTGTATCTGTGTGACAGGGTGAGTGTATGTGTGTGACAGGGTGAGTGTATGTGTGTGACACAGTGAGTGTACGTGTGTGATAGGGCGAGTGTGTTTGTAACAGTTGCAGTGTTTGTGTGTGACAGAGTGATATTGTGTGACAGGGTGAGTGCATGTGTGTGACAGAGTGAGTGTATATGTGTGACAGGGTGAGTGTATGTGTGTGACAGGATGAGTGCATGTGTGTGACAGGGTGAGTACGTGTGTTAGTGACAGAGTGAGTGTCTGTGTGTGACAGGGTGAGTGTGTGACAGTCTCAGTGTATGTGTGTGACAGAGTGAGTGTATGTGTGTGACAGTCTCAGTGTATGTGTGTGACAGAGTGAGTGTATGTGTGTGACAGGGTTAGTGTATGTGTGTGACAGAGTGAGAGTATGTGTGTGACAGGGTGAGTGTATGTGTGTGACAGAGTGAGTGTATGTGTGTGACAGGGTTAGTATATGTTTGTGACAGGGTGAGTGTATGTGTGTGAGTGGCAGAGTGAGTGTATGTGTGTGGCAGGGTTTGTGTTTGTGTGTGACAGAGTGAGTGTATGTGTGTGACAGGGTGAGTGTGTGTGACAGAGTGAGTGTATGTGTGTGACAGGGTGATTGTGTGTGACAGGGTGAGTGTATGTGTGTAAGAGAGTGAGTGTATGTGTGTGACCGGCTCAGGGTATGTGTGTGACAGGGTGAGTGTGTGGGACAGGGTGAGTGTAAGTGTGTGTGTGTGTGACAGGGTGAGTGTAAGTGTGTGACAGGCTCAGTTGATGTGTGTGACAGTTTGAGTGTTTGTGATATGACATGCTGAGTATGTGTGACAGTCTGTGTGTGACAGAGTGAGTGTATGTGTGTGACAGGGTGAGTGTGTGTGACAGAGTGAGTGTATGTGTGTGACAGGGTGATTGTGTGTGACAGGGTGAGTGTATGTGTGTAAGAGAGTGAGTGTATGTGTGTGACCGGCTCAGGGTATGTGTGTGACAGGGTGAGTGTGTGGGACAGGGTGAGTGTAAGTGTGTGTGTGTGTGACAGGGTGAGTGTAAGTGTGTGACAGGCTCAGTTGATGTGTGTGACAGTTTGAGTGTTTGTGATATGACATGCTGAGTATGTGTGACAGTCTGTGTGTGACAGATGTGGTGTATGTGTGTGACAGGCTCAGTGTATGTGTGACAGGCTCAGTGTGTGTGTTTGACAGGGTGAGTGTGTGTGTGTTACTGGGTGAGTGTGAGTGTGTGTGACAGGCTCAGTGTGTGTGTGTGACAGGCTCAGTGTATGTGTGTGATAGGCTGACATGTGTGTGTCATATGACAGGATGAGTGTGTGACAGGCTGACTGCGTGTGTCATATGACAGTATGAGTGTGTGTGTCATATGACAGGATGAGTGTGTGACAGGCTGACTGCGTGTGTCATATGACAGTATGAGTGTGTGTGTCATATGACAGGATGAGTGTGTGACAGGCTGACTGCGTGTGTCATATGACAGTATGAGTGTGTGTGCGCCAGGCTGAGTGTGTGATATCTGCTCCTCTTTCAGTATGTAAATCCGGCCCTGTGCGCAGCGCGTAAGCACACTGCCCATCTGCTGTGCTCTATGCAAGAACGCCGCTAGCCACTTTGGGAGAAGAAGACTGGGATGCAGCACAGTCAAAGCAAGGGACGGACCTCTCCAGCAGACCTCTCCAGAGGTATTAACATAGAATATTACTGTTTTGAAAATGCAGATCTGTTTCATAATTAGTATAGATGGTAGAGTGCAATATAATTACACTGACCAATTCAATGACATCATATGTGGTGAATTGTGCTCCTCATATGCAGCCTTATTAAATTGCAATTCAGCAAATTTTAAAGGGCTCTATTTAAGCAAACAGCATATTTTTTTACAGAAGTTTTTAGTTAGTGAAGACCTTTGTTTTTGGATAGAAGATCATTAACTAAAAACTTCTGTAAAAAAAAAATATACTGTGTGCTTTAATAGAGCCCTTTTCAATTTGCCGAATCACAATTTAAAAAGGCTGATGGTAATTAGTGCCCTCATTATGGTGATTAGTGCCCTCATATGGTGGTTAATGCCCCCTATATGTTGATTAGACTACTCACCATATGGGTAGCACTAATCACCATATGAGGGTATACTAATCGCCATATGAGGGGCACTAATCATTATGTGATTAGTGCCCCTCGTATCGTGATTAGTGCACTCATTGGGTGGTTAATGCCCTCATATGGTGATTAGTGCCCTCATATTAGTTTAAACTAATCACCATCTGGGGGGCATTAACTGCCATATGAAGCACATTAATCACCATATAACGGGCACGAAAAGGAATGGGGGCGCATAAAGGGGAAGGTGTTGGGGTGGCGTGAAGGGTGGGTGGGGTTTTGTGGGCGTGAAGGGTGGGCGAGGTGGAAAATAATTTTGCTTGGGAAAAGTTATCAAGGGGTCAGGGCACTAGAAGGGTTGAGAACCACTGCTCTAGAGGCAGATTTGCAGGTGGAGGAGCATGGTATGTGCATTATATGCTTTCTGTGATAAGATAGTAAATATCTCAGAGGAATTTTAAATGGATCTATGGCAGCCGGAGTGCATGACAGAGGTCTGCACACCTACGAACTTCCTGAAATCACAGCCTACATCAATGCCAAGAACATGTATAAAGCACAGAACATGTTTGTATGGAATAAAATGTACTTCATACACTGGCAAAGGGTTTTAATTACAATGGCAACAGAATATCACATGTCATGTTTATTTTAGAAAAAAAATGCCAGTTTCACGGAGATCTACAATGATAATTCAGCGCAAGATAAACAGGAAAGTACAGCTTGTATTATTCCAGGTAACGGAAATGATCTAATTCACTACAATTATTTGAAGATTTAAAATGGTATCAGCAGAACTTGTTCTTGTTTCATTGTTACAGCTGCAGCCTTGTTCTTTTTACGAAAATAGGCCTCAAAAGAAATCTAATCCTCAAGTATTTGTATGCATAAGAAAATCCAAATCTCAAAAGTATTTATTCTTGAATGTCTTCTCCGGTTTTCAGAGCTGTTGCACTGTTCTGGAATGAGAAAACCATACATAGCTCTGTTGGTTGTAGCCAAATTAATTTGTGACTTTTGTTAACATTTTCAAATTAGTTGTATACAGCGGTGAGGCTGTACAAAGATTGATCAACCTTTGCAGTTCATCAGTGTTAAGGTTTCTTGAAAGCCACCAATGCTGAAACAATGCATCTTGGAACCTACCATGACCAGGGCCAGAATTACCCATTGGAACCATTTGTCTCTCAATGAATTTGTGTTTAAGGACCTTTTCTCTGCACAAATGTTTGGCACTTTATAAATAAGTTACACTTAATTATGGCAGTTATCTAAATAGGTAGGATATTGTTCCAGGTAATAACCTGACTGTAATTTTTTTTATGGAAAGCATGTTTTCCTTAATGAGACTACTGGCAATGTTTCAATGGGGCTTTTTGATAACTTTTTTCTAGTTCACTTAATACAAAGACCATAGGACATCTATAGCCTGGAACTGATGTAGCAATACTCTGTGTTTTTCAACCCCAATTACTGTGTTGCTATGTTGCTAAATAAATGCATTTGTTGGACTTTTCCTATGGCTGGCCGCACGCAGTGATGCCCGTCGGCAACTAGTTGGCGCGGCTGCTTTTTCAGTGAATGTCTTAGGGTTAGGTTTAGGGTTAGATATTAGGGTTAGGTGTTAGGGTACTGGCAGATTATAAACTTTAAATTGACATCTCAGCCGTGCTACCTAGTGGCCAATGGCCGCCACTATGTTTAGCCAGCCAACAGGAAAGATCCCATTTGTTTTATATAGTAATCCTTACATGTGTGTACTGTACAATTGACACACACTTATACACCTAAACTAGTGCTGTATGAACCTACAAGGTACATTCCTAGTATGTACAAACAACTGATTAAAAAGAGTTTTAACATTGCAATTATTTGATTATTTATATTTTTAACTAGCGGCTTGCCCATCAAAAATGACAGCATAAAAATTTGAAGCCTCGCAATGCTGTTGTTTGCCACTCAATGCAAGCCTTTCCCCCCTCTACTTTACAGGCCTTGCGATGAGTGCTTTTGGCGTTCATCACGGGCCCCGCAATGAGGGTCTTGGCCACTCATTGCTGGCTGCGGCATGTGTTTCATGCATTTGCAAGCCCGTAACTTTAAGATCATTACAGACAAACTCTATCTCCCTGTGTCTCTTTGCCCCCTCTCCCTCCCCTGTGTCTCTTTCCCCCACCCCCCTTTGTCTGTAACACTCTTAAAGTTACAGGCTTGCACATGTGCCCAGCACATGTTGTGGCCTGCAATGAGCAGCGAAGCCGCTCAAAGCGGGGCCCATGATGAGCACGGAAAGCGTCCATTGTGAGGCCCGTAAAGTAGAGGAGGGGAAAGTCTTGCGATGAGCGCCGAAGGCACTCATCGTGAGGTCCGAAAAGTAGAGGGAGGGAGATGAGCTCCAAAGGCACTCATCGCAAGGCCCGTATAGTAGAGTGGGGAAAGCCTTGCATTGTGTGGCAAACAACAGCATTGCGCTAGTCTTGTATTAAGGGCTGTTAATACATACATACAACTGGAAGCTAAAAAACTGGAATAACTCATTTGGGACCTTTCCTGTTGGCTGCCCATGAGCGGTGCCGGCCATCGGCTTGTAGGTGGCACGGCTGAGGTGTCCGTGAATTTCCTATGGTTTAGTATTAGGGTGAGGGGTGTTAGGGTGAGGGGTGTTAGGGTTAGCTGTTCAGATGAGGGGTATTAGGGATAGTATCACAGTCTGCTATGTCGATTGGACTTGGTAAGAACCTGGTTCAAACCTATCCAGCAGAATCGTGCAGTCCTTTTACACCTCTGATAGCAGAAGAAAGTCCAAGCACCAGTACCACGCTCAGGAACTTGCTTCCACAGACTAGGATAACAGGAACACCATATAATCCATTAGAATTAGGATTAATGCACAGAATGACACTTACACCTTGTTTTATGTAAGTACAGACACAACGACCATCCTTTTTTAATTGTCACATTTTATACAATTTTCTGGCACATAGGCTGACCAATCACAGTAAGCCCCATACCTAAATAATAGGCTGCGACTGCTTACTTAAAAAACCCTGTACATCTGGTGAGCTCACCCCCTAATCTCATCCTGGTGAATATATTTAGGTGGGGCTGAGTGAGTCATCACCAGATTACAACACTGTAACATAATAGGCTGCCCCTGCTTACTGGAAACTCTGTACTTCTGATGAGCTCAGGCCTTTAATCTCATCGTGGTGATTATATTTAAGGGGGGCTGGGTGAGTCATTACCAGACAACCACACTGTAACACAATCAAAAAACATACAAATTATATATCATTTAACCATAAGTAATACAAAAATACATAACTATAACAAAAAACAGGGTAAATCTGGCCAGTCAGGGCCAGGCTATAGTGTAAAACAGTCCAATTAGGCCCTGGGCATGACAGATAGCTGTTAGGATGAGGGGTGTTAGGGTGAGGTGAGTGGTGTTATAGTGAGGGGTTAGGCTGAGGGGTGTTAGGGTTAGCTGTTAAGGTGAGGTTTGTTAAGGTGAAATGTGTAAGGGTTAATGGCCTTCGAGTTACTGGGAAGAAATTCACGGACCCCTCGGCTGCACCATGGCCGATGGCCGCTACTGCTTATGGGCAGCGAACAGTTAAGATCTTTAATTTGTTATACTTTATGATATTGCCACTATACAAATGTTAAATAAAATGTTTCCAAAAATAGACATTTATTTACATTCTTCTTCATGTCCTCTTCTTCTTTCTATGGCAAAAGAAAGAAAAAAATATTTTTAATTGATACATTTCTCCAGAGGTTTTTATACTATTATTTCAAATTAAGGAATACTATGTAAATGCAATATTTGGACGGACCTAAGTAGAGATGTAAAGAACTGGAGAAACTTTTTTTTTATAATTAAGGGATATTTTCTTGCAGAATGATGAATATCAGAGATGTTCCTATACTTAATCTCTGAAAATATTTTCTACGATCTATATAATAGGAAAGATTTCATGTAAGACTATGTACATTATAAGATAATTACAATACTTGTGTACTGACTACATATACGTCCTAAGTGTTAAACTAAGACTACAACTCTCACATACAAGAGCAAGATGCATTTCTTCCATTGTGGGAGAAGAAAGGACAGAGAAACAGAAGGAGCTAAAAGTATACTTATTACGAAAGGTAAGACCTTGAATGTATCTGAATTCAAAACATAAACTATATTTTAACTGTATTCATTTATCGGAATAATCCTAATGTAGCCCTGGAAGAGGTTACCTGGTGGTCCAGTGGTTAGGATTTGGTCCTTTCACCGCTGCGACCTGAGTTTGATTCCAGTCAGGGAACCAAGAAGTCACACCACCCTGAAGCCAAGCAGGATTGGGTCTGGTCAGTGCTTGGATGGAAGACCACCTAGGAATACCAGGAGCTACAGAATATGTTGGCGCAATACAAATCAAAGCTGTATGCTGTGACCCACTGGAGAAGGGGATGGCAACCCACTCCAGTATCTCTACCATGAAAACCAAGTGGATCAGCTTGATCATGGACATAAAGATATGCCTGGTGTGTTACGGTCCATGAGGTCAAGTAGAGTTGGACATGACTGAACAACAAAACTCTGGGAAAGAAGCCTTTATTGGTAACATTGTAAGTTCAGTTGTTTGCCTCTAGTTGCCCCTGTATGGACTTGTGAAGGAAAAAGAGAGAATGAGGCTTGAAAGAAGGGAAAAAGATCTGGAGAAAGAGAGGTTTGGCGAAGAAGTGGACACCAAAACAGACATTGGAGAACAAAATTGAGGAGAGAAAAAAAGCAAGAAGAAGAGCAGCAGCAGCCCTTTTCTTGCCTCATAGAGGTTCATGTCATGAGAGTTTCACTAAAGAGACAGAGGAGCGGTGTTACAGACTAACTTTTCCCTTGGTTGTACAGAGATGTATTGTGGACACTTTATTCATGTTGAACAATTGTTTTGTTCCATTTCCCCTTTTTCTCTTCCCTTTTAAATAATCCCCAGGTTTGCTTTATATTTATATAAGTTGCTCATTGCTTTGTCCCCTCAATTCTTCTGGGATCCAGGGGTCCTGGAGTACTGGAGGCGCTGTGTGATGCTTGGGCCAGCCTTTTCTCCCTCAGCCATCCCACAACTGTAAGAATCCAGATGCAACAGTTCCCACCACCCCACAGGGCTGTTGGTAGGGAAAGTGGGGTTACACTTATATACATCATAATTTAATTCCAACTGTTGCAACAATCTAATGCTTTGCTGCAAGCATCCGCCCAAAGCTCAGTGTTTAACAGCAAGCTGCCCTTGAAATACATTATTCTTTTTCTCTCCCTAGCAAAATGGTGAGACCAACATCTAGCATATGGAAGCATTTCCACAATGTATGTTCTTCTGAGAAAAAAATGTGGTTTGCAAATAATGCCAAATAAAATATGCATTTCCAAATGCCACTAGAATGACAAAACATATCCTCACATGGAAAAAGTGTCCTGCAGACATTAAAAAATCCTTCATGGATCTAAATGAAAATAATCCAGATATGAAAATCCAAGTAGCTTTTCTGAACTTTCTTATTCCAGAAGTCCTGTTTCTGGTCATTCTGTAACATCAGCATCATCACAATCTTCACGTAAGCAAACATTGCAAATAACTGCATTCACAAAATACTCAATAGCTTCATTTGTAGACAAGATGACACCTGAAGAACAGGAAAAATTATCCAAGCTCTTGCAAGAGCAATATATTCTTCTGGAACCCCATTATCAATAACTGAAAATGAATACCATCAGGAAGCTTTTAGACTACTAAGACTCTCATACCATTTGCCCAACAGACATTCTTTGAGCAAGCATCTTTTAGAGCTAGAATAGGAACGAGTAATGGAATTAACAACTAGAGATGTGGCGAATAGTTCGCCGGCGGACTGTTCCCGGCGAACATAGCATGTTCGCGTTCGCGGCAAACTGCGAACATATGCGATATTCGACCTGCCCCCTATACTTTATCATTGAGCAAACTTTGACCCTGCAACTCACAGTCAGCAGACACATTCCAGCCAATCAGCAGCATACCCTGCCTTCCAGACCTTTCTAACTCATGGACAGCAGCCATTTTGGAATCATAACTAACTTGCATTCTTACTGAGAGGAGGCTGAGTGTAGGTTATACTGCATCAATAGGGAAAACCATAGCTAGGCTACTGTACACAGTGTGCAATACAGTCCTGAAGGACTCGTTTGATCTCTGCTGCAAGGACACCCCTGTGTCTCTTTCCCCCCTTATCATCATCCTCCCCTCACCTTGGCACCCAACCCTAACACCCCCCACACTTATCCATAACACCCATCAACCTAACACCTAACCCTAACACCCCTCACACTTATCCCTAAGACCTAACACCCCTCACACTTATTCCTAACATGCCTCACCCTAACACCCCTTACACTTATCCTTAACACCCCTCACCCTAACACCTAACCCTAACACCCCTCACACTTATCCCTAACACCCCTTACCCTAACCCTAACACCCCTCACACTTATCCCTAACACCTAACCCTAACATCCCTCACCCTAACACCTAACCCTAACACCCCTTACACTTATCCCTAACACCCCTCACACTAACACCTAACCCTCACACCCCTCACACTTATCCTTAACAGCCCTTACCCTAACCCTAACACCCCTCACACTTATCCCTAACACCTAACCCTAACATCCCTCACCCTACCACCTAACCCTAACACCCCTTACACTTATCCCTAACACCACTCACCCTAACCCTAACACCCCTCACACTTATCCCTAACACCCCTTACCCTAACCCCCCTCACACTTATCCATAACACCCATCAACCTAACACCTAACCCTAACATTCTCACCCTTATCCCTAAGACCTAACACCCCTCACACTTATTCCTAACATGCCTCACCCTAACACCCCTCACACTTAGCCCTAACACCCCTTACCCCAACACCCCTCACACTTAGCCCTAACACCCCTCACCCTAACACCTAACCCCCTCACCCTTATCCCTAACACCCCTTACCCCAACACCCCTCACACTTATCCCTGTGTCTCTTCCCCCCCCTTATCATCAAGGGAGGGGGAAGGATGATGAGGGAGGGGGGAAGAGACACAGGGGAGGATGATGAGGGAGGGGGGAAACAGACACAGGGGAGGATGATGAGGGAGGGGGGAAAGAGATACAGGGGAGGGTGATGAGGAAGGGGGGAAAGAGACAGGGGAGGATGATGAGGGAGGGGGGTAAGAGACACAGGGGAGGATGATGAGGGAGGGGGAAAAGAGACACAGGGAAGGATGATGAGGGAGGGGGGAAAGAGACACAGGGGAGGATGATGATGGAGGGGAAGAGACAGGGGAGGATGATGAGGAAGGGGGTAAAGAGATACAGGGGAGGATGATGAGGGAGGGGGATGAGACACAGGGGAGGGTGATGAGGAAGGGGGGAAAGAGACACAGGGGAGGATGATGAGGGAGGGGGGGAAGAGACACAGGGGAAGATGATGAGGGAGGGGGAAAAGAGACACAGGGGAGGATGATGAGGTAGGGGGGAAAGAGACACGGGAGGATGATGAGGGAGGGGGTAAAGAGATACAGGGGAGGATGATGAGGGAGGTGGGAGGATGATGAAGGAGGGGGGATGAGACACAGGGGAGGGTGATGAGGAAGGGAAGAAAGAGACACAGGGGAGGATGATGATGGAGGGGGTAAAGAGATACAGGGGAGGATGATGATGAAGGGGGATGTTAGGTTATTTATGCCCTTTATGGATTAAAACCAGACTCTGCATCAACTATGTAATTTTCCGTGGGAGTTTTGACATGGATCCCCCTCCGGCATGCCACAATCCAGGTGTTAGTCCCCTTAAAACAACTTTTCCATCCCTATTGTGGCCAGAAAGAGTCCCTGTGGGTTTTAAAATCCGCCTGCCCATTGAAGTCTATGGTGGTTCGCCGGGTTCGCTGTTTCGCAAACATTTGCGGCGGTTCGCGTTCGCGATTCGCAAACCGAAAATTTTATGTTCGCGACATCACTATTAACAACACCTCAGTCGTTTTTTGACAGAAGCATTGAAACAGTAGAGAACAGACATACTGCAGAGGATATTAGTTGTAAGATATGTGAAGTCCTACAGAAAATTGGAAGACTTAAGTATTTGCTTTGCTGACTGATAATGTAAGTAATATGAAAGTGACATGGAAGGTCTTAATGGATACGTATCCATATATTACTGCAACAGGATGTGCATCTCATGGGTTAAACTTGCTTCTCAATGACATCTTTAAACTAGACACCCTTTTGAAAGGTCTATCGAAGAAATGATAAAACATGTAAAAGCTACTCATATTGTAACTGCAGCCTTCAAGAAGAAGTTAGAAGAAAAAAAAGATGCAAAGTATAAAATAGTAAAACTTGATGGAATGGAGTGGTTATCTCCTTTGAAAGTTTACTAAAAAATAAAGAAGCTCTTCTAGAAATAGTAGTAGTTGAGGATCTTAAAGTACTCATAAGTTTAAGCAACACGGTACTTGATGAAGATGTCTTCTGGGTTCAGCTGCAGAAAGACTCTGAAGATTCCAAAGCTAATTTCTTCAATAATTGCAGCACCTGATTCAGACAGTGCACTTTTGTACCAAATTCCTTACCAAGTTTATTCACAGGAAGCGTTTTGTTGCCATCCATTTCATGCCGCTGCAAATCTGTTGGATCCAAGATTCAGAGGCAAACATATAGGTGATAATAGCTCTGCTGCTGCATTCGACTGAATTACAAAATAGGCAATGCACATAGGACTTGATGTTGGATACCTACAGCCTTATTAAATTGTGATTCAGCAAATTTAAAAGGGCTCTATTTAATCACATAGCATATTTTTTTTACAGAAGTTTTTAGTTAGTGAAAACCTTGCTTTTGGATAGAATTTCACTAACTAAAAACTTCTTTAAAAAAATATGCTGTGTGCTTTTATAGAGCCCTTTTAAATTTGCCGAATCGCAATTTAATAAGGCTGCTAGATTCAAATGTTGCAGAATATCTTCAGGGATTAGGTCCAGGAATGCAGTCTGGGAGTCTGACAAACATATCCATCATGAGATGTGGTGGCAGGACCTTTGCACAACACAGACTCCGACTCTTCTTGCCTCCTGTCTACATCAGATTCCTCCATCTTCTGTAGCACGTGAAAGATACCTGTCAATGTTTGGAAATACTCACACCAAATCAAGAAATAAATGAACAAGTGAAAGGATAGAAAAGCTTGTTTCAATCCAGGCAATACTACAGTTTTTAGAAGTCCACAATATCTATAATAAACACAAAGATGAGAGTAGAAACTGAAAGCAATGGTTCATAAAATTACACTGACTAAGTTTCAAGCATATTCATTGACTCTTGCCCCCCACCTTTATCACCCCAAAATTTTCTTTGCTCTACTAATATTGAATGTTTTTTCTTTAGTTTTTTTTACCTTCTTTTCATAAACTGGCAAAATCAAAGCTGTTCATTACAGTTCAGGTATTCCTCACACTTTATGACACTCAAACAAAATTTAAAATACAAATACATTTTACATTCCTAAAATAGCAAAATGACTTTCAATCTGTAAAGGGTTATATTTTTACATTTTTTTCCAAAAAAAATGTATTTTACATCTCTAGACCTAAGACTTACATAGACCTTCATATGAAAAGAAAGATATATGTCGATATAATGACATTTTATGCAATAAAGGCAGAAGTAACCAGATTATAGGACATCACTCTTAAATATGATTAAGATTATAATAAAAATCCATTTTTATCTAGATTTTCATCATTTCAGGAAGGAGATTTTATTGCTGTCACCTGCTTACCGTACATTTTTTTATCATTCTTCACTTTATTCTGAGATACATTTGTTTTACCAGTTATATTTTCACCATGTATTTTTCTAAAGTAATACACACTGCCTCAAATTAAACATTAGTTTCTATATTTTAAAACACTTATTCTACAACTAGCAACCTGCAATAAAATAATACCTTTTCCTGTTCTTAAAAAGATATACCTCCAACATAAATAGTAAAATGGGTAGGAACATGGAAACTAGACTGATATTTTCTATTGTTTAGTCTGTTTTCAAATCATACTTGTTAGGTTGTAAGGGATGACTCCTTGATAAAGACCACAATCTTCTAACCATAAAAGGCATACAAAGCCTCAAGCATATGCTTTGTCTTGGGGGCTCTTGAGTTCTGCAAGCTTCTGCTTCATCATCTTCTCTATAAAGAAATACAAAAAAATAGCATTAGAATAATGATATCAAGGATTATTCAAAAAGAGGTCATGTAAAGAGGGAAGACATATTATCATGTATCGCCAGCGGTTGATGTCAGTTTAAAGAAACCACATCTCTATGACCACAAATTCAGAATACCACAAACACCTACAATGGCTAAACTCAGTGGCAATGGACAATGATTGCCTATTTTACTGAAAGTCTGACCTTTCACTGCTATAATAAGTCCTTCTAAACATCAGACGAGTACAGTAAATTGTATTGCAGATGGTCTGTCATAATGTGAGGACCACTAGCATGGCAGGTTACTTATCAGCACAACTGGGGGCAGGCACAGTTGGGGTTGGTCCTTAGGTTGTTGTCTGAGGAGGGATACATTGTGTCACTGTGACTCTGGACTTGTAGGCACATCACATATATAGTTGTGAGCATACGAGCCGTTGCTCATACTTGCGGGCTCGCACAGCTACACCTGGGCACATTAACATTAGCCACAGCAACTCCCCTGTTTCAGACGGACCTTGTGAGTAAGATACACTCCCCTTCTCAGCACACTTTATAAAGAGTGGGAGAACTACAACATGGTACTTATATGTTAGCTGTAGCCTGTGCCTCCAAGATCTTGTGTAGCATGCTTTACAATGTAAATACCTTGCCTGTATCTGCCTGTGACCCACAAGTCCTCTCTATATGCCCATAATGGATTTTTCCATTTCTAACATTAAGGGTGACTTTCAGAACACTATCTGACAGCACTATATTATCTATATCATACCACTATATACGTCTTTACAATACTTTATCATTATTATTATTATTATCTTTATTTATATCGCGCCAACATATTCCGTAGCGCTGTACAGGGGTTGAGTACATAGCAGAAAACAAATTAAACACCTTGTAAAGAATGGAGGGCCCTGTTTTTGAGCATAAAATCAAATGTACATAGAGCTTGTTTCCAAGGCCTGACACAAGATTGAAAACTCGCAAACTTACAATCTAAGGGTTTAGGTGTGATACAAGAGGGTGACAAATACAATTGAAAGCAATTGGTTCAGTAAAGTGGAGGGGTCTGTGTGTTGTACTGTAGATTGTGGGTGTGAGTGTTATTAAGCTGTGGAGTGTTCAGTTGTACATGTTAAGGCTGAAGGTGATAAGATTTTTTAAACAGGTGTGTTTTTAATAATTTCTTAAAGGTTTTGAGGCAGGAAGATAATCTAATGGAGCGGGGCAAGGAGTTCCAAATGGATGGGGAAGCACGAGAAAAGTCTTGAAGACGGGAGTGAGAGGAGGTGATGAGAGAGGAGGAAAGAAGAAGGTCGTTAGCAGAACGAAGGGGCCGGTTGGGAGAGTATTTTGAAACAAGAGCAGAGATATAAGGGGGTGCACTGTTGTTGAGGGCTTTATGTGTTAGGGTCATGATTTTAAATTTGATTCGGGAAGCTATGGGAAGCCAGTGGAGTGATTGACAGAGAGGGGCTGCAGACACTGATCGTTTGGTATTGAAGATGAGTCTAGCAGAGGCGTTCATTATGGATTGGAGGGGAGACAGACGAGAGATGGGGAGGCCAGCAAGGAGGGAATTGCAGTAGTCGAGTCGAGAGATGATGAGAGAGTGAATTAGAATTTTAGCTGTGTCTTCTGTAAGATAATGACGAATTTTGGAGATGTTTTTTAGGTGAAACTGACATCATTTTGTTATTGCTTGGATGTGAGGAATAAAAGAGAGGGCGGGATCCAGTAGAACCCCAAGACAACGGGCCTGGGAGGTAGGGGCGATGATGGTGTTGTCAACAGTGAGAGATATTTGAGGTGTGGAAGCTGTAGTAGAGGGTGGAAAGATTAGAAGTTCAGTTTTAGACATGTTGAGTTTGAGTTGACGGGTGGACATCCAAGAGGATATGCTAGAGAGGCAGTTGGAAACTTGAGCTAAAAGAGAGGGGGATAGATCAGGTGCAGAGAGGTAGATTTGAGTATCATCTGCATAGAGATGATACTGAAATCCAAAGGATTTTATAAGGGTGCCAAGGGAGGAGGTGTAGATGGAGAAGAGGAGGGGGCCTAGGACAGAACCTTGGGGAACGCCAACAGACAGAGGGAGAGGTGAAGAAGAGGTGCCAGAGAAGGAGACACTAAATGTACAATCTTTAAGATAGGATGTGAACCATGAAAGAGCTGTGTCCTGGATGCCAAAAGAGCGGAGAGTTTGGATTAGAAGAGGGTGGTCAACTGTATCGAAGGCAGCAGAGAGATCCAGGAGAATTAGAATAGAGTAGTGACCCTTTGATTTGGCGGTTAGCAAGTCATTAGTGACTTTTGTAAGGACTGTTTCTGTAGAGTGTTGGGACCGGAAGCCAGATTGGAAGGGGTCAAGTAGGGAGTTGGAGGAAATAAATTGAGTGAGGCGATTGTAAACAAGCCGCTCAAGGAGTTTAGACGCAAGGGGAAGTAGTGAGATAGGGCGATAGTTGGAGGCAGAAGCTGGGTCAGAAGAGGGCTTCTTGAGAATGGGTGTAACTGTGGCATGTTTTAAGGAGGATGGAAACTTGCCAGTGTTTAGGGAGAGGTTGAATAGATGTGTGAGAGCTGGAATAAGTGTGGTGGATAGGGGAGGGATTAGCTGTGATGGAATAGGATCATGAGGACATGTGGTAAGGTGAGAGGTTGATAGTAAAGTAGATACTTCATCCTCGGTTACAGGGTCAAAGGAGTCCATAGTGGAGGTGGGATTGGGGAAGGGTAAGGGCTGGGTGTTGTCGGTTTGGGGGGAGGGTGGTGGGGTAGGGCCAAGCTGGGAGGAGAGCTCATTTCGGATGGTATCGATTTTATTTTTAAAATGGCTGGCAAAGTCATCAGCAGTGAGAGAGGAAGGGGCAGGAGGTGGGGGTGGGCGGAGGAGGGTGTTGAATGTAGCAAATAAACGTTTAGGGTTGGAGGACAGGTTTGATATTAGTGATGAGAAGTAGTGTTGTTTGGCAAGATTGAGGGCAGAGAAGTAGGAGCGCAAGGTAAACTTGTAGTGGAGAAAGTCTGCTGTAGTGCAAGATTTCCTCCATAATCGTTCTGCAGTGCGTGAGCATCTCTGTAGATAGCGTGTTTGTGTGGTGTGCCATGGTTGTGGTTGAGAGCGAGGGCGTTTGCTTGTGATTATGGGGGCAAGAGAGTCAAGGGTGGAGGTTAGCGTAGTGTTGTATTGTTAAGTGGCGATGTCAGGGCAGGCAAGGGTGGTGAGGGGGCTGAGAAGGGGTGTTAGTACATTTGAAAATTGTTGTGGGTTGAGTGCTTGCAGGTTTCTGCGTGTTCTGATGGCAGGATTTGAAGAAGGGCGGTGAGCGGTAGATGAGGTGAGGTTGCAAGTTAGCAGGTGGTGGTCAGATAGGGGAAGTGAGGAGATGTCAAGGTTGGAGATAGTGCAGAGATTAGTAAAAATAAGGTCAATGGAGTGTCCACCACAGTGAGTTGCTGAATCTGTCCATTGTGAGAGGCCAAGGGAAGAGGTGAGTGCAAGTAATTTTGCAGTTGTTGGGGAGGTGGGTATGTCAGTGGCTATGTTGAAATCGCCAAGAATGAGTGAAGGTATATTGGAGGAGAGAAAGTGAGGGAGCCAGGCGGCAAAGTTGTCCAGAAATTGAGAGGGTGATCCAGGCGGGCGATAGATCACAGCTACTCGCAGAGGTATAGGAGAGAAGATGCGAATAGTGTGGACTTCAAAAGAGGAGAATTGGAGGGAGGGAACAGGGGGTATGCAGTGAAAAGTGCAGCGAGAGGATAGCAGTATGCCCACACCTCCACCTTGTTTGTTCCCAGGTCTAGGAGTGTGGCTGAAGTGTAGACCACCATAAGAGAGTGCGGCAGGGGAGGCAGAGTCAGATGGAGTGAGCCAGGTTTCTGTGATAGCCAGTAAATTGAGGGAGTTGGAAATGAAGAGATCATGAATGAAGGTAAGTTTATTGCAAACAGACCTTGCATTCCAGAGGGCACAGGAGAAGGGCAAAGTAGATGGTTTGTGACAAGTGATGGGTATTAGATAATGGGTGTTTTGGGCATTAGCTGCCCTGGGGACTCTGTGTGGCTGACAGCAGGTGGGAATGAGTGAGGGGCCTGGGTTAGGGGATATATCCCCACAAGCCATCAGAAGAAGGAGAGAGAGTAAAAGGAGATGGGAATATGACTTACAGGAGCATTTCCGCTTTTCAGCTTTAGAGGAGGGATGAAATAGTGACTGGAGGAAGGAGAGGAGCTCATGGGAGCAGAGAAGAGGAGAGGAAAGCAGGGAAGGTGAGATAGTTATATTATTGGAGACATGATGTCTAGAGACTGTATAAGAGAGTCTGAGAAAGAGGCAACAGGTTATAGTGAGGAAGATGGTGTGAGAAAACATTGTGACACTGTATTAACAAGTATTCTTAAAGGGGGGGTGGTTAGAGGTGATAAGCAGATGTCACTGATTTAACAGGTGCAGGTAATTAGTATGCCTCAATATATTAAGTGTAAAGAGGGGTGGGTGGGTAGAGGGGCAGGGAGGGAGGGGATTGCTGTGTTTCTGTGGAATATTCTGTGTAGTATTCTGTGTAGCAGTGTGCATTCAGATATCTGGGAGACAGAGAGGTTATAGGTTATATAACAGAGGTGTTATACTGAAAGTGACTTATTATCAGTTGTTGGTGTTTGTGTCATTCAGTCGCGTCTGGCTCTCCATGACATTATGGACGGCAACACACCATACTGATCCACTTGGTATTTGTGGCAGAGATGCTAGAGTGGTTTCCTTCTCCAGTGGGCCCCAGCATACAACTCCAGGTATTCATAGGGGGTCTCTCATCCAAGTACTGACCAGGCCCAACCCTTCATGGCTTCAGAGTGGTGTGACCTCTTGGTTCCCTGACTGGAATTGAACCCAGGTCACAGTAGTGAAAGTACCAAATCCTAACCGCTGGACCACTATGGAACCTCATAATTTTATCAGTAACTGGTTATATTATACCAAGTCTTAATCACTAGTAGTATTTTCAAGGACTGTGTCTTTATAAGCCCTCTATTACTTACAACTAAATGTGATGATAATTTAAAATTTGCTGCCACTGTCAAACTGTGATACTAAACACTGGCCATGCCATCATGCTCCTCTTTTGCTTATCCTCCAGTATGCATCTCATCCCTGCTCTTCAAATATTGCAGCCACTAGTCTTCCTTTGTAGAAAATTTGTTACACTGGATCAGTGAATTGTTTCACCAAATGCATGTACGCCTATTGTGCTTAGTGCTCAAGATGTATGTCTATGGCAGAGGTCACACACTAGTAGCTGAGATAGAGGGAGATAGAGTCTGTACAGGGCCTTGCGAAAGTATTCACCCCCCTTGGCATTTTTGGTGTTTTGTTGCTTCACAACTTGAAATTACCATGCATTGTTTGAAGATTTACATCATTTAATTTACAGAACATGCCCACAACTTTGAAGATGTTTTTTTTATTTTATTGTGAACAACAAATAGGACAAAAAAACAGAAAATGTCAATGTGCATAACTATTCACCCCCAAAAAGTCAATACTTTGTAGAGCCACTGTTTGTGGCAATCACAGCTCCAAGTTGCTTTGGATAAGTTTCTATGAGCTTGCTACATCTTACCACTGGGAGTTTTGCCCATTCCTCGTTGCTAAACTGCTCCAGCTCTTTCAAGTTAGCTGGTTTGCTCTTGTGATCAGCAATCTTTAAGTCTGACCACATATTTTCTATTGGATTGAGTTCTGGGCTTTGACTAGGCCATTCCTTTTTTTTCAATTTTTTTATTATTATTATTATTATTATTATTATTATTATTAAACATTTTTAGACAATACAAAAAATGTAACAACATTTAAATACAATAATACTTCTACTGTTTCACTTATTTATACAATACAATTCCCATAAATATTAAATATCGATTATCCACAAATTTATTTATAACTCTTCTAATAGCCGATAATAGACCCATCCTTTCTCAGCCATGCAAAAGGTTAGTTTGTAACCCACATTATTCCTTAGACCCACTTGGGCACTACATTTGGATATTTAACTCCTTTGTGACCTTTAAATTATCATCTTGTGTTTTAAATATAACGGATCTTAGGGCTATTGATTGGGACCTAGGATAATAGTCTCTACAAGTAATAATCAAGTGAAATCCAAAGAAAGAGAGAAAAAAAAAAAGAAAGAGGAAAAAGAAAAAAAAACACGAAAAAAAAACACACACAATGTTACCGGACTGTAAAGCGCTGGGGAAGAAAGGGTTGGGTGGAGGGGAGAGTTGTCTATAGTTTCACACATCCAGAAAGAGAACGATCTCCATCAATCATGCTTTTTATCCCATATTGTACACTTTTTTAGCGGAAGACAGGACATCCCAAGTTCTTCTATATTTCTTTCTAATAATCTCATTTTATTAATTTTTATCAAAATGTCAGACCAACTGGGAACTTTTCCTTGTTTCCAATTTGAGGCAATATAATTTTTTGCTGCCATAAAAATCTGGATCAGAAGTGCTTTAGCTTCCAACGTGATTTCCTTTGGGAAAATATGAAATATTGGTATTTCCATCTTAAAAGGGAGATCTATCCCAAAAATGAATTTTATTTGAGAAAAGCATTCTGTCCACCAATTTTGTAATTTGGGGCATTCCCACCACATGTGAATGTGTGTTCCTTTTTGTCCACAATTACGCCAACAAAATCTGGCTTCATTCATTTTATTAATCTGTGGCAATCACAGCTCCAAGTCGCTTTGGATAAGTCTCTATGAGCTTGCCACATCTTACCACTGGGATTTTTTCCCATTCCTCTTGCTAAACTGCTCCAGCTTTTTCAAGTTGGATGGTTTGCGCTTGTGAACATCAACCTTTAAGTCTGACCACATATTTTCTATTGGATTGATGTCTGGGCTTTGACTAGGCCATTCCAACACATTTACATGTTTCCCCTTAAACCACTCAAGTGTTGCTTTAGCAGTGTGTTTGGGGTCATTGTCCTGCTGGAAGGTGAACCTCCGTCCTAGGCTCAAATCACGCACAGAGTGTTAAAGGTTTTGCTCAAGAATATCCCTGTATTTAGCACCATCCGTCTTTCCCTCAACTCTGAGAGTTTCCCAGTCCCAGCTGCTGAAAAACATCCCCACAGCATAATGCTGCCACCGCCATGTTTCACTGTGGGGATGGTGTTCTTTGGGTGATGTGATGTGTTGGGTTTGTGCCAGATATAGCGTTTTCTTTGATGGCTGAAAAGTTCAATTTTAGTCTCATCAGACCAGAACACCTTCCTCTATACATTTTGGGAGTCTCCCACATGTCTTTTCGCAAACTCAAAACGTGCCATTTTGTTTTTTTGCTGAAAGTAATGGCTTTCTTCTGGCCATTCTGCCATAAAGCCCAACTCTATGGAGCTTACAGCTTATTGTCCTATGTACAGATACTCCAGTCTCTTCTGTGGAACTCTGCAGCTCCCCCAGGATTACCTTAGGTCTCTGTGCTATCTCTCTGATTAATGCCCTCCTTGCCCGGTCCGTGAGTTTTTATGTGCGGTCGTCTCCTGGCAGGTTTGCTGTTGTGCCATGTTCTTTCCATTTGGTTATTATAGATTTGATGGTGCTCCTGGGGATCATCAAAGATATGGATATTTTTTTATAACCTAACCCCAACTTGTACTTCTTAACAACAATGTCCCTTACTTGTTTGGAGAGTTTCTTGGTCCTTATAACAGTGTTTGGTTAGTGGTGCCTCTTGCTTAGGTGTTGCAGCGTCTTGGGCCTTTCAAAGAAGGTGTGTATATGTAATGACAGATCATGTGACACTTAGATTGCACACAGGTGTACATCATTTCATTAATTATGTGACTTCTGAAGGTAATTGGTTGCACCAGAGCTTTTTATGGGCTTCATAACAAAGGGGGTGAATACATACGCACATGCCAATTTTCTGTTTTCTATTTCTAAAAAATAGTTTTATGTCTATATTTTTCTCATTTCACTTCACCAACTTAGACAATTGTGTTCTGATCCATCACATACAAATCAGATTAACAAAACATTGAACTTAAGGCTGTAATGTAAAAAATAGGTAAAAAGTAAAGGGGGTGAATACTTTTGCAAGGCACTGTATATCCCATCATCTAGGCCATTACATAATAATCAACTCAATCCCCATGTTAAATCATACATACTTAAAGCTGCTAGGGGATTGATCAGCTTGAAACTTTTTTGCTCCTTTTACTGGCTGGGTGAGGACCTCCAAAACAGCCAGGACCTCCATTAATTTGTTCTCTGACCACAGAGCTGCACTCTACTACACAGAGGGAGAATGCCGGTCTGAGGTGCGAGAAAAACATGAATGGAGGTCCTGGCTCTCTAAAAGACTACAGGGGCTTTTCCAGGCATGTTCTCCCCAACCTCCCCAACAAGTTAATAAATAAATAATTTGTGAATGCCAATGAAATGTTTGAATTTTAGAAACACTGAAAACTGTTTTACCTAATTTGTTTTGTCTTTTTCTTCTTCTTTTTCTTCTTCCTCTTCTTCCTACTAAAAGAGAAACAAGGCAACAACCTTAGTAGTTAGTGTGCTTTGTACTACACACACAACCATTTTTAGCCTATCTTGTCAAATCAAGGAACACTAAACATATTAAATATTGGGAAAGACCAAAGGCATTCACTGGCCACCCATATCCTCCTGGATTTAGTTCAACGTCTTTACCCTCTAAAAGTCATCTACAATACTGCACATTTTTAGCTAATCTCCAAATAACCATTAACTCCCTCCTTTACAATGTACACAGCTTGCATCCGTTGCAGGACTTCTCTTGTGCTGACTCAGCCTATAACATTCTCTCTCTCACCCTTTTAAACTATTACAAATTTTCCACAACTAAAAAATTTGTCTAATCAATCAAGCTTTCAACCCTTCTGCCTTTACCGCAGTTAGAGCCACATTCAATTCGGGGCTCGCAACTCGATCGCAGACCGTTGCTCTACTTTTGCGATGCTATTTAATTAGGCAAGGACGCAAGTTATGGTCCAATAGTGAAAATCGGAAACCATGCCGTCCTAGGTACCATTTCCGGGCCTGAACATGATCAATTAAGCAAGCCCGTAACTCTCTACACAGAAACAGCTAATAGAAATGGAGCCTGTCAGCGATTCGGGCTCCGATAAGCGATCAGACTCGCAAACCCTCAAATAAAACCCCATGATGCAGGGGTCCCGATTGAGACCCCTGCAGCATTTAAAAATTCAAATTATACCAGTGCAGGGTAAACATTGAAAAAATAGCAAACTTAAAAAACATAAACAAAAAAAAACAACAAATATTACATTGGTATGATATGAATGGTCATAAGCATATATTCTTCAATTCTTTCTCAGTTATTTGTTTGTATTATATTTACATTATCTATGTCCACTCAAAGTGTATCCGAGATAACTGTTCAAAATAACCAAAGAAGAAGAATAAAACAGAGGAAATAACAGAAAGAAAGAAAAAAGGGGAAGAGAGAAAGAAAAAAAAGGGAAGGGGGGGGGGGGAATAGCCCATCTAAGGAAATAGGTTCTTATCAACTTAACCTGTCGGCTCTCAGGATCCAGATGTCCCAACATGAGGCCCATCTTCTGTATCTTGTATCAATTTCTGCAGATAAGAAACTCATTGAGTGGATGAAATGGATTTTGTGTAAGACCTCTTCATATGTTGGAATAGTTAATTTTCAATGTTTAGCAATTATGCTTCTGGCAGCTAGAAATATCATATAATTATGCTTCTGGCAGCTAGAAACTGGGCTGTTTTTGGTAATCCTGCAATCGGTAACCCTAATAGCGCCTCCTCTGGTTTTTGAGGAATATTCGTGTCCCAGCTAGACTTAAATGTCTCTAATGAAATGTAAGTTGCAGACCCTATGGGCCTCATTCTATTATCGGCCGTAAAACGGCCGCAAAGCTGCGATTCCTTGCGGCAGTCTTACGGCCTTGTGTAGAGCTACCTTTACCTTGCAATTCAAATAGACGGCGCCGCAAAGATATCCCCCTTACGGCCGGCCGCATATCATGCATCCGGCCGCAAGGTCTGAAAACTTTAAATGCAAATATAAATTCAAGATGGCCCTGTAAAGCTCTGTAAATGCTAGGGATCATAATGGGGGACACGAGGTTTAATAGCAACCCCCTCTCAAGCTTGCACATCAGCCCAAATCCGATATTTCATTAACGGTTTATTTTCCGTCCCGCAGCCTGGGCTGGTCTGAGGTGCTCCAAGCCCTCAGGACTTTGTCCACGGATATTTGATATGAATTAAAATAAAAGTTATTTGCGGATTTGAGTGTAGGGGAATGTTGTGCTATGAATGCTAACACCTCCAATCACTTTATCGTCTCATCAGAGTGCAGGATGGCTTTATTATGTGCCTAATTGTGTGCTTGCGGGACCTTTTTGGTGCAAGTAAGCTGCGGCTCGGTTTTAGCCTTGCCGAGAGGGTTCCCGGAGCAATAGAATAGCAACCGGGGTTTTCTTGCGGCCGAAACTCTTGCGGCCGTTTAAGATCAAAGGCTTTCCTGCAGAGCGTGCGGCCGCATGGGATAACAAGGCGCCGTCCGCAAGCCTGCCGGAGCCCCCGGCCGGAAGGGAATAGAATAGGCAAATAGCCTGTGGCTGGTCCTTGCGGCCCCGCATCTCCTACGGCCGATAATAGAATGAGGCCCTATGTGTTTAATTTTGGGACAGTCCCACGACATGTGTTTTAGAGTACCTATTGTGTTGCACCCTCTAAAACAGTTTCCATCTGCTGAGTGATTCGCAAGTTTAAGTCTAGCTGGTGTAAGATACCATCTCATGATGGGTTTGAATGAATTTTCCTTCAGTGTAATATTTAAGGAGGAGTTTGCTGCATTTTTAAAAATGTGTCCCCATTGCTTATCGTCTAGGACCATAATAAGTTCTGCTGATGCTGATCTGTCTGGCAATTTGTTGGGGGTGACCTTATCAATTAAGTAGTTGTAAAGCGTTGTGATGTTTTTTTTTACCCTTTGGGTTATAATAGCTAAATTATTGTATTATTGTCTGTCTGTCTTTTTGACCTATTCTGGTGTTAATCAACATCAAGTTAAGCCATTCTTTGTGTGGAAGTTGATAACATGTCCTGAATTCCATCAGTGGCAATCCAACAGTACATCTGCAACAATTGTAATCCGGTTCCCAACCCACCAAGCTAATAGGGAGTTTTTATTAATTGATGGGTCTTTATAGAGTAACCATAGTGGTGATAGCCACGAACCATCTTCTAACAATCTGATTCTTTTATTAATCTGCTTCCACATTGTGATGGAGTGACTCACATAAAATGGTAATGATTGCAGGTTAATTACATGGTGTACACTTAGCCCTAGTGTCTGAGTATTCAGTATTATATTTTGTTCTTGAAGTACTTGTTGCTCTAATTCGACCCACACTGGTGGGGAGTCCTTAATATACCATTTGGTCAATTGGGCTAATCTCCCTGTTTTATAATATCTCAACAAATCAGGTGTAGCTAACCCTCCTCTCTTTTTTTATGCCGTCATGGTAGCTTTGTTTATCCTAGGCATCTTATTGCCCCAGATTAAACTTGAAATTGCCTTCTGCATGGCAGCTATTTCTTTTAATTTAATTGTCGTCAGGATTGCCTGAAAAATATATAATAATTTAGGTAGCATGTTAATTTTAACGGCATGGATTTTACCAAACCACAACATTTTAAGTGAGGACCATATATGGAGTTCTTTGCAAATTTCTTTAAAGGTATTGGGATAATTAACCTTATAGATTAATATCGTTGTTGATTAAAGATATAGGCCTGTAACTACTACACTGCATCTGGATCTGGATCGTTATTTTCTTTATGCAACGCAATGATTTTTGCTTCCAGGAATTCCCTTTTAATGTTTTTTCCTGAAAGAAAATCATTAAGTAAAAGTTGAAGATGGGGTAAAAGAGTCTCCATGTATTGCTTGTAGTAGTAGTTAGTGAAGCCATCTGGACCAGGGGCCTTGTGGGATTTAGTAGCCTTGATTGTTATTCTAATTTCCTCTCTCGAAATCGGGGATGTTAGCGAGTCTCTTTCAACTGGATCGAATTGAGAAAATTCAATCGACACTAAAAAATCATTAATATGGGATTTATGACTTTGCGTCCCGGAATGGGCGGGGGTTGAATATAATTCAGTGTAAAATTGTTAAAAAGTCTTTGCGATTTGATCTGGTTGGTATATGATATCGTTCTGTTTAGTTAATAATTTAGGAATAAATGAATTTGCCCTCTTTTTTTTTTAAATCTCCTAGTCAGCATTGTGTCTGGCTTATTGGAGTGCCTAAGTATCTCCTCAAAAGTTCGTGGTGAGTGCTGTGTAGAGAACAATTTATGGAGGTGTGATATTTTCTTGTTCAGTTTATCTATCTGACATTGATCCAGTAGGTGAGAGGCCGTTTGTTGCTTTAATAGTATATAAACAATGCGTGAATGGGATTTATGTCTGGATGAGTAAAAGGTGTAGTCCCTTGTCTTTGGATGCATTTCCTTCATGTGTCAAATAGGCAGTTATTTTTCAGCAGCATTGTAAGTGTTTTTGTAGCTGTGGTTACTAGGGATGGGGCAGAGGGCCCACTCTTTTCCTTAACTGGGTCTAAAACTGTGTTCATGTCACCCCCTATAATCCAGATGGATTGTTGCCAATGGGAGATTAAGTTTGAGATTTTGCCAAAGAAAATGGATTCATCTGCGTTTGGTGCGTATACATTTAGCAGTGACACTGGTCTGTCGTTAATGTTTCCCTGTATAGCTACATATATATATATATATACCATCATTATCTGTTTGAGTGAAGTGTGTTGGAAATGTACTTTATGGTGAATAAAGATTAAGACACCCCTCTTTTTTTCTGATGCAGGTGCATGGTATGCTTGCGAGTACTTTTTCCTCCAGTATTTGGGTATTGATTTTTTTTTTTTAAATTAGTTTCTTGTAATAGAACTATGTCTGCTCCTAATCGAAGATATTTTTTAATGGCTATTCCCCTCTTAACTGGCTCATTCAAGCCTTGGGTGTTGTGTGAAATTTTTATGTCCATGATTTACCCAGCACCAGGACAGGAATGTGAAAAGATAGGTTGCAATCAGTCATCTAGTCCTCTTTTTTTTGGTATTGAAATAAGAAGATTGCCTTTATGAGATACAGTAGTTGTAGTGTTGGAGCCTGAGAGCGGAGGGCTGGAGGGAGGAGAAAGATAAGAAAGATGAGAGAGAACAAAAAATAAAAACAGAACAATGGGTTCAGAAACACTTGGAACAATCTATGTTGTATATAGTTAACTATTCTATTGATATCTCAAGTCAGTTCAGCAATACCTGTGAGTTAAGTTAAGACAAATTCTTGTCACCAGTACACCTTGACTTAAAGTGCTGACTATTTTTTTAAATATTGAAAATAACAGTAATTTAACTTACTTAGAGGAGAGCAAAGACTGTCCTCTCAAATTTAAATGGTGATCCACCTAGTATCCTAACCAATGAATCCTGAGATGGTTCATCTGCTTAGTAAAAATATAACGTAACCCTGTAGGGGCACATATATTACATTCTTTAATGGAACATATAACTTTGTAACCCTATATATAAATATACGTAAATAAATAAACTGAAATAATGATACTTTATCACTTCAGAAAGATACTCTCTGGACAAAGTCCCAGTTGGCATGAATAAAGTCCAAAGTGAGTCTCATATGAAATGATGAGGTTAAAGGAGAGGCAAGGAGCTCTATGTTCAGGTCATTGCAGTAGTTCGTGTTGTTGTTTAGCTGGCACAGGAGGTGAATTCCCATTGTCTGGTAGATGTATATTCCAAGATGATAGTAAGGCGATTCCCACCTCTAAAGACCAAACAAAGTATGTTTTCCCTTCTTTTGAAATATTCAGCCGGTGTGTATATTTCCAGCCATGGGATAGTATGACTTCCAAGATGGGATTTAGTGTTTTCCGTTTAAACGGTGTTGTTGAGGATAAGTCAGAAAAGATGCTTGGTTGATGTCCCTCCACCTCTGGAATCCCTCCACCTCTGTTATCCCATCTTTGGCCGCTCTCATAAACTTATTTATAGTGGAAATATAATGAAATTGTGCTATGACATTCCTTGGATGGTCAGAAGTGGAAGAACCACCACCACGTGCTCTGTGTAGTCTGTCTAGCTTAAAGTCATCTTCACTCAGGTCTGGTAGAAGAAGTTCGCAGAGCTCTGTTAAGTATTGTTGGAGATCAAGCACTGATTCCAGAAGATTCCTTATGCGGATATTTGTGTCCTCAACCTATTTTCCAGATCTTAATGGTGGACGTTCCTTTTTCAATAGAGCACTTCTTCCTCTAGACGATTATGTGCCCAGAGTACGTCATTGTAGATATCTTCCAGCACTGCTGTTTTGGAATCTTCAGCTTTTATTTCCTTAGATAGATCCATTGCTACTTTTTGGATTTCCGTTTTAATCTTCGATCTGAAAGAGGATAACAAATCTTTCAGGTCCTGGATGTCAGCCTTTGTGCTTGGTGCAGACATCTCCATTGTGAATTTGGGTGCAGACTTTGACAAAGTAGATTCTTGTTGAGAGGCTTGCGGGGTGTGTCTTGACGTGCAGTAAGCTTGTATGTCCTTGGTGTTGTGCCTTGTTGAGACACCTGCCATTTCCTTCATAAATGTTGTATTCAAAGTTTCAGTTCACTTTATTGACCTGTAACTTTGATCATATAAGTGACCTTTACAGGTAGGGGTTTGTGGGTGTTACATATTAGAAGTCACTACAATTTAGATCACGAATAGTAGTTACATGTATTTACAATGGATGGCGCTTCTGAATTCTGGGATGTCCTGGGTTTTGCCTTTAGTTTGTCCTGTAGGCTGGTATACGGTTTGCTGCTACAAGGTGATGACACATTTTAGCATGTATGATGGAAAATAAACACCATAACACACGTATAGGCTGGTTGCCTCCACAATAATAGTACCAGGTGGTTAACCCTCTTTTCACAATCTCATAAATTAAGCAATATGTAAGCTTAAGACTACAAGTGTTTGTGTATAGGAAAAGGGTGTAGTACCAGATATGGCCAGTAGATGGAGGGTCAGGGATAGCAAGATAAATTTTGCTTCATAATCTGACAGGCCTAATACAAAGCAACCAGGACGCTCTGCATGCCTAGTACAAAGGCCAATGAAATCATTGTCTGATGCAAGAGTCCAATATAAACATAAGATAATAATGTGTTTGTTACAGTCCATAAAGGAAGAGATTTTTAGAGCTCTGCTTGATTTGACCCCAATAGGGGTTTGGATTGTGGGCAGGCTTCATGTGAAAACCTCTAATTTGGGTGGTGTAGGATTTACTCACCCTTAGGGTCCCTGTGCCTTTAATTATCCAATCTCCTGCAGTGTATGCAGAGTTACTTGATGTGGGGAGAGTTAATTGTGAAAAGAATACTTTATGCAGAGTTTCCTTTGGTCTGCAACGCCTGGTGGTTCATGTCTCCGGGGGTCAACTACTGGCTTGTTGTGCTGCAAGGAAGCAATCCTGCAGCCCTGTGTCCAATTGCGCCACCCGTGCTAGGCCTCTTGTTGCTTATCGGTTCTCCGGAATCCCTCTTTCGCCTCCGGTTCTCCCACTTGCACTTGGCCTAATTGCACAGCCAGGTGCTGTGTCTCTGCTTCCTCTTGCTGCATCAGTGTAGCTAGGCCTCAGGGTAGTGCCTCCCTTTGTCTTGTTGCTGCCATCTTCTCACCGGGATTCCAAAATCGTCTCTTCTCGTCTCACCGGGTGGTCCTGATCTCTGATCCTCCAGTACCAGATCAGCTGCTCCGAGTGAGATGTGTCTGCTCTGGCTATCCGGAGGGCAGGGCTAATTAAGTTTGGTATGTCTCATCTGAGTCTACACTAATGCACTCATTTTTGTAGTGTATTTATATTTAATAGGTGTTGGGGATCTCCTTGAGTGGATAAGAGGCTAATTTCATAATATTAATCAGGTTTTGACTACATGCGACCAGCCACCTCTACTGCAGGCCATGTCCAACCGCAAATGTGTTTTTTTATATCAGAGCATGCGCTGGTACCACAATTTTCTGCAGGGAGTTCCTCAGAGGAGGTGCTCCGTTAGTAGTCTTTTTTTTTTAGAATGTCAGGATTTTTTGGAGAGGGGCCATGCCTGGGCCAGAGGACTGATGACCAGGGCATTGCTGGCCACCGCTGGAAGGGCATTTTGCCAGGTCAGTGGACTAATTAACCCTTTCCTTTTAACAGGTAGTAAGTTTATTTTTTATTTTTATAGTGTTTTTTTATGTATAATTCTTTTTTATTTTCTGTAGTTAGTCTTTTGTTATTTTTTGTAATTAGTGTTTTTAATATTCTGTAATGTGGGTGTTTTTATTTTTTTGTAATTAGTGGGGAATTGGGGAGTTTTATATGGGGTTAGCTAGGTAGTGTAGGGATTAATAGGATAGGATAGGGGAGAGGGGGATTAATATTATAGGATAGGGTAGAGGGAGGTTAATAGGATAGGGGTTTACTGGGTTCAGTTAAGGTTAAATAGGTACAGTTAAGGTAAATTAGGTTCAGTTTGGGTAATTAGGTCCAGTTAGGGTTTATTGGGTACAGTTGTGGTTTATTTGGTACAGTTAGGGTTAAAAAGGTACAGTTAGGGTTAAATAGAACTAGATAGGGATAACTGGTCTAGATAGGGTTAAGAAGTTAGTGATCGGGTTAATTAGGTATGGTGAGGGTTAAATAGGTTTAATTACTTAGAGGGGGCTAATGGTTAATTACTTAGATGGGGCAATTTAGATTTATTAGTTTATTGGGGTGGCTATTAGTGGAGTGTAGGATAGTGCTTAGACTTAGTGTCATTAGGGTCATGGAGGGGTTAATGTGGGGACCCTGGGGGGGACCCCTGCATCATGGGGGCTTAGTTTAGGAGTGTGGGGGGGGGGGGGTAGGAGCAGTGGGGACATTTAGGGGGAGCATACGTAAGGGCTTTCCAAGCCCTTGCGTGTCCTCCTTGGTACCAGTAACTTGTGGTTAGATTTTTGTTATTTGCGGGCTTGACGGGGAGTGGTTAGGAAGGGGGAATCGGAGCAATTGAATAACGATTTGCGATTTTAGCCTTGCGTGAAAAGTTCAAAGGCTTGGAGGGCATTAACTTGCAATTTTTTAAATCGCAATGGATCGCTATAAATCGCAGGTCGGAGACAGTAACTCGATTGGAGGCTGCAACTATTTGACAATTGAATAGCAAAATACAGTTTCTTGCAAAAGTATTCCCCCCCTTGGCATTTTTTGTGTTTTGTTGCCTCAAAAACCTGGAATTAACATGGATTGTTTGAGGATTTGCATCATTTAATTTACAGAACATGCCCACAGCTTTGAAGATTATTTTTTTTTTTTATTGTGAAGCAAACAACAAATAGGACAAAATAACAGAAAAAGTCAATGTGCATAACTATTCACCCCCCTAAAGTCAATACTTTGTAGAGCCACCTTTTGCGGCTTTGCATAAGTCTCTATGAGCTTGCGATATCTTACCACTGGGATTTTTGCCCATTCCTCCTTGCAAAACTGCCCCAGCTCCTTCAAGTTGGATGGTTTGCGCTTGTGAACAGCAACCTTTAAGTCTGACCACATATTTTCTATTGGATTGATGTCTGGGCTTTGACTAGGCCATTCCAACACATTTACATGTTTCCCCTTAAACCACTCAAGTGTTGCTTTAGCAGTGTGTTTGGGGTCATTGTCCAGCTGGAAGGTGAACCTCCGTCCTAGGCTCAAATCACGCACAGAGTGTTAAAGGTTTTGCTCAAGAATATCCCTGTATTTAGCACCATCCATCTTTCCCTCAACTCTGAGAGTTTCCCAGTCCCTGCTGCTGAAAAACATCCCCACAGCATGATGCTGCCATCTCCATGTTTCACTGTGGGATGGTGCTCTTTTGGTGATGTGATGTGTTGGGTTTGTGCCAGATATAGCGTTTTCTTTGATGGCTGAAAAGTAAAATTTTAGTCTCATCAGACCAGAACACCTTCCACCATACATTTTGCGAGTCTCCCACATGCCTTTTCGCAAACTCAAAACGTGCCATTTTGTTTTTTGCTGAAAGTAATGGCTTTCTTCTGGCCACTCTGCCATAAAGCCCAACACTATGGAGCTTACAGCTTATTGTTGTCCTATGTACAGATACCCCAGTCTCTGCTGTGGAACTCTGCAGCTCCCCCAGGGTTACCTTTGGTCTCTGTACTTCCTCTCTGATTAATGCCCTCCTTGCCCGGTCCATGAGTTTTGGTGGGCGGCCATCTCTTGGCAGGTTTGCTGTTGTGCCATGTTCTTTCCATTTGGTTATGATAGAATTGATGGTGCTCCTGGGGATCATCAAAGATTTGGATATTTTTTTATAACCTAACCCTGACTTGTACTTCTCAACAACATTGTCCCTTACTTGTTTGGAGAGTTCCTTGGTCTTCATGGCAGTGTTTGGTTAGTGGTGTCACTTGCTTAGGTGTTGCAGCCACTGGGGCCTTTGAAAAAAGGTGTGTATATGTAATGACAGATCATGTGACACTTAGATTGCACACAGGTGTACATCATTTCACTAATTATGTACCTTCTGAAGGTAATTGGTTGCACCAAAGGGGGCGAATACATATGCACATGCCAATTTTCTGTTTTCTATTTCTAAAAAATAGTTTTCTGTATATATTTTTCTCATTTAACTTCACCAACTTAGACTATTGTGTTCTGATCCATCACATAGATTTCAGATTAACAAAACATTGAACAATTAACAACTAACCCGCATATTGCAGATCAGAGGAGATCTTAAAAGGTTGAAGTTGATGGGCTAAAAGTCTGTTTTCAACCTCAATTACTATGTAACTATGTAACTTAAGGCTGTAATAGAACAAAATAGGTAAAAAGTCAAAGGGGGGGGGGTTAATACTTTTGCAAGGCACTGTAAATTGCGACCGCCACTTGCGAGCCCGGATCAATTGTTAATCTCCAAATACTATATGAATTTTAAGGTACTTCCACTTAGATTTTTTAATTACAACTTATTGCAATTGTGTTTATTTTTATGTTTACTTTTCATTTCTGCAAAAACTGGGACTTGTTTTGTGTCACTTTAATATGTAATAAAATTGCACAACAACTTATACTGCACAGGTCATTATGCTTTTAGCATATACAGGTTAAATGTTAAAATATTAGATGTACATAATTAATAGCACATTTTGTTATGTATTTTTATTACATGCTATATATTCTAAGAGGCAGTTCTTGAGCGAATTGTCCTTTGGAAATCTCACTAACACTAAATGAAATCTAGTGTTCCCCAGAAAATACTATAATAATGAAATTACATTTACTGGCTACCTAGAAAAAGATTGACATACCTAACATTCCCACCAAATGCATTTTGCTTTAATTGACCTTCCTCAAACATTAAGCATGCTATGTGGGTTTACGTTTTTAAAGGTGCACTATTGGTGAAGCTAAACTACCTATGTAAAATCAATGAAACTTAACTAGTTTGCCAGTTTGTAACTGAACTGATTGGCTTAAAAAGTTCAAGAGACAGTTTAAAAGTCAATCAAAAATGTGAAAGTTAAGCATTCATGTCTTGGTTTCCTTCAGCAGATCACATCACCAAAATGAAAGCAATACAATGCAAATGCTAACTACAGATTTCAAATTAAAATTTCATATAAGAGCATATTGTGTTTAGGTCAATCTTTTCCTTTAAAAGATCAGGTTTTAAACAAGTTATATTTTGTGCGAAATAGGAGTATTTCAAAAGTTAAACATCATACAGGCAGTGCAGTACAGTTAGGACCTCCCTTTGACAAATTCTCATTTGGATGTGCCTGCTGCATCCATTCTGTCTAGACTGATTTTGCTCAGAGCCCTATAACTCAGATGGTGCAGTGCTGTGACACACTAACAGAAAGAAATCTTAACATTATTGAAAATGCAGCCTGTAAAGAAATTAAATGTTCAATTTTATCTTTGCAGTACTTACATTTCATGCAACAAATGTTTAAAACCTGCTCCTTTAAATGCATCCAAGACAAATATGTGACATGGAAGACTAGACATGTTTTTCTAGCTGTCAGAATCTCTGTTTCTTTTTAAAACTGACCTTTTCCGCTGTAAAGGATGACAATCCCACCATCTTCTCCTGGATGTACAAGGCAAAAAAAGCCTCCAACATAAGTTTCGTCTGCGTTGCACTGATGTTCTGTAAGGTCTTCTCTCATGATCTCTGGAAAAAAAAAATCAATGTCAAGAGTACCAAATAAATGATGTCTTATGTTTTTAGTGAAACTGTAATTTGTAACGAATAACTAGACCACTACATCTGCCTTTATATTAGTTTACTAGATGAAGAGCTGTCACTTACAGTTGCTGCAAAGTTATTAATAAATCAACCTCTCGTCTGGCACATAATACCTGTCCTCCATATCATATTCTGGTTCTTGAGAAATACTGCATATACACTGCCTTGCAAAAGTATTCACCACCTTAACTTTTTATCTATTTTGTTACATTACAGCCTTAAATTAAATGTTTTGTTAATCTGAGATTTATGTGATGGATCAGAACACAATAGTCTAAGTTGGAGAAGTGAAATGAGAAAAATATATACATAAAACTATTTTTTAGAAATAGAAAACAGAAAATTGGCATGTGCGTATGTATTCACCCCCTTTGTTATGAAGCCCCTAAAAAGCTCTGGTGCAACCAATTACCTACAGAAGTCACATAATTAGTGAAATGATGGCCACCTGTGTGCAATCTAAGTGTCATATGATCTGTTATTACATATACACATCTTTTTTGAAAGGCCCCAGAGGCTGCAACACCTAAGCAAGAGGCACCGCTAACCAAACACTGCCATGAAGACCAAGGAACTCTCCAAACAAGTAAGAGACAATGTTGTTGAGAAGTACAAGTCAGGGCTAGGTTATAAAAAATATCCAAATCTTTGATGATCCCCAGGAGCACCATCAAATCTATCATAACCAAATGGAAAGAACATGGCACAACAGCAAACCTGCCAAGAGACGGCTGCCGACCAAAACTCACGGACCGGGCAAGGAGAGCATTAATCGGAGAGGCAGCACAGAGACCTAAGGTAACCCTGGAGGAGCTGCAGAGTTCCACGGCAGAGACTGGAGTATCTGTACATAGGACGACAATGAGCTGTACGCTCCATAGAGTTGGGCTTTATGGCAGAGTGGCCAGAAGAAAGCCATTACTTTCAGCAAAAAACAAAATGGCACATTTTGAGTTTGCGAAAAGGCATGTGGGAGACTCCCAAAATGTATGGAGGAAGGCGCTCTGGTCTGATGAGACTAAAATTTAACTTTTCGGCCATCAAAGAAAACGCTATGTCTGGCACACACCCAACACATCACATCACCCAAATAACACCATCCCGACAGTGAAACATGGTGGTGGCAGCATCATGCTGTGGTGATTTTTTTTCAGCAGCCGGGACTGGGAAACTGGTCAGAGTTGAGGGAAGGATGGATGGTGCTAAATACAGGGATATTCTTGAGCAAAACTTGTACCACTCTGTGGGTGATTTGAGCCTAGGACGGAGGTTCACCTTCCAGCAGGACAATGACCCCAAACACACTGCTAAAGCAACACTTGAGTGGTTTAAGGGGAAACATGTAAATGTGTTGGAATGGCCTAGTCAAAGCCCAGACCTCAATCCAATAGAAAATCTGTGGCCAGACTTAAAGACTGCTGTTCACAGGCACAAACCATCCAACTTGAAGGAGCTGGAGCAGTTTTGCAAGGAGGAATGGGAAAAACTCCCAGTGGTAAGATGTGGCAAGCTCATATAGACTTATCCAAAGTGACTTGGAGCTGTGATTGCCGCAAAAGGTGGCTCTACAAAGTATTGACTTTAGGGGGGTGAATAGTTATGCACATTGACTTTTTCTGTTATTTTGTCCTATTTGTTGTTTGCTTCACAATAAATAAAAAAAACATCTTTAAAGTTATGGGCATGATCTGTAAATTAAATGATGCAAATCCCCACACAATCCATGTTAATTCCAGGTTGTGAGGCAACAAAACACGAAAAATGCCAAGGGGGGTGAATACTTTTCCAAGGCACTGTATGTTAGTCTAGGCCTGATGACATACAAAACACTGCATAATGAAAATGCCAGATAGCTCCTCACTCTATATGTCCCAAATCATCTGCAGTTGAACATTTTTTAACAATTTTTTAACAATCTCTAGAACCTCTTCATCTACCTCTGGGTCCTAATACATAATGTATACAGCATAAAGACCCTGGAGCTCTCTACCAAGTTCAATCAGGAATATTCCTCTGTTCAAATACCGGTAATATATAATACTCACTTGTTCTTCTCCTACTGAATATGTTGAATCAGTTATGGGGGAAAAGTGCCATAAAAAATATATTTTATTAATGACGGTAACCTCACTGTTAAAATATAATAATAATACTCGCCAACCAGACTTCTTAAGATCAGCCCCTATCAATTGGAATAGCCTCACTCTATAAGATTATTCTTAAATATTCAAATGTTATTTGAAAACCTAACTGTTCAGAGAAGCATATAACCTACCTCCTCTACTCACTCATCCACATATAAGGTTATCCATTCTGGTTTGCATACCTCACCCTAATCACACTTGAACAGTGAATCTTGTGTTTCTAACCCCTAATACCCTTAGATAGTAAGCTCTCCCAAGATCAGGGCTTTGTTTCCCTGTGCAACAAATGTGCTGTCTGGTCTGATATGTGAAGGGCAAAATGGCTGACCCTATACTGGCCAAAATTATTTCACATATTTCACTCAAGGGCTTATAAAAAGTATATGATTAATTTTGAGTCAATGTAAAAACATTTTATTTCCAGGGTTCAGTGATCCTTTGATGGTTAGAATTAAGCTACAGAATCACGTGGGTAAGCAATTAATCATGTTAATTCTCTGTAGTCATTATGGTTTTGTGTAGACTGAAAATTGTGATTATTGATAATTAACATGATCCCAAAACGATTCTGATGCATAGTATTTTACATAATGGCTTATAATTACCAAAAAGCTTTTGGTCAAACGTTTCATATATATGGTATTTTAAATTACTTAACCTAATAATGGGTCAAGTGTGTAAAAAACAAAAAAATAGCCATTACATTTGAACTTTTATATGCAATAATTCCTTGCTGCAGGCTTCTATGTATTATAGTAGGCTGCTTCTTGCAGTTTCTGTCTCAACAAGGTGTGTTTAAAATAATAAAATAATGAGCTTTGTGTCAACGCTAATGAGAACACTGGGAGTTGTAGCTGTCATATTTCCAATGAGTATATATAAACTGGAAACGATAATGGTAGATTCTACAATAGCATACTTGCATATAAAAGTAATACATTAGAGGCTATATTTTTTTAAGGGATATTAGCTTTGAAAAAAGGCTATTTTAAATTTTAGACCCCATTGGTCCTTTAAACAAGCAGAAGAAAAAAAAACAACCATACTCTGCATATCTATTTGGGGAACAGCTGACTGCTCAAGCAGAGGAGTACAAAAGATATAGATTAAGGACTAGCCATTTCCATCATACCTTATCATTTCCTTCAATACAAACCTGTGTGGGGGATGCCACAATAGAGCACATCTTTCTCTAGGTATGCAGCATATGAAAAGCCTGATACATCTTTGACAGAGAGGTTGTGTAGCATAAGGTGGTTCCCTCTCATGATCTTCCCTGCAATTGAGATAAATCATCAAGTCAAGGTAAGTTATTATTTGTGCTGTATAACAGCACTTCAAGTCAGTATATACAGCAATACTTTGCCTTTATATAACAAAGACAAATTTAATCAACATAGTATGTGTTTAGTATGTATATTTTCAATTATGTCTACTTGGTCTAAAATATTATTCACTACTTATTATGCCATTTTAGGTCTGTTTTTTGACTGAATAAAGAATCTCAATATTGTAAATATAATAAGTGCTCCTGACTATGGCTTAATTTATAACTAGGTAAATAAGACAGGTATTCCCTGGTGATCCAGTGGTTAGGATTCAGTGCTTTCCCTGGGTTCGATCCCAGTCAGGGAACCAAGAGGTCACACAGGGTTGGGCCTGGTCAGTATAAGGATGGGAGACCACCTAGGAATACCAAGAGCTGTGTGCTGTGGCTCCACTGTAGAAGGAGCTAACAACTAACTCCAGTATCTCTGCCATGAATACCAAGAGGATCAGCATGTTGTTTTGCAGTCCATGAGGTCACAGAGACTCAGACACGACTGAACAACGCAAACACAAATAAGACCGATGCCCAGTAGCCCCTCCCTGGAAGGTGGCATCTTGTTTGTTTAACAAGATGAACCAAAGTGTGTTCTGTTTGCTTATAAATTTTCTGTTGCAAAAAAAATGAACGGTACCCTCTTGGAACTGAGTACAAGAGTCTGAGCTGTATATCTGGGAAACCAAGGGAAGAAAAGGGATTTCATTCTAAGGCCCTGCAGGGAAGACTATATGCCTGAGAGCTGTAGCTCTTCCCTTGAAAGACAAGGAGATATCTCTCTGTTCAACTAGATTCCACTGTTCCAGAGTTCCTGCAAGTCAATATTTCAGTCCTAGCCCAGCATCATCCAGGAGGTTGAGGGCAGAATACCCCTAAACAGACCCAGAACTACAGCCTAACTGGCCGGTCAAGCTGGTTGGGTTTCAGGACAGGGGAACAAGCCACCTGATTCAGAGGCCATCAACATATGTTCCTGAGATGGAGCTGCTACTCCTGAAGGGTCTGTGTGCCAATACTCCATACTTGATCACTGTGAGAAGATCCTCGCTGGTGGGGGTTGGGGGCCATCTGAACACCAGGGGCATTGTGTTGTAAGACAGCCTACCATTGCAAATTAATTGTTTAGGATACTTTTCTTCTTCTACAGTTTGAATGTTTGTTTCTAAAAGCTATATTCCTTAAAAACAAGCTGTAAATCCAATTAAACTCACGATTTTTCTGTTATGGTATTCAGTTTTGGTATAGCAGATGAATGGGAAAAATGCTTTTTAGAACTGAAAGAGAAAAAAGTAGAATTAGCATGTAGTTTACTTGCATCTTTTTTTTTATATATAAATATTCTGACAAGATTATTTAATTAATCCACTGATGAAATTAAATTTGGCCCAGTAAGGCAGGTTGAGAAGTGATTTGCTTTGTGTAAAAGCAGTTTTTATTGGTGGACAACACATCCATATCAAATGTGATATTATCTACCCCTTGGCCTGAGTCTTCCAAACTCAGAGTAAGGTGATCAGATATGCACACATCAATTTGATACTATAAAAGTATAGGTCACATATATATGGATCTTCTACAAGGGTGTATTATGGATCTTCTACAAGGATGTATTTAAATACTACAGTGAGATATGGATATAAAGGGTCATTGTTTATTTTTCCTTTGATCTTGCTCTCAGTCAAAAGGAACAGAGGTGCCTATACATTTCAATACTGGACTGGAACTATGGACTCTATATAATTATAGAAAAAATGATTGATCGGGATTTAGAGCATTACAAAAATATATATATAGATGTTTACATAAGTATAACCCTCTTTTTATTGTATATCTTGTTCACCCAAAGAACTGCCAGGAAAACATTGGATGCATGTAAAAACTCCCTTTTCCCATTCTATATCTGCCATATTTTATTATATATAATGATATCATTATGACCAAACGATTATTAATGTAATTTATTAAATGTAATGCTGTAATGCTGGTGAGTAAAAAGGAGGAATTATAGAAAGGGGCAATTTATAATAATATTGGGAGTAATAGGAATAGGTTATATTAAGCAACAAAAATAGAAATTACCCATTCTTATTATTCCTCCTTTTGGTCATCATCATTGCACTATTTAAAATAATAATGCAATGATTAAAGAAGAGGTGATATTACTCCTCACAGTACTTTTTTCAGTTAAAAAAAGAAAACTCTACCAATATAAGCAGTCCTTGCCATGTGAGATACTGGTAGTGTGAGGCTCTTTTGGTTATGGCCATAGCTTAGCCTAGATCCTATAATGCTGGGGCCAGGTCACAGATGTGACAGATGGCAGCATGCAGAGAAGAATACAGTGAGAAAGGGGAATGTTCCACAAGCTAACAATCTGTTCATTTGCTGACTTGCTAAAAGTAAGTGATTTTTTAAAATTATTTCTCTAGAATGTGATGGTAGCTTGAGGTGTGGTATATTAAGTTACGTTGTCCTAGCCTGATTAGAGGTCTAGGGAGAGTAAAATATAGCTAGAGAGAAGGGTGAGGTGGGTAGGAAGATTGACACGTGCGAGGAGGAAGTAGGTAGGTAAGTAGGTATTTATAGGATGTGGGAGAGATACAGCGCCTCCCACAATTCCAGGTTAATTAACCAGGCATGTATCAGCTGCTATTTCTAAATCTGTTTTAGTCTGTTACGCAATGTGATAAACATATTTCCCTATATTCACTAAACTTGGCAAATAACTTTTCTGTGACTTTCATGGAAAATGAGCCATCACTACCCTAAACAACCTGCTTTGCTGCAGCCCCTGTAAAGATTAGTGAATCTAGGGGATGATTTGTTATTCAAGAGCAAGTTTTCAAGACTATCAATATGTATGTGTGCACAGATAATAAATATATATTCAACAGATCCTTTACTTTTGTATGCCAAAAATTAAACTTTTGAAGGTTTAAAAACACTCTCTTTCTTTTAGCTTCTGTGTACCGCTGCAGACATCTGACTTACATTTTGTTCAATACTGCCACTGAAAAACAAACACATATAGTTGTTAAACTTGATTAATATAAAGAAATAAAGAAAACAGAAGTCAACATTACTTTTCCAGTAGTGTTGTTGTAATATATAGCAGTAGAAGGCAATTATTTTAGACTGACCACTCTCTCCCCCCATTAAAATATCGGGGTCCCCCTTTCGATTGAACAGACACTCCCCTTAGTGACTCTTACCCAAATTAAGCCAATGTAGTTCTCTATGTTCCACTAACTCTGCATACAGGGTCAAGCTTACATATGAAGTAATACAGACATATGTAACAGTATAAGGTTTGTATTAAGTAGCCCAAAATGTATACTGCATGTACTTGTGAGAATATGTCGCTGCACAGAACTCCCAAAGTGCTATTAAAACATTGTATTATTTGAGATTATGTACTTAAAAGTGGTGTATATATAATGGATTGCTACCTTGTTATGGTGAAGGGGTTTGTGTACTTTCATGAAGCTGTGAGCTATACCATGTAGAGTCATCCAAGATGGGTAGTTCATGGCAGAGATGTCAGTCAAATTGCGGTGTGTCTAGAGAATAAAGTACAGTCTGCTGCTGCAAAGAATAATTCAGAATTGGAACCTGGAATGTTAGAACTATGAACCAAAGCAAACTGGACGTGATCAAAAATAAGATGACAAGGATAAACATTGATATCCTGGGAATTAGTGAACTTAAATGGAGTAGGATGCAACATTTTGCATCAGACAACCACCATATCTTCTAATGTGGTGAAGAAATGGAGTAGCCCTCATAGTCAATCAAAGGGCTGTCAAAGCAGTGCTCGGTTACAACACAATAAATGACAGAATGATTTCAGTTTGAATTAAAGGCAAGCCATTTAACATCACAGTGATACAAGTCTATGCTCCAACTATAGATGCTAAAGAGGCTAAAGTTGCTGCCCAGTTCTATGAAGATATTCAACACGTCATAAATATAACACCAAGAAACGATGTTACTATCATCATAGGAGATTGGAATACTAAAGTAGGGAACCAAAAGACACCTGGAATGACTGGCAAGTTTGGCCTTGGGGTACAAAATGAAGCAGGTCAGAGATTAGTAGAATTTGTCAAGAAAATTCTCTGGACGTAGCAAACCCTCTTCCAACAGCCAACATGGACATCACCAGATGGACAACAAAAAAATCAGTTTGCAGCCAAAGATGGAGGATCTCTGTACAATCAGCAAAAACAAGACCTGGAGCTGACTGCGGCTCAGACCATGAGCTTCTTATTGCAAAGTTCAAAATTAAACTGGAGAAAAGAGGGACAATCCTCAGACTAAGCAGATTAAAGACAAAATAAATAATATCCCTTGTGAATATGCAGTGGAAGTAAAGCATAGATTTAAGGGACTAGACATGGAAGATAGAAAGCCTGAAGAACTTTGGACTGAAGTTTGCAACATTATCCAGGAAACAGCAGCAAAGGATATCCCCTAAAGACAAAAAAACTAAGAAGGAAAACTGGCTGCCAGATGAGGCTTTAAAAGTAACCCAGGAAAGAAGGAAAGTGAAAGGTAGTGGAGATAGGAAATATTTGTCAAACTGAATGCAGAATTCCAGAATATAGCAAGAAGAGATAGGGATATATTGTATAATGAGCGATGTAAAGAGATAGAAGAAGATAACAGAATGGGCAAGTCAAGAGATCTCTTCAAGAAAATTGGGGATCGCAAAGGAACCTTTCATGCCAAGTGGGCATGATAAAAGACAAAAAATGATAGGGACTTAACAGAAGAAGATTAGATAAAGAAGAAGTGGCAGGAATACACTGAAGATCTCTACAGGAAGGATCTTAACAACAGTGATTACTTCAATAGTTTGTCCAATGAGCTGGAGCCAGACATCTTAAAGAGCGAAGTGAGAATGGCTCTTGGATGCCTTGCACATAACAAGGCTGTAGAACTTGATGGAATCCCAACTGAGCTATTCAAAATTCTACAAGATGACGGTGTGAAAGTTTTGCTTGCCTTATGCCAACAAATTTACAATAGACTGGAAACGGTCAGTCTACATCCCAATCCGCAAAAAATGCAGTGCCAAAGAGTTATACAATTATCAAACAATTCCACTCATTTCACATGCCTGCAAGGTAACGCTTAAGATCCTACAAGCTCGACTTTAGCAATAAATGGACTGGGAACTACTAGATATGCAAGCCGGATTCAGCAGAGGAAGGGGTGCAAGAGATCAAATTGCCAATGTCTGATGGATAATAGAGAAAGCAAGAGAGTTCCAGAAAAAACATTTACTTTTGCTTCATATACTATTCTAAAGCCTTTGACTGTGTGGATCACAACAAAATGTGGCAAGTTCTTAAAGAGATGCGAGTACCAGATCATCTTATCCTCCTCCTGAAGAATCTGTATGTGGACCAAGCAGCCACTGTCAGAACCGAACATGGGACAACAGAATGGTTCAAGATCGGAAAATGAGTGCGACAAGGTTGTATATTGTCACCTTATTTATTCAACTTATACGCAGAGTATATCATGAGTAAGGCCAGACCGGATGAATCCAAAGCTGGAATCAATATTGCTGGAAGAAATATCAATAATCATATACAAGGCTTATACTACTCTGATGGTTGAAAGTGAGGAGGAACTAAAGGATCTGTTGAGGAGGGTAAAAGAAGAGAGTGCAAAAGCTGGCCTGCTGCTCAATGTTAAAAAGACAAAGATCATGGCAAACAGCATTCTCAGTTCCCGGCAAATAGATGGGGAAAAAGTAGAGGCAGTGACAGATTTTATTTTTCTTAGATCCAAGATCTCTTCAGATGGTGACTGTAGCCATGAAATTAAAAGACATTTACTTTTCACTAGCTTGTCCAAGCTTGCCATTGCTTTCCTCAAAGATATTACACTATCAACAAAGGTCTGCATAGTTAGAACTATAGTATTCCCAGTAGTAACATACGGATGTGAGGGATAGACCATAAAGAAGGCTGAGTGCAGTAAAACTGATGCCTTTGAATTGTAGTGTTGGAGAAAAATAGGGTCCCTTGGACTGCAAGAAGTTCTAATAAATCAGTACTATAGGACATCAAGACAAACTGTTCACTGGAAAGTATGATGAGGCTGAAGCTCAAATATTTTTGTCAAATCATGAGAAGGCAGGTCTCCCTAGAGAAGATTTTGGAGATGGAAGGCACACAAAAAAGGGGACTACAGAAGCAGAGATGAATAGATGAGGTCACTGAAGTAATGAATATGAACTTGATGGGGTCACGCAGAGTCGGACGTGACAGAATGACAACAATGGAGAGAATTGTGACAACAACAACAAGGTCTTTTCAGTGCTGGACAACTCACTAGGATTCATCACAGACCCAATGGAGGAAGATATTGCTGTTAAAAAGAGGGTTTTGCATAGCCCAATACAGCTATATTACTTTATTAGGTCAAACAGAGTATGTTAATAGTGAGGTAAAACATCTTTGAATTCCCCACCTAAACCTGGGAGACAAGCACCAAAGGTCATACCTCAGAGATTTTGTGATTGGCCATTTGGGATCCAAACTGCGAGATGCCAGTAAATAGTTTTAAATTCCCCATCAGGGATGGGCGGACCTATTCCATGAGGGCCAATGTCAGTTTCTTACCTATTGGTCTATGTAGCCGGCTGAGTGTCCAATGAGGAGAGAACCAACAAGACTGGAAAATTAGATTAGGCCAATCCCCAAGGCCTACAGCCACTACTAATCTCATTAGGAGGAAGGCACCAGTGATAAATGGATTATGTAGGAGGTTGTGTGTTAATGCAGATGGGATTAGGTAGGCTTCCTGCTGTCCATCGGATATCGTGGGGTAGAAGGTCTTTGAAAAGAGCTATAGTACAGCTTCATGATTAGCCACTGCAGCAGGTGTTCCACTAATCAGCTCGGGGCCAAAAACCACAGGAATTTTAAATTGACCAGTAGGAACGTCGCAGACAGTCAAAAGGCAAATGCATGGGGCTTTTAGGCTGATTCCTTCCAGTGTCCCCAGGCTGCCTATACCCCTCTCCCAGACCCCAGTGATCAAGCTGCTTTTGGGGAGGGGTATTGACCCTAACAGCCTGTGTTGTGTGCAGAGGCAGAGATTTGGTTAAAGGGCAATCCATCTATTGTAATTGCTTTATCGGGTGTCTTTGTCAAACATGGAAAATCTCAGCTCTGCGGCCTCACTAGAGCACTGCCCTCACACTCATACATTCTAAATGTTATGTTGTTCTTTTGTTATTTTTGTTCTTTTGTCTGTAGTTGATATCATTTGTAGTAACATAAGACTACATCTCCCAGTATGCTATGTGAAGAAGAGGAGATGTCTTGATGAGCAGCACAATTCAGCCACTGTGTAAGCTACAATGCATGTCTGTGTCTAAGTCTAAGTCTGTGTTAATAAATGTTTCAGTAGAAAAACATGCAGATGCCCTTAGATAACTAAATACTCTATCTAATGGAAAATCCAGCTCTGTCTGTTACATGCATACTTTTCTCTTTATTGGTCTTTCTTTTCCAAGCATTACATAATGGCTTGTACTCTCTATTTTTAAGGATATATATAGTTCCCCGAGTTGTTCCTAAATTTTGCCTTAGAGCTGTAGTTTCCAATATTTTTTGTCTTATAGTCTCATGAAATTGTTGCTTAATGCACCACAGCTATACTGATTCCTACTTGTACAGCTTCCCTCTCTTAAATCTTCTGAATAATCTTACTGCCCCCCCCTCAATACCAATGGAGAGGCTTGCTAGATATGTATTCTAAATAAAACTTGAACACAGATATTTATACATTGTTATGACCCAGATTTGAGGTGCCACATGCACTTCAATTATCTCCTTCTTGGTCGTGACTTTTGTGTTCAATCTCAGCACCCAGCATTTCAATTCCAGAAGGGGTAGGCACAATTAGATCCCTTTTGTTAGGATGGCTCAGAAATAAATACACATAAAGCACCCTTTGCTTAGTGCAGACAACCTCAGACACAGTTGCTTAGCATGTCAGAGTCATACTTTCCTTTATTCTTCTTTCTTTTTACAGATATATCAAACACAACAGGACTTAACCCACATAATTTCCTCCCTGTTAGAGGAGGTCTGAATTCTTAGTGTGACCTCCTCATCCCGTCACTAGGCTATAAACCTGCCTCCCGTCCCTGATACACCAGAGCTTAGGGTTTTCTGTTTAGGGCACTTCATATAATGCCAGTTTTAAGTGAAGCATATCACTTTATGACTATTCATTGATCACACATGTAACATTTGCAAAGAAACCAGATGTCTATAAACATACTATGTTAATGTATTAACCTATCTCTCCCATAGTGCCCACTCTGACACAACCAACGTTCCGATAGGTCATAAACTATCCTTTGTCCTATAAATGACTTTATATAATATTAGCATATCCTTGCATCTACTTCTAGCACAAATACATTATTTAAACTTTATAAAATGACCCAAATCCCTATTCTGAACTCCATAGTATGAAAAGGGGCTCGGCATAACCACAACCTGAACACTAAACATTATATAAACAATTCTTATTAGGCCTGAATACTCACAGGCCATGCTCCTTGAGGATCCGGGGTACCAGATCAGAGCCCGAGACCTAACATTACACAGGTTATTACGGTCATAATAAAATAGTCCATGGTAGAACAAAATAGTCCTTGAGTTCAGTTCGATCTTGGGCCAAACAGGCACTTGCAGGTGGGGTTCAGGGGTCTTCCATACTGGCCCCCCATAAGTCAATCATGACATAAATGTACTATAATTTATTGGACCAGACTCACTAAGACTTGCCAGAGTAATGAAGGTGCTATGATTCCTGATTTTATATGTTTTACTAGAAAACACTTGTGTCCAGCTTAATGAACGTTAGTGAATCTGGCCCAATGACATACGCAGGTAAACACCACAAATGCTTCAAATTAGTTATTAAGTTCCAAATATTATGTTGCAAACATACCAAAAGTTGCTTTTGCTTGAAAAATAAATAAGTGTAGAAACCTACGATTAATGACACAATATCATCTGACATACATAATAAAACATTACGTACTAACATTTTGCCTCATTGATTTACTTTACATTAATTTATTATTAACTTTTACATCGTTTTTATATTATTTCACCGCATCTAAACAGTATTTTTAGTCATGAGACGTTTGCAAACTATACACACCTGTATGTTTTCTCTTTTCATAATTTCTTATCTGAAAGAATAAATATTGAAATCCAGTTTTTATAGTAATGTTTCAAACAATGGCTCTGTATTTGCTTTAGAGCATTAATAATTTGCAAAGGCTCAAATTTCCACAAATTTCGAAACAGTATTTGCAGCCTTGACATATATTGAGGATGTTTTAAGATCTTTACATAAAACCTAATATTATATATATTACTAGAGACTTGCCCATCAAAAATGACGGCAAAAAAAATGTTAAGCCTGGCAATGCTGTTTGCCACACAATCTGAGCACCTACGGCACTCATCGCCAGCCCAGGGCTGAGCACCTTTGGTGCTCATTGCGTGGCTCTCAATGAGCGCCTTTGGTGCTCATTGTGAGCCTCTCCCCTCTCATTGCAAGCCTCTCCCCTGTTCTACTTTACAGGCCTTGCCGGTCACTGCAGGCGTCGTCCAACCCGCAAGTTTGTTGCTTTGCAATGAGCACCTTCCACGCTCATCGAGAGGTCCTGCGTGCATTGTCCGGCAAGTGTTACTGGCTTTGGCTAAGTGTTACTGGCTTGGGTTAAATGTTACTGGCTTGGCATAAGTGTTTCTGGCTTGGCTTAAGTGTTACTGGCTTAGGTTAATAATTACTGGCTTGGCTTAAGTGTTACTGGCTTCGGTTAATAATTACTGCCTTCGGCTAACAGTTACTGGCTTCGGCTAACAGTTACTGGCTTCGGCCTCGTTTTCATCCTGTTTGAGAAAATGTACTGGCTTAGGTAAAGTGCTACTGGCTTAGGCAAAAAGTGTTACTGACTTTTTGCAGCCTAAGTCCTAAGGGCCTCGCGATAAGCGCCTGCAATGAGCGATTTGTCGCTCTTTGCAGGCCCACAAATTGCAGGCCTCATTGCGGGTGGCCCACAATTTGCAGGGCCTCGCTAAGCAAGGCCCGCAAATTGCAGGGCCACGTTGTGCAAGCGTGACGACAACTCGCAGTTTGACAACTATAATAGTTGATATATTGTGACAAATATGGCCGCCTGGAACTGAGGTTTCCTTAAAGGAGTATGCAAAACACGTACAGTATGGTGCAGTAGACTGGTATTTTTTGGTGCCAGTGAAAATAAAACAACAACATTAGCAGCAACTTGGCTAGAGAAAATAAAAAGCTATATAAACAGGCTTACTGACTTTTACGGAGCCCTGACTAAGCCTGAGCCGTTATTCGGCTTCTGGTGAACAGAGAAAAGAACCCAAAATAAGAGGCAGCAATATCTTCACCGATGTGCACAAGAAAGGCTCTGGAATATAGAAGGTACCAGAGTCACAGACATTCACCACCTGGAGGTCGGGACACCGGCCCATCCGTCTCTCTGTGTGCTCCTCCCCCAGGGACCCATAAAGAGTACTACAGGTACTTTAATATGCAAAGTCACTCTTAGAACAGCAGTCCCTTCCCTGGGGCTGTACATATAGAAGTAAACAGCTTCTGACCTTGAGGTAAGCTGGCTGTCAGTCTCTCCAGTAGCTTCAGGCTGTAGTGAGTGTCTCTCCAGTTTGGTGATGACAGCAGTCTCCAAAAGGCACTTGGTAACCAAGGTTTGAAGCTGACCCAGCAGCGCTGGTGTATGCAGTCAGCAGCTTTTTCTTGGACTGCAGTCCTCTTCAGTTCAAACACATCCTGTGTCTCCTCTCACTCTCTCAAACACAGGCTTTTTTCCTCTCTTATGTACAGTGGGGAAAAAAGTATTTGATCCCCTGCTGATTGTGAACATTTCTCCACTGACAAAGAAATGATCAGTCCATAATTTTAATGGTAGGTGTATTTTAAAAGTGAGAGACAGAATAACAAAAAAAAGACAAGAAACATGCATGTCAAAAAAATTATAAATTGATTTGCAGGTAAATGAGGAAAATAAGTATTTGACCCCTACAAATTAGTACTTGGTAGCAAAACCCCTGTTAGCAATCACAGAGGTCAGATGTTTCTTGTAGTTGGCTACCAGGTTTACATACATGTCAGGAGGGATTTTGGCCCACTTCTCTTTGCAGATCCTCTCCAAGTCATTAAGGTTTTGAGGCTGATGTTTGGCAACTCAAACCTTCAGCTCCCTCCACAGATTTTCTATGGGATTAAGGACTGGAGACTAGCCACTAGCCACTGCAGGACCTTAATGTGCTTCTTATTGAGCCACTCCTATGTGTTTTAAAGCATTGTCATGCTGGAATACCCATCCACGACCCATTTTCAATGCCCTGGCTGAGGGAAGGAGGTTCTCACCCAAGATTTGATGGTACATGGCCCCATCCATGTTCCATTTGATGCGATGCAGTTGTCCTGTCCCCTTAGCAGAAAAACATCCCCAAAACATAATGTTTCCACCTCCATGTTTGACGGTGGGGATGGTGTTCTTGGGGTCATAGACAGCATTCCTCCTCCTCCAAACACTGCAAGTTTAATTGATGCCAAAGAGCTTGATTTTGGTCTCATCTGACCACAACACTTTCACCCAGTTCTCCTCATTCAGATGAATCATTCAGATGTTCATTGGCAAACTTCAGACGGGCCTGTACATGTACTTTCTTGAGCAGGGGGACCTTGTGGGCACTGCAGGATTTCAGTCCTTCATGGCGTAGTGTGTTTTCAATTGTTTTCTTGGTGACTATAGTCCCAGCTGCCTTGAGATCATGAACATGATCCTCCCATTTAGTTCTGGGCTGATTCCTCACCATTCTCATGATCATTGAAACTCCACGAGGTGAGATCTTGCATGGAGCATCAGACAGAGGGAGACTGGCAGTTATTTTGTGTTTCTTCCATTTCCATTTTCAGTCTTTTTCCGTGGGCCAAAGATGACGTCAAATATCTTCAAGGAAAAAAGAACACTGTTATCTTGTAGCAACATGGATGTGCCTGCTTTAACAAAGGCTGAAGATTCTTTGTTTCATATAATGTTTCTTTTTCAAATCAACCTATAGCAGAATAAACTGATTTGGATGTATAATTGCTCTTGGGAATTTGTCCCTGTTAGTCAGTGTCTTGGAGTATAGCTGTATTAGTCTCACTTGTCTGTCAAGGAGACTTACACACCTCTTTGTGTTCTGTGTTCATGGATTTCCTATGAACTTTAAAGGATTTTTAAACAAGTTTTACTTTATTATTATTATTTTTATTATTATAGTTCATTTATAACGCGCCGACATTTTCCGTAGCACTGTACGTAAGTTAAGTTCAGACAATGATAAATACAGATTAACATATAGCAAAGCAAGGAGGGCCCTGTCTTTAAGCTAGGAATCCAATGTCCATGGTGAAATCCCAAAGTACTTAAGATAGAAACTCGCAGACTTACAATCTAAGGTATAGTAAGTGGTAAAAGAGGGAGAGAGAGGTGATAAGCGCGTTAGGGTGGAAGGTGATAAGCTTCTTTAAAGAGATGCGTTTTAAGTGTGGTTTTAAATGTTTTGAGGCAAGACGATAATCTGGTGGAGTGAGGCAAGGAGTTCCAGAGACTATGGGCAGCACAAGAAAAGTCCTGGAGGCGGGAGTGAGAGGAGGTGACAAGAGTTGTAGAAAGAAGAAGGTCATTAGCAGAAGGAAGAGGGCGGGTAGGTGAGTATTTGGAGATGAGAGCAGAGATGTATGGGGGAGTGTTATTGTTGAGGGCTTTGTAAGTTAGGTCATGATTTTAAATTTTATTCTTGAGGCTAAGGGAAGTGATTGACAGAGAGGTGATGCAGACACTGAACGTTGTGTATGGAAGATGAGTCTAGCAGAGACATTCATAATGGATTGAAGTGGAGATAGTCGAGTGGTGGGTAGGCGAACAAGAAACGATTTGCAGTAGTCTAGTCGAGAGATGATGAGAGAGTGTATTAGGATTTTAGTTGTGTCTTGTGTAAGATAGTGACAAATTCTGGAGATGTTTTTCAGATGGAGAAGACAAGATTTTGTTAGTGATTGTATGTGAGGGATGAAAGACAGAACTTGGGAGGTGGGGTGATGATGTTGTTGTCGACAGTGAGAGAGATGTGAGGAATTGACGCTGTGGGAGAGGGAGGGAACATTAGGAGTTCAGTTGTAGGCATGTTTGAGATGGTGGGTGGACATCCAAGAGGACATACTAGAGAGGCAGTTGGAGACGTGTGTTAGAAGAGAGGGGGATAGATCTGGTGCTGAGAGGTAGATTTCGGTGTCATCTGCATAGAGATGATAATGAAGCCCAAATGAGTTAATTAGGGTACCAGGTGAGGATGCGTAGATGGAGAAGAGGAGGGGGCCTAGGACTGATCCTTGGGGTATGCCAAAAGACAGGGGGTGAGGAGAAGAAGAGGTGTCAGAGAAGGATATACTTGTGGTAACTTGTCTTCCTTGCATGGTGGTTTATCTTCCTTTTGGGACCTCCTTGGGCAGGTCTAGGTGGGAGGGCTGGGAATCTTTACTTCCCTCCCACAATTGCTAAAGGAAGTGATGCATGGACAGGATGTGATGTAAATCACATCACCTCAACTAAGGGTATATCCAGGCAGGAAACTGCTGTTGTTGCTGTTCTTCCTTGGATGTGATGGTGATGGCCTAACCGTGGGTGAGATCAAGCGGGTGGGGAAGGGGATTACTATATAGGTAGATAGATTTAAAAAGGGTTGTTGCTCCGTGGGTCTGGGCTGTATGTTTGTGATACATTTATAGTATTGTGTTGTTGCCTTTTAATAAATACCTTTTAATGTAGACGAACCTTGTGTAATATATATATATATATTAATTTGGTGATACACCACATTTGGCGACCACGAATTTTAGACTTCTACAAAGGTTATTTATGAGGTAATATCACATTAATAGATAGTCAGATTTATTTTTTGGAGAAAAAAAAAAAAAAAAGTACTTTGTCTAATTATCCTCTGCATGGGAAATCAAGTGCTGATTGTGTGTGGAGTCTAGTTCGGGTCTCCATTTTAATATACAAGCTTGGGCATAGGCCTCAATTATTATTTTTAATCCTTTATATCGTACTAGCTTCTGAGTTGAGTTTTGTTCGTACTAGCTTATTTTGCTACATAAAACAAAGATATCATACAGGTTGTTTTTGTGGGTTTCAAATATCTGAGTTGAGTTTTGTTGTGCTTTTGACTATCAGAGTACAGGCCTAGCCCTGCATTTGAATACAATATAGTAGGCTCCATGCGGCTTCTTTGTGTATTTGAATGCTGATTCGGGCCTCCATTTTAATATACAAGCTTGGGCATAGGCCTCAATTATTATTTTTAATCCTTTATATCGTACTAGCTTCTGAGTTGAGTTTTGTTCGTACTAGCTTATTTTGCTACATAAAACAAAGATATCATACAGGTTGTTTTTGTGGGTTTCAAATATCTGAGTTGAGTTTTGTTGTGCTTTTGACTATCAGAGTACAATCAATTTTGCAGGTATGATGAGAACCACAAGAGAGAAGTGTCTTGAATACTGAGTGAGACAAAGATATGGAGTAGAAGTGGATGGTTGACTGCGTCAAAAGCAGCAGAGATATCTAGAAGAAGAAGAATTGAAAAGTGACCTTTTGACTTGGCAGTAAGCAGGTCTTTGGTGACTTTAGTAAGAGCTGTCTCAGTGGAGTGTTGGGGCCGAAAGCCGGATTGGAAGGTATCAAGATGGGAGTTAGAGATAATAAAGCTGGTAAGGCGGTTATAGACAACCTGCTCCAGCAGTTTGGAAGCCAGGGGAAGCAGAGAGATAGGGCGGTAGTTAGATGTAACGTCAGAGTCAGATGATGGTTTTTTGAGGGTGGGTGTACATATGGCGTGTTTTAGAGAAGATGGAAACATGCCAGTATTTAGGGAGAGGTTGAAAATATGTGTGAGAGCTGGGATTAGTGTGGTAGAGAGAGGAGAGATAGCTGAGATGGAATAGGATCCTGAGGACAGGTAGTGAGGTGGGTGGATGATAGCAGGAGAGCAGAGAAGGTGAGATGGTAATATTGTTGGGGACGTGATATGGAGAGGTTACAAAGGAGAGTCTGAGAGAGAGGCAGTAGGTTATAAGAAAGAGGAAAGAATGAGAGAGCATTGTGACAGTGTGTAAGATAAGGAAAATAGGTTAGAAGATTGTGGGGGGAAGAATTATTATCCTAAGATATGGTAGAAGTAGTAATACAGATTGAGGAGCAGGGAAAAGAGTGTGATAAGGTTGATCAGAATGGCTGGGGTGGGTGAGTAGCTAAGAGACTTATACCAATGTTTGTTTTTTTGTTTGTTTTTAACAGGTGGTGTTGACTGAGCAGGTGCCAGTCATATGAGTTTCTATAAATTAAGAGAATGCACGGGCGCGGGGGTGTGGGGCAGGGAGGGAGGCCAGAAAGAGCAGATGCAATTTGCAAAATCCAGAGAAGGGAATTGCTATGATCTAAGATGGTGGCTGTTTGATAGTAGGTGCAATTTGAAAAATCCAGGGAAGGTAAATGTAATGATCTGAAATGGTGGATGTTGCTGGAATAATAGAAACAGATGAGATCAGAACCAGTGAATATGAGCAGAACAAATTTGTTAAAAACAACTGAAAGGTGTGAGTGGGAGGGTTATGAGGGGTGGGATGAAACACACTTATAGTTTACATTTTTGCATGCAAAAAGCAACTTTTATATATTTAAAAAATGAATGTATGATAGAAAAATATAATGTCCAGTCTCTGTTTAAAATGTATTTGCAGCACTTCCCTCAACTGATAGTTGTTTCTCTTGTAAGATGTTTAAATAGCCACATCTACTGAACTGTTTATGTACAAAGTCTACATGTCCGTTAAGCAAGGCTGGTCCTGAAGAGTATGATATGAGGTTTTCCTTGATTTTTACAGGTGAGTTAGTAACTACCTGATTAATTCACTTGTAAAACTCTGAACTTCTGGCCTATATGATGTTCTCCAGGATAGACCATGGGCCTTATTTAATTGCAAGCCCGCAGATTGCGTATGTCTGCAGGCTTGAAATTTGCTACAATAACAGAGCGATTCAATTGAACAAGCCCGCAATTTACGGGCCGGAAGCCGAAACCGTAAACCATGCAAACGTAAGTAGCATTTCAGAGCGTGATCATGATAAATTAAGCAAGGCCGTAACTATCGATTTAGAAACAGCCAATAGTAAATGAGAACGTCATCATTACGTCAGTAAAACATAGAGGTTACACTTTAATCAATTAGAGGTCTGATATGCAATCAGACTCGCAATTCGGCAATGTACAAAATAAAAAAAATGATTGGCAATACTGTTTTAGTCCATGTGGGTGGCCTGATATGTATTAACTCCCTGATTCCCAAGATTGATATGACACCAAAATTAAACAGAAAAAAAATAATTTTTGATTGCAGATTTGCGGGCTTGAGACTTGTGCAATTAATTCTAATGTCTTTCATAGCTTTTCCCATTTTTAAAAGTGCAGTATTGATTTTTCTTCTGCATTTACAGTTCTACAAACAGGGGTTAATCCCCCCCTTGTGAGTCCTATCTGGTACCCGTACAATTTTCTTCTACATTTGCCATTTACAGGTGTGAAAACATTTGCAGGCTTGAGGAATTGTAGCAATTGAATAGTGATAGTAACTCTTGCAGACAGGAAAGATCAAAGGCTTAGATGGGCTGTAAGTTACAATTTTGACAACCGCAGTGATTTTCAGCCTGTAACCCGGAGATCATTTGCGGCTCGCTAAAAGTTGCCAATTAAAAAGCAAATTAGTTTACGGGCTACATTACAGGCTCCAGTAAACAACAATTGCTTAATTGAATAGGGGCCTTGGTCTACCCTTGGTCTACAGAGCCCACCTATCAAATTGGAGAGCTAAACAGTCATTTTTAACAACAATGGGCACATGTGAAAAGTCTATATGTATGTACAGTACGAAGGAAAGGAAACAAGAAATAACAGAATAGAGGTGACATCTTACCCAATAGTTATAACTTTTATCCCACTCCACTAGTTGCTCATCCACTTCATTGACATCACTGTTATTAAACAGAAATATGTCTGTGTTAAAAAGGCAATTTATTAATCTTAAAGACATATGGCAGTGGTTCCAAACTTGGTATAATTTCAAACTACAGGTAAAAAAACACTTTATCAGTTGAATGTTATTTAAAAATAAATGTTCTTACTATAAGCTTATGCTGAAGGGTTTAATTTCTACATATCAATTACCTTTGGTAATCTACCACAAGCCTAATATTTCATTCATCTTGGGGGTGACTGTCAATAATTGCTAATTAGTCCCTGCACTCTGTTTTCAATTTAAAAGCATCTCACATTAAGAAAGAGCATATGAAGACAACATGGAATAATGAATTGAATATCAACTCACCGTAGTCTTTCTTTCCTTATCCACAACACCTTCTTTTTTCATATCCACTCAACCTCACTTTTCTCTCCTTATCCCCTTATCACCACATTTCCAAGCCCTGCTCTCTCTATTTTCATACTCATACCAACTCAGCTCTTTTCTATTATTCTGCTATACTTTGCTACATGTATATATGTGTTATGTTATATGTTACATTTCTGTAAACACATAATACATATAATGTCATATGTTTACTTAAAGTCCATAAGCTCTGGGGTCAAATTAATGTTGATGACTGTAGGTGTGATGCCCCCCAAAAAGCAGGAATTGATGGTGTCTGTGTCAAACCATTGGTACATGCACTGCGTTCAAGGACTATTTATATATTGATATATAGACCATTGGTTGGGGAATCCCTGCTGGAAATTCAGCTTAAAGAAAGCTGTTACAGTAGCTTATGTTACTGCAATCCATATAATAATGAAATGTAGAATGGTATTTGCTTACATTTGCAGTCCTTTTACATTAATGTTGAAACCTATATCTATCCAAGAACATGCTGCTGAAATTGACTTTTTTTCTGTTACTTACCTCTGAACTTGTCCATGTACATCTGCGATCATGATTAAGCCTCTGACCCTTGACATTTGCTACCTTACTATCATGGGCGTAGGAGCCAAAGAAAGTCTGGGGGGGATACCACATATAGTATAAAGATACCACACATCTGCCTCTCTACACATATTGAAAAATCTGGCAGTGTTGGTCCCACCCTCCCCCCACCAGTTTCTACACCCATGCTTACTAATTACTTAATCATTTCCCTCTTCTTAGAAAGTGCTATCACATATACCGTATTGTCGCATGAGCATGCCAGTCTTGTCTATCTATGGTGGCCAAAACAATTACCCCAATGTTGTCATTCAGCTAGATCTCCTCCTCCATCCTTATCAAGTACTCCAAGTAACAAATTAGCACATCGAGTTGCACATTAGCTGCAAAAATAATTCTGTATATCTCAGCAATTATTGAATAAAGAGAAAAGGCTATTACTATGTACAGCCATATTAGAATGCTATTTAAGCTTAAAAAATATCCAGTTAGGGTGACTGTTCTCTTATTGCAAGTGTTGCATTGTTAACAATATCAGAAACAGTTCAAAAGCATGTGTTAAGGTCAAACCAATAATAGAAAAAATATCTAATGTGATGTAAATGTTTAATCAGAATTACTTACTAAATATTTTCTCCACGCTCTGTAAAAAATAGTAAAAATGCACACATTAAACCATTAGTTAACAAGTGATAAAGAACTCAGTGCCCCATATAATCTGTACTGTGTGAATGATGACAGTCCTAAAATTGCAGGATCAGTTAACAACATCCCCTGTGTGTTTATTACTTAGTTTATAAGAGTATACTGCTAATTTGTATTGTGTCAATTGCTATCACTTCAATCTGAAAATTAGGAGGTAATAACATTATTCTATTAATCTTTGTATATTAGACTGATGTTAATACATAATTTCTAACAATGAAGCTATGAAGTCAGCCTAATCTGCTTACTGATCCTTCTCAAAGCATGACCCATACATGCGCTACAAGGAGGAACAAACAATAATAAGAAAAAAGGAAACCCAAGAAAAACTCTTCACTTCAAGTATTGGTGAAAACAATTCTACAGCTTTTGTTGAGAAGAGCGAGGGGCATAGTATTAGTACAATGGATGTTTTTTTCTAGGATCTCCATGGCTAGGCTGGTATTGAGATGCCCTTACAGGACCCCTGAGGCATAGATGTTCATTTAAATTGCCATTGACATCCGTTAGGGACCCCATGGTGGAGGTTAAGTTTTAGGTGCCACAGAGGTCTCAGTAGACTCCCATGTTTATAGCTTTAATGTGTAGATCGAGGGTTAGCGGGGAGGGAATGTACTTTAAATAGGGAAATCCCTGGGATACCTAGGCTTATAGGGAGTAGGGGACTAGGGAGGATCCATGAAATCCTCCAAGTATACTTAGGGCCTCATTCTATTAGCGGCCGTAAAACGGCCGCAAAGCTGCAATTCCTTGCGGCCGTCTTACGCCCCGTGTAGAGCTACCTTTACCTTGCAATTCAAATGGACGGCGCCGCAAGGATATCCCCCTTACGGCCGGCCGCATATCATGCAACCGGCCACAAGGTCAGAAAACTTTAAATGCAAATATAAATTCAAGATGGCACTGTAAAGCTCTGTAAATGCTAGGCATCATAATGGGGGACATGAGGATTAATAACAACACCCTCTCAAGCTTGCACATCGCCCAAATCCGCTATTTCATTAACGGTTTATTTTCCGGCCGCAGCGTGGGCGGGTCTGAGGTGCTCCAAGCCCTCGGGCCTTTGTCCACGGATATTTGACATGAATTAAAATAAATATTATTTTCAGATTTGAGTGTAGGGGAATGTTGTGCTATGAATGCTAACACCTCCAATCACTTTATCGTCTCATCAGAGTGCAGTATGGCTTTATTATGGCTTTATTATGTGCTTAATTGTGTGCTTGCGGGACCTTTTTGGTGCAAGTAAAGGTTTTAGCCTTGCCGAGAGGGTTCCCGTAGCATGTGAATAGCAACCGGGGCTTTCTTGCGGCCGGAACTCTTGCGGCCGGAACTCTTGCGGCCGTTTAAGATCAAAGGCTTTCCTGCTGCGCGTGCGGCCGCAAGGGATAACAGGGCGCAGGCCGCAAGCCTACCGGAGCTTTCGGCCGGAAGGGAATAGAATAGGCAAATAGCCTGCGGCCGGTCCTTGCGGCCCCGCATCTCCTACGGCCGATAATAGAATGAGGCCCTTAGTGTTTAGTGTGTAGATGAAAGCTTTTTAACCCTTTAACTGACTGTCAGAAATAAGAGCTCAAGCCTTATATGCGACTCTATTGAGGTAATGTGGCGTCAGATCTAATGCTTGAATCATTTTCAGAGGCCATTTTATGCCTCTACGGGTGGTCTGAAGTACACATAGGATTGAGGAGGAAAAAGGGTCTTGGAGGGACATTTAAATGTGACAGGTCAACACAACTTGATAAAGCAGCTCATTTTAGGCCATTCAGCGCTGCATCAATGCAGCACTGACATTTTGAAAGATTGGAATAGATAGGTTGGTAAGTTACTTTGAAACTTGCTCCATAGAGTCATTATTCATCATATGGAAGAATATTGGTCTACTGGTATTTCTTAAGTTACATTTGTTTTCTCATTTTAAATCAGTATCAATATATATATATATAAGCCATCCTCCCATATGTCTGACTAAAACTCTTGCTTTCTGGTTGAAGTTGTTTTCCTACCACCCAACTCTGTGCATTTAATCCAGCCAATGGACCAGGGAGTCATATCAACTTTTAAAGCATTTTATCTTTGTTCCACATTTCAGCAACTTATTGCTAAAACAGACGGAAAATATAAAGAATCAATGATGCAATTTTAGAAGACATATATCTTCATCAACGCCGTAGGCAACATTGAACTTGCTTGGAAAGAAGTAACTGATAAATGTATGAAAGGAGATAAAAGAAGATATGGTCGGAGATATCCAATGATTTTCAACAAGAAGAGCAAATTGTTAATCAAATTGTAGCAAATGATACAGATTTTCAAAAGGTACAAAAGCAAGAAGGGGCGTATTGGATGTGATCTCTTGCTACGCACATTTGCTTAATGAAAGAAAAAGAAAATGACAGAAGTCAATAGACGTCTTCATCACTTAGAAAAAAAAAAAAAATCCAGAAGAGCCAGAACCTTCGACAATACAAAAATAAAGTTTGTATATCTGTGTATGTAAATATGTATGTGTGTTATGTATACTCTATTTTGCAAGTTAATATAAAAATACAGTAACATAGAATTAAAGTTAATTAAAGATAAACTTGTGTATTCTTGGTCACTAGTTCCCCTATCTCTATTTACCCAATGTTAAAATGACCCTTTTTAACATTGTTTAATTTAGCAATCGGACTTCTACAGCTTTAAAAGGGGTATGGACTAGGATGTCGGTGTGTGTCCCCAACTTAGGCGTAGCGCAGGGTAGGTGTGTCGGTATGATGATCCGTATATTTGTTGTAGGTTCTTATGCGTAGTCCTATTGGATGTTCTTTCTTATCCCTATCTGGAGGTGGTCCGGACTGGGATGTCAGGTATGGTGATTCCCTTCTTCAGGGTTAGGCGATGTTTTGGCTTCTATTGGTGTGAACTGGGATCTGCAGCTTTTCTTGGGGCTCTGTTCACGTCAGTGCCCGAGAAAAAGAGAAATGCAAAGGTTGAGTGGAAAAAGCGCACAATCCCTTCAGTAGTCCCAATGTAATGGGATAATGTTTGGTCTGAAGCTGTATGTATATATAGATATGTATATATGTATATATATATATATATATGCATTATGTTTGCATAGTTGTGCATTAGTGGTATCAGCACACACATATACCATCAGACATAGACTAAGACACCAGCATCTCCCCTAGGCTTAACTTGAGGTATAGATCATATATTGATCTGTCACATTCTTTCCCACAATTCTACTTGCGCGATATATATTGTGCATAGCTCATTACACTAACATCATAAAAAAAGCATATGCAAATCAACAAAGGGATAATTCATAAATTGTTATCAGAATACTAATGGCCAGACATCACTAAAGTGATTGATCCCAAAGGGCAGCAGACAATTATTTATTTTTCTTATCCATTTACTCAATCCCAACAGGGTACTACCAACATTTATATCATTATCACTGAGGAAGCCGTCAGCAAAACTGTGAAACGCGTTTGATGAAGTGTATTTACACATAAATATCATCTCCAACACCTCAAAGAAAGTGGAGACATCATTTTTGTGCACCAACCTAGCAAAGTTTTTATAGGTTTTTAATCTTTTAGAGTTTGTTTTTACTTTTTATTTTTTCTTTGTTTTATCCTTTGTATATTACATACACCAAAGACGGACTACTGTGCATATTTTATATGCGGCATTCTATGAATAAAACCTGTTCATCAACCCTGGTTTCCATCTCATTGATTTGGGGTGTGTTTGAAGGATCCATGGCTGTTTAGACACTATCATTACAGCAAAACCGCAACATCAACAGATGCTAGTTTAGGTCATAAGGAATACTTTCTGTTTGTGAGTGTAATAATGGATTTTAATTGCCTATTTAAAAGGCCAATATCGGTAGGTACTTAGAATACCAAATAAATTGCATATTTTTAAAAAGCAAATAGTTTTATTTAAAATATGTAGCAAAATTGTTAGAGAAGACTTAGGCCACACCCATTGTTTTTAACACTTGAAAAAGTTGCTTTGGGGTATGCAAGCTTTCTGAAGTTGAAGATAAAACTGTTCACTGAAGCTCTTCTTTTATTGGGAGTTTTCTGCACCTGTATACTTTGATAGGTTGGATGTAACTCCTAGAGAAACAGAATAATCCCCATTCTAGAAGAACACCAAACTATTTTCAGAACACTCTTCTTCAACGTGGAGTGTTCTTCTACAATGGGGAATGTTCTGCTCCTGTAGGAGTAACATCCAACCTATCAAAGTACATGAGCAGACAACTACCACTAAAAGGAGAGATTAATTGACTAATATATGCACAAATAAAGCCATTTACAATGATTAAAGCATATTTGTATATGCATGACAGAAAATGTAGATCATTTGTGTACCTTTTATGGTTGGGAAACTACCTTTAATATCAGACAGTGGTGCCCTTCTAAACATTTTTTACTTTTCAGCTGTTGTGGTTTTAGTTTGATATGTAACTATGAGGCATTGCTTTCATTTTATTTGTAGAGATATTAATAAACATGATTTAGCCTCACAGTATTATATCAGGAAAACTGTAGTATAAACATCTTTCTGAGTTATTGAACAGATTTGGTTTAATCTGTAAGGTGTGTGAGAAAAATAAATCACTGTAAAAAGATATCATACACAGCAGGCAATAGTATATTACTTGGCACTTGGTATATTCTAAGACAGCAGATCAGCAATAGATTCAACCCCTTACTAAAATTCCTATAACTTCCATAATTACACAGATGAAAACAGTTTTTAAACCTCTGTTTGATGGTCCATCTGATGATTTCAGTGGCCCATTAAACATAAATTGCAATTGAAATAACAAAAATATGACTTAGAATAAATACCTAGCTATTTTCGTTAATCATCCTTTTGCTCTTACTACTTGTCATGACCAGAATATAGATTTGTATTTTGGGAAGTTCATAATGGCCTTACTGAATACTAGTTAAAAGTATATGTAAGTTTCCTGGATTATGAATGCATCTGATACCAAAATAAACATTTACAAACTCACCCTGATGTTTGCTAAATCTTTTCAGTTAGCAAGCTGAGGCTTTTGTTAGTTGACACCCCTGAAAATCCCTGCTAAAATTATAATCCGTTTTTTGCCAATCAGGAGAAAGCAGAGTTTGGCTGTGCTGCAAAGCAGCCTGGGATATGTAGTCTCTATCTCTCTCTATCCTTGTGTTGTGAGCCCAGACTCCACCCAACCACATGATTCCATCCTGCAGCAAGTACTTCCTTTGAAAGGTCAAACTTTGTATCTGCTACTTTCTTGTGTGTACTTGGTTATGTAGCTCCCTGTGTGTGTGCAAAGCTAGATTTTTCTTTTCTGTCTATAACTTTGTAAGTACACTGAATGTATCTATATAATACATATTTTTCTGATAATCACTGCCTGTTTCTTACCAAACATTTGAAACTCTGGAAACGTATATATACCTTTAATCGACCAATATCAGAATATTGTAAAACACAAACGCCTGAAGCTGTATGTACAAAATAACAACCATGAGACAAATTAAGTATGGCTCTTAAGTATGGCGCTCCTCAGACTATTTAAAAGCTGTAACCTAAACTTGGATCATACTCAAATATGTATGCATTTAATCACTGCTACTACATTCTGTTTACATGTGCAAAGGCAGATAACAGAAAAGTCCAAGTTTTTATGGTTACTAAAAGCAGCATCGCTCAAAAATGGAAACAAAAATAAACCCCTTCCATCTCAGAAATATTTGGTAAAATTGCTAAAAAACATTTATTAGAGATGGATCTGAAGGAGATTGGTATCATATCAACTTCCTGGTATAAATGGAAATGATGGGATAATAATCTAGACAAGTGAGACAGACCCAGTTCTCGGTTCTCAATCAGCTTCCTTTTCTCCTTTGCTCCTGTGACCCCGATTCTCGCTGAGATTATAGAGTTTGAGATGTTTGTGGTTTATTTATTTTTTTGTGTTTGTTTTTTTGTGTTTGGATAAATGAGGGAGGGTGTGGAAATGCTTGGATTATCTTGTGATATGACTTTCTGCTAGCTTGATCTTAATTCTCGATGATCCTTTAAATATTTTTAATGTAATTTAATAGAGGACTGGCTATGCTTACAATAGAGCCTTAATCCTTTCTCCATATAATAAATATAAAGAATACAATATTTGATTTGGCAAAAGATGATTATAAAAGGAAAAGGTATCTAAATGAGATATGATTGTGTAGGAGGCAATTGTATTTAACGTGGCATTGCTTTGTATGTTGCTTTATTGTGATGTATATTAATATTTTAAATAAAAAATAAAGAATTAAAAAACAAAAAAAAATGAATGGAAACAACATACTGGTTTACTTAATACACTTTAAGAATGAAATATCTCAGAAATGTATCTCCAATTTTTTGTAGGAATAAATGCTGGTGTCAAGTCATGATTTGATTTTAAATTCTGCTTTGCATGAGCAAGTGTTAGGCAAACCATGGTCAGAAGCAGAGAGCAAATAGTCATGCATACAGGGGTGGATCTACCAGTGGTGCAGGTAATAAAGGGCACCAGGGCCCTCCTCTTGAGTTTTTTCTGGAGTCTAGGTGCCCCCTTGGGCCCCCCACCCTAACCCAACACGTTACAGCCCTTCTTGCCCCCCCCCCCCCCCAGGTCCTGCATCTCCTATATTTATATATATATATATATATATATATATATATATATATATATATAATACATCCGTTGCTATGTCTAAAATTGTGAAATACAGTAAGCATATGCTTTAAAGGAGCCATGTTTAAAATGGTTTGGATTGAAAGAGTGATGGTGCATTATGTGGCCTCATTTGCATGTCCCGCCCAGTTTTCCCAGATTGCAGTGCATATACTGTGTTTCTGAGAAATTTGAGCAGGAAATAAGTTTTTAGCAACTTATTTTTAGACATTCAAGTGGAATCGCTAATGTACTATTCCTTATTTGTACTACTGTACTTTGTACGGTGGAGGGCTTCTATCACTCTTAGCCCACCATATGTGAAATTATTGCTATATATATATATATATATATATATATATATATATATATATATATAGGAAAGGGGTGTTGGTGAGTGTCGACCAGAAATGGTAATGGTCTTGGGAAGGTTTGCTGCTATAGGAAGAGGTTGTTTTTAACTGCCTCCTTATTGGTTATTTTATGGACCAATCAGCTGCATGCCCCCAGAGGCACATCGGTTATTGGTTGGTTTTAAGCTGGGCAGAGAGTTTGCATATGTTCAGGCCACAAAGATGTAAATCCTTTGTCCTGAAATTGTATATATACACTGCCTGTAACCAGAAATAAACATGCACTTCTTGGGACACATAGACAATGGTGTGTTTCATTTAGAGGGAAGGCTTCTGAGCTAAAATCACTTTGCTGCCCTGAATGTCTACTCCTTTCTTGGGAGAAAGGATTGAATACCGGGTTGGACTCTGCTGGGTAGGATTGGTCTCCTTGGCCTTTTCAAGCGCACTGAAGAAGCAAATGATAAAGGGACCCTGGGCTCCTGAGCTGATACTGATGATCCTGATTGGACAGCCAGGCACCGAGAGGAAGATAGCCTGTGAGCTGAATAGCGCTCCCTCCCTGTGATCTTCACATAGCCCTTAACAACTTCCTTGTTCATTATATTATGTTTTCTTTTATGTTCCATTTTGTTATTTGTAGCAGCCTGTTTTTATTTGTATTTATTTGATCTAATTAAAGAGACACAGAAATGCTATGATTAAAATAATCATATTAAGAGCTAGTAAAAGGGTGTGCAACATATGACTCTAGAACCAAATGTGACTATCATCAAATGGTGATTTGCCAACCCCAAACATGGGAGCATCAGTTCAACAAGTGATGGCCTTCCTTACCAGAATACAGCTATAAATTCATATGATTTTCAGTTTACATAATTTGTCTGGTTTCTCTGCAACTGACATGGCATCACCCTGCCTCATTACAAACACAAAATTAGTCAAATTGCAAATTTTAGAACTGTTCCAAAGTTTTTGAACCTATGTTATGAAAAAATGCTGTCTTTGGTAAGGCTAGGAGTACAAAGTATTGGATATATAGCTTTAGACATGCACATTATCAATAATGTATTATATATTTTTAGTTAAGAATTTACTCCAGCTATATATATAGTACCTCTTTTATACTACTGTAGCTTTTGGTTGATAATATCACAAAATTAGTCAGTTTAAAACACATACCTATTATATAACTACTAATTGACTGCCGTGGTTTTACTTACCAATACTTTCAATTCTTTTTTCAATATCAAGAAGCTTAGATACAAAGGTGATAAAAAAGGAATGTTATTTTGTTTTCAGAGGAATCAGAAAGTACTTCTGTATAAACTTAGGTACACTTAAATGACCAAGGCAGTCCCATATTTTTAATATGCTCTTGTGAAGAACTAAAATTGGTTTAAAAAAACAAAAAACATAAAAAAAATCTTTAATTTATTAACTTTTTTTAAAATATATATTGTTAAATGTTGATGAACCGGTAGTAAAATATGACACATTCTCCACATTTTCACATTGTGCTACTTATTATTTTGAAGATGTGTAGTTTTATTTATAATTTAGAAATGTTAAGGAATATACATGTCAAAGTAAATAGAATGCAACATTTTCTGTCAAGTGATCAAAAGTACATGGGCCAGAATGCCACAAAGGAGAACTGTTGGGTACAGTCTCCATTGCCATGATATCTTATGAGACATATGTAATATGATGACATCTCAAAGAGTTTTTCATTACTTTTTCTGCCAAACATGTTAAGCAATGCCAAAGTGTTGCTCTACCTAAGTATCTGAAGTTGTGAAAGACAAACATCTTTTGTTATGATGTACATAAATAAAGGCCTTGAACTAAATAGGATCGTTAAGGTACTTTAATTTAGCAAAACTAATATGTGCTGTTTAACCTGGGCTTCACATTTAAAAGTAACTTTCAATAAATAGACATATTAGCAGGGCTTTGCCACATTAAGATTTACTGTATGAGCTTAACTTATTTATTGTGTGACCACACAAGGAAAATAACTCTAATTATATTATTTTCATTACAATTATTTAAAGGGACCCATTACAATGTAGTGGCACACTACACTATGAGAACATCTGAAGTTGAAAGAAGTTAATGGGAAAATACTTCCTCCATTTTATTCCTATTTTTCTTTTCTCAGTTTGATTGTAGCTGTAGATTCAGTAAAACATATTAACTAAATGAACCTAAAACATAATAAATTAAACTGAATTAACCCTAACATTCAGGTGTGGGCAATACACTTAAATGAGTCATAGCTGATTTTGATTATTTTATCCCTAATGGGTTTGAACTCCAGATTACAATTTTATCAGTAAAGTTGTCATTGAATCTGTACTTGTTCAGCTTCCGCTTTCCATTCCAAGAGGTTATCAATTCAGCCAGTTTTAATATCATATTTTAGTGTTTATTTTGTGATATTTGTAATTTTTATACGATTGTGATTGAGTATGGGGAGATGATCCACACATCCCATATTTCTGTAAATATTGGATATGTATTGGATATGACATGAGTCATTTTTTCATTAATCATTATGAAATTTAGTTTATGTATTATTTCTTGGAGGTGAAGTTGTGGCGCATTCAATTTTTTTGCAATGTGGCTTTTTGTGGCCATAAGCGGGAATTGTAGCCATTTATTATGTCGCTTTTGTTGTAGTGGAGAATAGTCTCCCATTAGGCAAATTTCTATCGAAGGGTGTATTGTTGTCTTCAAAATGGTTTTGAAATTTTGGACGTTTAGACAGACTTTTTTGCACGATAGAACATTTTGGATTTCAGGGTCCCTGTAGAATAATATATTTTCAGCACACTCTTTTAAGTAATAATTTGAAAAATGTGTGTAGAAAATAAAGTATTTATATTATTAACTACTACATGCTGTTGTATGTAGTTATGGTTATCTCCATTGTTGCATTAGAGGACATCTGCATCATTACCTGTCTAATAAAGTTGGAAAATTCCTTGTATATTGAAATCAAACAAATTAGTTGCATTGTAAAATATGTCTAGAGAGTTGTATGTTGTGAATTACACATACATGAACTGGTGCCCTTATTCAATGTTCTGTTTTATTTAACAAGACAGATATGAGAGGTGTTATAAAATATCAATAGATCGAATGTTCTAAATCTGAACAAATGACATGATAAAGGGCAAGAGAATTTTAGAAAATCAAAAAATTAAACAAAACCTTTCTAAATTTAATTTTAACCTTTTCATGCCATTATTATTTACCATGTGGTTCCATCTCTTTTCTGATCTGAATCTGTTTGCTACTTTCTCTAGATAGAGTATATTTTTAAGAAAGGAGATTTCCTTTAGTCCCATCGAAAATACTGGCAGTTTTAGCTGCCACGTTCCCTTTTCTGCAGACAAAAATTTCCCCTGTATTCAAAGTCTCCTCCCAACTCTGCAAGTTTATCAGCAGAAATTAAAATGGTAGATTCAGCTGCAGCTTAATTACATAATAAAGGTTATAAATTAGAGGCTGTATTATTTTTGTTTTTTGTTTCTATACAATTTTGCCTGCTTTCATGTGTAGTTCTTCACAAGAGCATATCTTCTGTATATTTCAAATATAGGATTATGGTGATTCCCATCACTGCATAAAATTTCATGTAATTCATAGGGAAATAAATAATTTATTTAAACTCTTTTTACTAAAACAAAGTCCTATTCTAATTTCTAATTCATCAAATAAGCACGTTGTAAATATGAGACTTCCTTGCTCCTTTGACCACTTTCTATCCATTATGGAGTAATAAGATAAGTAATGATAAAACAATTCTTACTTCTTCACAAAGGTCTTCACATTGTGAGTCCTTCAAAAAAAGAATAACAGACATTGTTATTTGATAATATATATTTGCATGTATCATCTCAAGTAACAAAATTATTATCTCAAGTATTAAATTATTACTCCCTTTGTGTTATTATTAAAATTACTGTTTAAAAGAAGTGATTGAACTTACAAGGAAATTTTCATAGTGATCCATCTCCTAGAAGCAAATCCAAAATTAAACAAATATAAGTGTTCATAAATTCTTATAAGAGGAAATCAATTGACAGATGCAACGTTTTGACGGAGACAAATATAATTGAATGTAAGAGGAAAACAAACACATAAAAAAGCTTTATATTCTCTTCTCTGACTGCTATTTTAATTTTGGAATTATGATTGGTTAAAAGTTTAACCAATCAGAAAAGGAATTGTTGACCAATAACATACTTTGGCTCTATAAGAAACGTAAAAGTGTGTAGTACAAGAAGTCTACTGGAATATACCACCATGGAAATCAACTTAAATAAATTCTGTCATCCTAAAACAAATTCCATTCTTTATTAAAGAGATACAAGGGTATATAATAATGTGGCACAATGTGTTTCCTTTTTTCAAATGATGCTCTCAAAGCAGAAAAAAATGATTCAAATATTTATCTGATCTGCGGACTCACCTGTGTCAGCCAATGAGCAGTAATATAGATGAATGATTCAAACTTGTCTGCCAATTACATGTGCTCTGTGCATATCCTATTAGTTTCAATAAAGCTTAAACAGGTTTACTTAATACTTTTTCATACAAGACAACTTTGGTAACCATGTCCGTTTAAGAGCATCAAATAAGCAGTATCTACCTACCATTACATTTTTGTTTTCTAAAATAAATAATTTTGAGATATATACCATTGTCTATACATGGCTATACATAATATATTTTTTGTTCTATAATTTACTAATTGGCTTTGTTGTGGCAAAAAATGATCTACCCCTGTGAAATGCAGTTGGATCTCCTCCTAAATGAATCAATCACACTGAAAAGATAGCATGGAGCCACACCGAGGTAGCTGTGTATAACTCAAGAATGGTTTAGTTTAGAAAAATGGCTAGTACTGTGTACATAATTCTATGAGCAATGTGTTTTTAAGATGACAGTATCCTTGTGTCATGATCAGGAGGGACTTTGGGGATTGTTGAAAAATGTGGGTGTCACGACCGCCAGCTTTGGGGGACCATGCTCACCCCAAATCTCTCTCTCTCTCTACAGTCGCAACTTTTTTTTTCAGATCTCGACACCAGCAGACAGCATCATTACTGCAGAGACAGGCACCATCAGACCCCTTGTCTTAGAATCTAAGCATCAAACACCATGTACCTTTGATTAGTACAAGCAGACTCTGATACAACCATTCTTTAGTGTGTCCAAAGTCAGACTGGCCACTTCTTTATTGTTACAGAGATATATCAAAACACAGAAGAATGACACAAAACACCAAAGACCTTCCCCCAGTTCTAGCCCATCCTCCTAGGCAAATAGCTTGCTATCCCCCCTCACCCACATGATTTCCAGGTGTATAGAGGGGTCTGGCTTTCTTCTAATTACACATTCTCTCTCCTCTTACAGAGCCATAAAACTAGCTTCCCCCATATGAATAAAGCCAGAGCCTTCACACGTGGCCGATTGCAGGGCCATAAAAATTCTTTAGAAGATTAATCCTTTGTCACATAAGTGACTGCAGTATTTTTCAGATAATTCTAGTATCCTAGGGCCTACTTCTATCGCAGATGCATTATTACAGTGCATATAACATGATTTAGTAACCACCAAATGAATTATTGTGGTCCATACTACACACAAAAACAATCAAGTCAGTCCTCACAACGATTCAGGTCTGTTGTAATAGTTCTTGACATTAACACCCAGTGTGCCAGCATTCCAAATAGCAGAGTTACTTGTGGGTTGCAGAGGGTCCAATAATGACCCCAAATCGTTCATGACAGTGGGCCCTGGACAAACATGGACTGGTATTTCCCTGTTGGCATTAGGTGGCCAATATTGCCAGGGGTATGATTGTAATGTTAAATACGAGAATCCCCATAGCGTGTTTAGTATTTAAATGCTGCATTTTTCCCAGGGAGTTTAATAAAAAATGTATTACCTGGGTCTCTGAGGAAAGACAGATCCAGTTATGTGGTTACCTGATTATGAAATTGAACATTTCCAGCAGTTTAAGTGTTGGCTCTATACAGGAAGGTATGGGGGAGATGCACAATATCACCCCCGACCATTTGGCCTCCCCCTGCCAGAGGAGAGACTAACATGACACAGACATGTCAATTATCTCTTCTTAGGTAACTGGAGATCAAAGGGTCTAACAGTTTAGAGAAAGTTGACAAAGCAAGGGGGCAAAGGTGATTAGCAGATGCCCCCTGGCATATACAGAATGGCAGGAAAAGAGATGTTGTTTATCCTTAATAGAGGTGGGGGAAAAGAGAGCTTGGGGAGTGGCTAAGAGAATGTTTTTGTTTGTCACGTGATAAAAACGAGTTGCCCTTGCTACTAAAGAGTGTTCCGTCTATATATACATAATTTAAGTGTATTATTAATTGTGAGGAAGAGATAACCATATGCATTAGGGTTATTAATGCTGCATCTGATTGACTAGAGTTACAGTCAGTAACTCTGCAGTCATGCTATTTTTGCTCCGGTGTTTCCTTGATCCTGTGTGGCGATTAAATGCTGGTCTGGGTGTATCCCTGCTTTCAGGGATATCTACAATAAACTACACGAGACACTGGGTGGGTCTGAACCAGGTTCTGGCCAAGCTGAATTGAAGTAGAGTAGTGGTTGTGACCCCTTGATTTAAAGTGATTGCAACTTTGTGAATCTTGGCGATATCTTAAAACTATATATCATCTTGTTATTACATATACTTTGGCTAACATATGACCTTATAAAATCATTTTATTCCAAAATGAAAAGAAAAGGGTCACAGATATAGTTTTAAAATGCAAATCTGCAGAAATGAACTGTGAAAATAATTTCTGAACTGACATTGAGTTGAAATTATTTATGAATAAGCTAAAAATAACGGTACACTGTTTAGATACAATGTAGCTGTTTAGAACCGAAACTCCTCATAGTCTGTACATATGAGGGGATGGTGTTATTAGTGGTAAAATACTGATGAGCCAACAATGAACAATAGGTCAATCTGTTTGTCTATTTTATCTTCCTTAAGTTGTATGCACATATTATGATTAAAACATCACTGTAGTGACATCTGATTATCAATACAATTAATGTTTAAAGCAAAAAGTCCAATATAGCGTTATAAATTTAATCTCTAAATTTTGCATGTCAGGGATTTTCCACTACCTCATTAAGTGTCCTGGAGGTGGGAGAGGATCTGCCCAGGAGGTTGTCCCAAATGGTTATTCTACACATCTAGAAAAAAAATCAGTTAAAGACTATCAGGACAGCCTCATTGGCAAATCCTCTCTAAACCTGGATATCTAACAAGGGTAGAAAGAAAGATTTGAACTCCAAATCAAGTGTAAATGTTAAAAGAAACATTTAAATTATGTTCTTAAACTTCTGATTTTATTTCTTTATTGTAAGAGCACAACAGTACTATAAGCCGATTACAAGTCACACATAACACAACCCCCTCCTATGTACAATGGGGTGGTATTGGTAAAGGTTTTCTTTATCCCAATGAGTACCATTGTTTTATAAACATACATATATATATATATATATATTACATTTATAGATTATAATATATTTTATCAATACACATATTACTATATCCATATAAGCATGGTGATCCTGACAGGACATTTCTAAATACAAAAGATCATATATAATCTTTCTGTTACATTTTTATAAAGTGGATACAATTTTAAATAAGGTATTGAAAATCATGGTCTGGATATGGTTCACAATCCATTTTTTTTTTACTTGTATACACTTTATCCAAAAGATAGATTGCTTTGATCAATTAAATGTATTCAAATCCCTTATTATGTACAAAATCTATTTAGATTGTCGTATCCTTTTTTTTAATTTTTTTTATCAAATCATTTTTATTAATTTTACATTTAAAGAAAAAAAAAACATACAGTGCCTTGTATTCACCCCCCTTGGCATTTTTCGTGTTTTGTTGCCTCACAACCTGGAATTAACATGGATTGTTTGAGGTTTTGCATCATTTAATTTACAGAAGTTGCCCAAAACTTTGAAGATGTTTTTATTTTTGATTTTTATTGTAAAGCAGACAACAAATAGGGAAAATAACAGAAAAAGTCAATGTGCATAACTATTCACCCCCCTAAAGTCAATACTTTGTAGAGCCAGCCACCTTTTGCGGCAATCACAGCTCCAAGTCGCTTTGGATAAGTCTCTATGAGCTTGCCACGTGTTACCACTGGGATTTTTGCCCATGCAAAACTGCTCCAGCTCCTTCAAGTTGGATGGTTGGCACTTGTGAACAGCAATATTTAAGTCTGACCACAGATTTTCTATTGGATTGAGGTCTGGGCTTTGACTAGGCCATTCCAACACATTTACATGTTTCCCCTTAAACCACTCAAGTGTTGCTTTAGCAGTGTATTTGGGGTCATTATCCTGCTGGAAGGTGAACCTCTGTCCTAGCCTCAAATCACGCACAGAGTGATACAGGTTTTGCTCAAGAATATCCCTGTATTTAGCACCATCCATCTTTCCCTCAACTCTGACCAGTTTCCCAGTCCAGGCTGCTGGAAAACATCCCCACAGCATGATGCTGCCACCACCATGTGTTTGGATATTTATTTATAACCTAACCCTGACTTGAACTTCTCAACAACATTGTCCCTTACTTGTATGGAGAGTTCGTTGGTCTTCATGGCAGTGTTTGGTTTGTGGTGCCTCTTGCCTAGGTTTTGCAGCCTCTGGGGCCTTTCAAAAAAGGTGTGTGTATGTAATGACTTCTGAAGGTAATTAATTGAACCAGAGCTTTTTATGGGCTTCATAACAAAAGGGGTGAATACATACGCACATGCCAATTTTCTGTTTTCTATTTCTAAAAAATTGTTTTTTGTATATATTTTTCTCATTTCACTTCACCAACTGAGACTATTGTGTTCTGATCCATTACATAAAATTCAGATTAACAAAACATTGAACTTAAGGCTGTAATGTAACAAAACACATAAAAAGTCAAGGGGGTGAATACTTTTGCAAGGCACTGCAACATAACAAAATAAAAAATAAAAAAACATATAAAATATATAGCTATATCCTTCGTAATCCGATCTAATATATTTATAGTTTGAACTCTAGTTTTCATTTAAATAATATTTACATAATATACATATTGAAGTTTTATACAAATCCAAGACAGTGAACAAAATTTGTGATTACTAATTATAGGTATTTTATAAAATTAAATGAATTTGGGACATCAGACAAATTCTCCTTAGCACCTTACTCTGAATTATTCAGTTTATAAGTGGCTTGAATCAATTTCTATCATAGGTTTATGTCTTATTTAAATACTCTTTTCCCATAGTTTCCATTTAAATATAGACCATTTTGATATTTCAACTTCAGACAATTCTTTTTCTATTTCATAGTTTTTTTGTACCTCTAATTTTATCTCATACCAAGATGGAATATTTGAACACTTCCATTTACGTGCATAAAGCAACTTAACTGAACTTACTATCTGAACTATGCATGATTTAGTAGCTATTGATAGACATTGTGGAAACATATGAAACAATGCCATTTCCGTTGTTGGTCATACAGTAGAATCTACTAAGAGATTTCAGTTGACCATTGTTGCCACATTGTTTGTATTTTTGGATATTTCCACCAAATGTTAAAATTTGTACAGTTTCTCCAATAAAGATCGTTATTTGTTCCTCTTGAAAATTAGCTATTTTACAAGGAGTCAAGTACCAATTATTTAACATTTTAAAGTACACTTCTCTCAAAGTTAAATTCTTAATATAATTTTCAGTGAATTCCATTGCTTTGAACCATGTATCATTAGGCCACTTATTTCCTATATCCTTCTCCCACTGAAGCATATTGGAAATGTTGTTCTCTTCGAGGTGTATTTGAAGTATAAGATTTAGAAACCAAATGCTGGTTCGTTTTACCCAAATAAAGACTTTCAAAAGCTGTATAAATAAATATTTTAATCTGTGGTAAACTAACCACAGATCCCTCAGAAGGTAAATTTTCCTTTGAAATTCTTTGAATGATGCAAAAGCCTCATTAAAATATAAATCTCCCACATACTTAATATTACCTTGAAACCAAGGATTTCAATTGTTGATTCCAAGATCCTCAATTACTAACAAACTTGGAGTGAAAGGGCTAGGGAATGGTAAAAGGTTCCATTTATTATTTAGTTAAATCCAATATGGATACAATTTTCCTAATGTTATAGAGCTTTTCTTTATTATATCTTTATATTTTTTGGGGGACCAGACCAATTAATTTATTTTACCCTTCAATACATTTTGATTTCATATCTGATAACATCCGCTATTACTATTCTCTTTAACCCAACTGATGACATGAGATATCATTGTGGCATCCTGATGTATTTTTATGATAGGAAATGCTAATCCACATCTATTAAATCTTCTAGAAATAAACAATAGTTTAATGGTAGGTCTTTTTTCATCGTACATAAATGTATTAATTAATATTTGGAATCGATTAATCCAGTATCGGGGTAGGGGAATCTGGATGCATCGGGTAAAGTAATTAATTTGGGGAAGAATAGTCATCCTTATTTCTCCTATTTTCCCTGACAATAGTAGGTCTCTGATCTTATCATATAATTTTCCATAATTTATCAGAAAAATCCGATCTATATCGAGATTAAAAATAATGCCTTCATGTGTAACTGAATTTTTAGTCCAGTTAAAGGGAAAAAAAATGTAAGTCGACAGTCTGCTCCTGTAGAATTTTCATTAATATAATATCAGTTTTTAATATATTCAGTTTATAGTAAGAGACTAGACTGTAATTATCAATTATTTGTTGTAAAATATTCAATGAACTCATTGAATCAGTTAACATTAATATAATCATCAGCATAGAGCATGATCTTATGCTCTTCCTGACCTACTTTTATTCCCTTTATATCTCTTCTACGTCTAATCATTTCTGCCAATGGTTCAATTAGCAAGTCAAAGATTATGGGTGACAGGTGACACCCTTGTCTAGTGCCATTGGCAATTGCAAATGTATCTCATTTAAAGCATAGGCCAACGAGGCCTAAGGCTGATGGGAAATCATACAAGGCCTTTAGTGCCTTAGCAGCAAATTCACCAAAGACATACTTTAATAAGGTTAATTGCATGAAATCCTGTCTGACTCTGTTGAAGGCTTTCTCTGCATCAAGTGACACAGTAATAAAGGAAATATTATTATTCCTAGCAAAGGACATTAGGCGCAACAACTTATTTGTATTACTGGTACCTTGTCTTTCTGCAATAAAGCCTACCTGATCTTTTTTAATCAACTGATCCATAACTTAATTTAGTCTGATTAATAAAATGTTGGCATATAACTTCATGTCAGTATTTAATAAGGATATTGGACGACAATTTTTACATTCTGTAGGATCTTTTTCCGGTTTAATTAATAATTGTCACATTTAGCATCTCTTGAGGAGAACTACCCTCTTGTTTTATTTAGTCAAATACATTTTTAAGATGTCTAATCAAATGTGGTTGAAATACCCTATAATACTGATTTACAATCCCATCAGAGCCTGGGGCTGTATGCTTTTTCAATTTAGAGATAGCAAATTTAATTTCATCTTCTGAAAACCTTTGATTTATATTGTCCTGTACTTGGATCGATAATTTAGGCAAACCAATTTGTTCCAAGAATGTATTAATTTCCAAACTAGACAGTTTTCCAACTTCCTTTTTTCCAAATTATATAGACTTTCATAATACTTAGAAAAGGCATTACCTATATCCCTCGGTTTTGAGAGGAGGTTGCCTCTTTTATCTCTTATCATCTCAATTTTGTTACTACACGTTCTCTTACAACATTTTACCTATTTTATTACCATGGATATGTATTTTTTTTTCATAGGACCCACGGAGATTTATCCGCTTTTTCTTGAACAACTTTTTTTATTCCTAATTGTATGTTTCGAATCTTGTCTATATTTTCTCTAGAAGGAGTTAATTAATACTGTTTCTCTTCCAAATGTAATTCAATATACAAATTTCTCAACGATCTGCCTTTATTTTTATTTTGTTGTGCTTGTAATTTTATAAACAATCCCCTAATGTATGCTTTATGAGTATTCCACAGGAGAGCTTTCGACTTTCGAATTTTCATTACTTACAAAAAATTGTTTCAAATCATCTTCTATTATTTCTTTATTGACAATCCCCTTAATTAAGGATATGTCAATTTTTCAAGGTTTTATCAAATTTCTAGGCTGTTTCTAATATTAACTTCACCATACCAGGATCTGCCCATGAAATCAAACCAATTTCCACTGCTATTATATTCCCCAAAGTTTCTCTGTTAACAAAAAAATAATCGAGTCATGAATAGGATTGATATCTATGAGAATAAAAAGTACAATCTCTTTCTTGTCGATGTAATACTCTCCATGAGACATATAAATTTAAATTTGTCATTTTATTATAAAAAGCTTTAGAGTTTCATATATTTTGATGATCCAATTTTGAATTCTTGGATGATTTTCTATCCAAATCTACATTTAGGCACATATTGAAATCACCACATATCATTAAAGAGCATTGAGTATATTTCATAAATTGAATCTGTCCTTTATTAGGGGCATACACATTAAGAATTGTATATTTTACTTTATCAATCTTTCCTGAACAAATAACAAATATGCCTTCCAAATCTGTCTGAACAAAATCAATCTCTAAAATCAATTGTTTATTAAATAGAATTATAGTACCTCTTGATTTCTTAGAAAAAGTAGAATTATAAGTTGTAGTGTATATTCTATCAATATATATTGGAATATATTACGATATTGCCAATGTGTTTCTTGAAGAAACAAAATGTCTACTTTTTCTTTATAAAAGAGATGGAAAACTGATTTTCTTTTGGCCGGATGATTCAAGGCTTGTACATTTTGTGAAATCATTTTCAGAGTAATAAAACTTTATGGAGGATATTCTATTAAATTTCTATTACTGTAAAGGTACAAAAAGAGTCTGTTCAGTGTCCACCACATACAGCATATAAAATACAAATACATTTTTTTAACCATAAAATGTCTATGTACAAAATTAGGGATTTTATTTTGTTCCATCCGAACTCTCTGCCAACTCCTGAAAAAACAGGATTGTTCGAAGTTCAAATCAGAACGAAGCATCACATTAATTCAATTGAACATCTCAGCGTCCAAAATACCCCTGGATATTTTATACCCTAAAGAGATATTAGACTCTAGCTATGAATTTATAGATTGTCATATCCTATACTATTGTCTTTTTATATTCTATAATCTAAGTGGTTTTATATTACTCCAGTATATTTTATATATTTATATATTATATATATATATATATATATATATATATATATATATATATATATATATATATATATATATATATATATATATATATTATATTCTGTTTGCTATGTGGGATTTTAGACCTGATTTTGCTATGTTTTTATGAATATGTCATATCACTGAGTGCTAATACCAAATATATTCTGTGGAATATATATTCAATTTTTATACAAGTTTTTTAAGATTTTATATATTTCTCACAGATTTTATATTGTGATTTATCTGAATATAAATTGTTATCACGTATTTTAATACATACAGTAGTTTATTTCTTGATTTACTATTGTTATAAACGTTGTGCTGCATAAAGTGTATACTTGTCTATAAATTAATAGTGAACCCAATAAAATGTATTATTCTAGATATTGTAATATTTTTGTAATATCCTAATTGCATGTCAACCCTTAGACTTGATAAAAAACTAGATTAGCAACTAGCAGTAAAACAAAGATGTATTGTATTTTAATTGGTTATGTTTGCCTGCATTTGGCTTTGCAGGGAATGAGGCAGGTAAAAACTCCTATAAGGACAGCTTCCTGGGCAGATCCTCTCCCACTCCATGGATATCTGAGAGGGGATGGGGATAAGTATGTCTATAACAGGTTAAAAAACTTGTTTCCTGCTCTAAATTCTGAGAAATACAGTTAATATACTGAATGAAATAGTACATTTGTGTTCACATCTGAAAGTCTAAAATAAGTTAAAAAAAACAATTTCCTGCTCAAAATCTCAGAGAAATACAGTTATTGCTCTGCATTCTAGGAACTTGGGAAGGGACATGCAAAGGAGTCCACTATGAATTTTCACTCTTTACTCCAATATCACGGTATACATGGCTCTTTTTAGGCATATGCCTTCTATATTACACAGCTTTAAAGAATAGCATATTATGGTTTATGCACAAGTTAGGAGACAAACCCACAGACTGCTCTTTTGATTTTAAATGGATCTTATCAGTGTGGGACTGGTACCTAACTTGTGCTATGGATTTTGTGGGAAGGCTATTAACCACATCATCATTTAGAATATAGTGGGCACAGAGGACACCGTACAGAGCATAGTAATTAAATAGTACATTTGTGTTCACATTTCAACATCTAAAATAAAATAAAAAATATAACCTATATATATATATATATATATATATATATATATATATATATATATTCAGTGGCAGAGCTAGAGAATGGAGGGCTCGGATGCAAAAAAAAAATGTTGGTTGACCCCCCTTCGTAGGATGTAAAAAATATTTTGCCCTGGGACCAAATCAAATCAATCAATGGTCCTGCCTCCTCGAAGCACCTCTGCCTGCAGCACAGCTCCAGGACGTGAGCGCTCCACTTTCCTGTGACATCCTCTATGGATATATATGTACACACATATATACACATATATAAACATCACCCTCACACAGCAGCCCTCGTAGCATTCATCCCTACATAGCACCCACTCCTTTTTAGCATCGATCCCCTCTCAGCATTCATCCCCACACAGCAAACAACCACTCTCAGCACCCATCTCACATAGCATCCATGTCTATCTCCTTTGCTCCTTCTCAGAGAATCCATCTTCCTGTACTTTGCAGCTCATGCTCTCTTCCCTTCTTCCCTGATACACATCCCCAGCATGTTGAACTGCTTCACACTTCCGCCTGTTGGAGCTTCAGTAGAAATGCTCTTTTTTTAAACAGGCACACACCAATTTAATGCTGGGGGTGTGCGTGGTCAACGAGGCACAGAGTGGTCCCAAGGGGGTTCCAGTGGGACCTTGGCAGATTGGGCCAGGGTGAAACCTCAGGGCTGGCCCAACACTCCAGATTTAAATTATACAACACTGGCCCTCCACCAGAGGAGGGCCTTGGTGCACTGCACCATCTGCACCATGGATAGATCCACCCTGTATATACTAAAGCATATCGAATAGATAAGCCAAAATATAGCAAACCTTCTTAAATAGCTCTCCTCCTACCTGACTGTGAAGCGATTGGCATTATTTTCCCAAAATATGTGTATTTTATAGGTTAGAATTGTAGTAGATGGTAACAGAGGAGGCATTTGAAATTTTCTTATATCTATGCCAAATATAAAAAATATTCTCAAAACAATGTTGCTATGGCATCCTTAGAACTTTCCCAACTATACCTCACAAGTAGCATTTGTCACTGGAGCTCCAGTGTTATATAGACAATATGCCTTAATTGGATAAGGCAGTAATTATGGAACTTATTAGTAAGGTGTGAGTTTTCTGAGTGAAGCTTTGTGTAAGCCTTATCTGCATACTAAAAATGGAATCTGCTTCTGGATTGCTATCTTGTCGTGGTGAAAGGGTTTGTGTACTTCAATGACAATGTAAGCTATACCATGTAGGGTTACCCAAGATGGGCAGGTTACAGCGATGAGGTCAGATAAATAGTGGTCCACTGGAGAAGGAACTGGTAACCCACTCCAGTATCTTTGCCAAGTATACGTTATGGATAGGCATGACCAGGGACAAGGATGTACTTGGCATGCTGAGGTCCATATGGTCACGGAGAGTGGGACACGACTGAACGATTGAACACTTGTTATAGATATAAGAAAGTAATTTACTGAAGAATAATCATTTAAATCTTTTCACTCTATGCAGTGTAAACAGATACAATTTACACAAGTTAAAGGGCCACTGTAGTTCCAAACTTTCTGTTGTTTTTTAAAAGAGTGTGGAGAATTTAAAGAAACCTGTTTTGTAAAACTACATTTAAAAATAGGCACCATGTTTTAGAATGTAAAAAATTGAATAATACAGCCTTTAATGTATTTGTAATTACAGTGGATATAAAAAGTCTACACACCCCTGTTAAAATGTCAGGTTTCTGTGCTGTAAAAAAAATTAGACAAAGATAAATCATTTCAGAACTTTTTCCACCTTTAATGTGACCTATAAACTGTACAACTCAATTGAAAAACAAACTGAAATCTTTTAGGTAGAGGAAAGAAAAAATATAAAAATAAAATAATATGGATACATAAGTATGCACACCCTTAAACTAATACTTTGTTGAAGCACCTTTTGATTTTATTACAGCACTCAGTATTTTTGGTTATGAGTCTATCAGCATGGCACATTTTGACTTGGCAAGATTTGCCCACTCTTCTTTGCATCAACACTCCAAATCTGTCAGATTGCGAGGGCATCTCCTGTGCACAGCCCTCTTCAGATAACCCCACAGATTTTCAATCGGATTCAGGTCTGGGCTCTGGCTGGGCCATTCCAAAATTTTAATCTTCCTCTGGTGAAGCCATTTGGATGTATGCTTTGGGTCATTGTCATGCTGAAAGATGAAGTTTGAAGCCTGAAGGTTTTGTGCAAATATTGACTGGTATTTGGAACTCTTCATAATTCCCTCTATCTTAACTAAGGCCCCAGTTCCAGCTGAAGAAAAACAGTCCTAAAGCATGACGCTGCCACCACCATGCTTCAATGTGGGTATGATGTTCTTTTGGTGATGTGCAGTGTTGTTTTTGCGCCAAACATATCTTTTGGAATTATGGCCAAAAAGTTCAAACTTGGTTTCATCAGATCATAACACTTTTTCCCACATGGTTTTGGGAGACTTCAGATGTGTTTTTGCTAAATGTAGCCTGGCTTGGATGTTTTTCTTCGTAAAAAAAGGCTTTCGTCTTGCCACTCTACCCCATAGCCCAGACATATGAAGAATACAGGAGATTGTTGTCAAATGTACCACACAGCCAGTACTTGCCAGATATTCCTGCAGCTCCTTTAATGTTGCTGTAGGCATCTTGGTAGCCTCCCAGACCAGTTTTCTTCTCGTCTTTTCATCAATTTTGGAGGTAGCTCCCGTTCTTGGTAATGTCACAGTTGTGCCATATTTTCTCCACTTGATGATGACTGTCTTCACTGTGTTCCATGGTATATCTAATGCCTTGGAAATTCTTTTGTACCCTTTGGAAGCTCTCTGTGGACTTTTGTTGTGGGATGCAACTAAGAAAATTTCAGGAAAGATCAACTAGAGCAGCTGAACTTTTTGGGGGGGTTAATCAGAGGCACTTTAAATGATGGCAGGTGTATGCTGACTCCTATTTAACACAATTTGGAATGTGATTGCTTAATTCTGAACACAGCTACATCCTCAGTTATAAGAGGATGTGCAGACTTATGCAACCACATTATTTTTTTTATTTTTTTTTCTTCCACCTAAAAGATTTCAGTTTGTTTTTCAATTGAGTTGTACAGTTTATAGGTCACATTAAAGGTGGAAAAAGTTCTGAAATGATTTATCTTTGTCTCATTTTTTTACAGCACAGAAACCTGACATTTTAACAGGGGTGTGTAGACTTTTTATATCCACTGTATGCTGCTTTGGTGTCTACCATTTTAACTTCCAGTGAGCTACTTCCTGAAGGGGGAGATTCTGAATACACAAGAAGATTGTATCCGTACAATGAGAAATTGGCATACCCATGGGGTCTAATAGAATGCACATTAGTTTACAAGAGCACAACATGCTGAGACAAAACCGGCATGAAGCAAGCTTATTAAAGAAAATGGAAGGCTACATGAAAGAATAATTGCATAGAATAGTGAAAGTTGTGCCTAAAAATATTTTGCTCATTAAGTTTTCTTACTCAAAATATCATACAGAAAAATTCACTATTATGGTCCCTTAACTATATTATCTGGTGGCACGACTTTATCGCGCCTGAGTACTGCGCAGCGGCGCATGCGTGTGCACGCATGTGCTCCAAATAAAAGCATGCCCGTGAAAAAGCGGGCCCCAACATCTGCGAGCATCACATCTCAAGCATCCCTCCCACTCAGTGCCCGCATTGGTACAGTGACAGAATATATAGGGAGACGTGGAGAATTGCATATACCCTGACACATTGACGTCAGGTGAATATTCTGCACAGCCAGTTACGGGGCACGCTTTTGTTTGGGGTGCATGGGTGCACGCGCATGCGTCGCCGCACATGACTCAGGCGCGCTGAAATCAGGGTGCCATATTATCTAATCTAATTTTGCACTATAAAATATGAGGAGAAAAGCACAAGGTTGTCCATATATTTACAAGGTCTGTAAAGTCAGGATAGAGAGTGGTGTCTGCTGAGAAAGAATAAGTGATCAGTAGGGGCAATGAGGACTCCACTGGGGTGGATTGGAGATAGGAAGCAGTTCAATAAAAAAAGCTTTCAAGTTACATCGGAAGGCAAAAGCAGCTACATATACAGCCCCATTAAATTGGGGCTATGTTTTAAAACATTGCACGTAACTCCAATTTTATGGGTTACGGCTATTAAATTAGCCCCGTAACGCAGCAGGCAGATGCGGGTTAAAACTCAGCAAGGCCAAGAAAAGCCTATGTGCGAGCAATGTTTAACTGTGCGCCTTAAATCTTTTGATCTGTCAAGCCTGTGAACGCTGCTTGTTCAATATAGCTATTAAATTGCTAAGAAGTCACACGCAAGCTAGCCCATAACACGCAAATGGAGCCCAAAGCCCAACATGTGCTCGAGAGCATCCGCAAGGGGGATAAAGTCCAATAAGTAGCACTTGTAATGCAAATAAAAACACACTACTGTAAATTTATTAAAAGGGAAAGTGTTGTTAGGTCTTAGAATTAATAGCACAACATTCTCAAGCCCGCAAATTGGCCCCAAAAAAGACTTCATTTCATGTATATATTCTGTGTTATATCGATCCCCACAATCAATGTGTTAAGACATATACTGCAACTCGCATGTAATAGAATATCATATTTACGGCTTTATTAATATTGCATCAATCTGGAATGTGGGTCCGATCGCAAACTGTAGGACTTTGAAATCTACCCTCCCCTTTTTCAGTGACATAACACTAACAATCTCTTTTTCCATTGGCTCTGTCTAAACCCATAATTATGATCTACACTAATAGATTGGCCGCAAATCCATCGTTCTACGAACAAACTACGATTTTCGCCTCAAACCCGTAGCTCGCAGTCCCTTCCAATTTAATAGCAACGTAACTCTGCCAAATTTCGAGCCCGCAGCACTTACATGCTTCATGTTGGTCATACGGGGTTCTAATTTAATGTGGCTAATTATAATGGCTTAATTTGAGGAATTAACATGAACCCCTAGCACCTAAACACTGAATGTGCTTAAGCGTAGGACTTAGCTGATGAGCGTCGAAGGCGCTCATTGCTGCAAGCCTCGCAAAGCGAGGAGAGCCATTAAAATACGAGACGCGGGACTTAGAAAATTAAAATTAAGAGACGCGGGACTTAGAAAAAACAAAGATATGAGATGCAAAAATTTACGAGATTAGTGGCCGAACAAAAAAACAGAAAACCACACCAAATACACCCCAAAAAGATTACAAAAACATCACAGACAGCATGAGACAACAGCCAGGATGTCTGTGAGTGAGGTGGAACGCGAATTTAACTCGATTTAGATGATTTTTGCCACACGAAAATCGACCTAAGTGAGGAAAAAAATGGCCACCAAAAAAAATGGAAATGAGGCTACACGACCCCGAACCGCCCAAAACACTTCAAAATGCGTAGCACTTTACACATCACACTACGACCTACAAGATACACTATTACAAAAGCTGGAAAATGCTCACGAGACGCGTACCACATTAATAACATTACGACTATACGATGCAGCTTTACACAATAAACCAACGGCTTTACCTCGCGCACACAGCCTATTTAGAATGCACACTTGGAACATTCATTATACTTTATAAGCAGGGCACTAACACTCACAATGTATGCAGACGGAAAATACAGATTGTTAGCTCTTCAACCTACTGCTCACTGCATATATCAATTATAAATAATTAAATTATATTCATTTATTGCATAAATAATTAATTCTTAATTAATTAATGGAATAAATCATTAATTATTACTTAACTACATATACATAGAAATATATATCTCTCTCAGAGGACCAAAAGTACACGACATGAAAGCCTCACAATGAGCGCCAAAGGTCCTGAGGCTTGCAATGAGAACCGAAGGCACTCATTGCGAGGGATGCGATGAACGCTGAAGGCGCTCAAGCCTCGCAATGATTACCGATGGTCCTCACAGTACATTCCCATGGCTTCAAATTTTATTGCCCAGTCATCTTGTGACGGGCAAGTCGCTAGTACTAGTATATATAATGGTGTTTTGTGTATATAATAATAAAATAAATAATAGATTGATAAAGTAATATACTTTACCTATTTTGAAGTAATATATTGGCGGATTTAGCGTCCTTCGTTTTCTATGTTGTGCGACTTTTTCGGAATATCCGTAGCTGTTTGGTGGTGTTTTGCGTGTTTATAGTGGTGTTTTGCGTGTTTAGGGACCTTTAGCTTCGTTTTCGTTTTGTTCGGCGGCCATTTTTTCTCTAAACTCCGAATTTTGTGCTTAAATCGAGGTGTAACTTCACTTGCAGAGGTCCTGGGTGCACCCCCCCCCCCCTTGCTGTGAGTAACCTTTTTATGTGTTTTTATTTATTGTGTTTGTAATGTTTTTGGGGTCGCGCGGGTTGCGTCCTTGTTTTTTAATCTCGTAGGTGTTTGGTGGTGTTTTGCGTCTTTAGACTGCTGTAGCCTCGTTTTCGTTTTTTTCGGCGGCCATTTTTTCTCTCGCTTAGAGAATTTTTTAGTGTCAAAACTCTTTTAATTTGAGTTAAATTGAGGTGTAACTTTAGTTTTCGAGGCCCTGGATGCTCCCTCTTCCTGTAAGTAAGCTTTTTATGTATTTGTTGTGTGTATTTGTTGTATTTTTCATGTTCTCATGTGCGCGTGTTGCGTCCCATCTTTGCGAGGTCGTAATGGGTCGTAACGTGTCTCGTATTTTCCTTGCGTAACAACGTACATTTTGCGAGGGTCGCAGTTGCTGGCAAGGAGTGCCTTCGGCGCTCCTTGACAGCAACTGCGGCCCTCGCTTCACGAGGGTTGCAGGCTCGCTGCGTGGGCCGCAAGCGTTAGCAACGGCTCGCATGCTCACAACTATATATGTGATACATTGAATTTTGTTAATTTTGAAAAGGACTGATAAGTTGATGCATTCTATATAATTAATGTTTAATGGTAGTAGCAGCATCATAGTTTGTTTCTGCTGCAAATAACATAAATCTTTAGTAACATTCAATAAATGAACTTTTCAAACCTTGTAACATACAATGATAACAATGCAAACACTAACATAAGATAATAACATTTAACCTGAATTTATTTTAAACTATAGTAATCTTGAATATTGAATCCAGAGGAAGGCAACTGGGCAAAAATTTATGTTTAACTTTATAAATTAGTTGAAAGTTATTTGAAAAAATAATTCCTTCCTGACTCCATTAACTGGCAATCGGATTCATCCGTGGATCAATAATCTATATATCATGTAACATTTTGAAATTTTTCAACAAACTATGATGCTGCTACTACCATTAAACATTAATTACATAGAATGCATCAACTTATCAGTCCTTTTCAAACTGAATTTTAAGATTACAAACCTGAAAGAAACATATTAAATTGTAAACAGTAAAGGTAATAAAATGCAAACTGTTTTGTGGAGCCAATCATGGCGAAAGTGACTTCCAAGACATTACATTTTTTTTTCCCGCTGAAAGTGGTTTCATTTCAAAGAGCCCAGCAGACTTTTATTTGTGTCTATGGGATTTAACCCCTGTTATTTATTTTATTTTTTTCTTTCTTTCTTTTTTGTTGGTTATTACTGTATCTTTTTTAAAATTGTATATATAGTTTTGTAAGTGAAATAGTGTTCCTCTAAAAAGAGGCCAAGTGACCTTAAATGTGTTACTTAAAATGAAACAACTATTCTCTCTGATTACAAAACCTCATAGTACACAATGTTTTTTGTAAAAATACATCCATCGTGTAGGAGATCACCCAGACTTGGGTTGTCTTCAATTGAAACTTTAATCTCATCTGGATTTGTGCACCTTGAAAAATCAACATAGATTTGTCCATGTGCAAAAATAGGTACCCACAGACTTAAAAGTTTGTCCTTGGGATTTATTGATGGTCATGGCAAATGTCATGATAACTGGATATTGTCTCCTTTGAAGGACAAAAGGCAAACCACTCTCACTTGGAGCTAAATCAATTCTTGATATAAAAACTCGTTCACCTTTATGGGTCCCAGTCATAGTTTCTGCATGTATGAAATGATAATTTAAATAGTGCACAATTTATCTGGTCCCATTACAAAGTCCTTTTTTTGGATTCATATTTCTCAAGAGCATGACAATTGCCCCTTTTTTCAATTGCAAAACATGTTGTGGCATTCCAGGTTAAAGAATTAATACATTCTATACTAAAATGCGATTCACTGTCTTTATCATCAGCCAGAACTGAATCTGCACTGTAATATTTCTTTTGTGGTGCGTTGATGAAATTACTGACTAAATGTATTCTAAAGAGCTAAGCATTAATATATTCCTAAACTAAAGGCATTGCAAAATCTCAAATATTTTTTGTTCATAATGATTACTACGAATTAATTAATAAAATAATGTACATTAATAATTAATGAATCAATGTGTAAATGTCTAAATTTATTTTTGCATTTTTTAATTAATAAATTAAAATACATTATTAATTACTTATTCAATTAATGAATATATTACAAACAGCTAAGCATGAAAGTACTGCTAAACTAAATCAAGCGTTAATTATTTTTTGCTCAATTTGTTTAAGTAATCATTTTTTTAGTTAATAATTATTAATAATTATTTATTAATGATTATTAATATAATTGTACCTTTTTGTATTTAATATTCAGCAATCAGTATCCTGAAGAGCTTACAATCTCTTTTCCGGCAGCAGAAAATGTCCAGTCAGACTGTCATCACCTGAGGAGAAAGTGGCAGTTCTCTGCCCTATAAATAGGCTGCGTGCACGAGACAAAACCGTTGGTCTATGTTTTCCGCGTTGCGTGCGCTTTTTACGTCCTTCCTATTAGTATTTTTCTACCGCGTACTTTGCTGACTGTGTTTTGCACGGTTCAGGGTCATGTAGCCTCGTTTTCATTTTTTTCAGCCGCCATTTTTTTTCTTGCTTAGGCGATTATAAAGTGACAAAACGACTTATATTCAACCTAAATCCGCGTTTCACCTCACTTCCAGACGTCTTGGCTGTTCTCCCGTGCTATCGGTGATCTTTTTGTTGTATTTTGTGTTTTATTTTTTGTGTTTTTGTTGTATTTTGGTTTGCGCGGTTCGGCCGTTAACTTCGTATTTTGTTTTCTAAGTCCCGCATCTCATATTTTTTTTCTCTAAGTCCCGCGTCTCGTATTCTTTTTCCCTAAGTCGCGCATTCGTCAACTACTTTCAGCCTAAGGAGAAACCGCATTTTGTAGTGTTTGTATGCTAAGTCCTGCGTGTTTCATTCCCTACACTGCTCGCCTCGATTCGCGAGGCTCGCAGGCAATGAGCGCCGCCTGAGTTCTCCGAGTTTAGCGGCTCAACCCGCCTGCAATGAGTGCCTTTGGCGCTCATCACCTAAGTCACATCTCATCACACTCATCGCCGAAGTGCTCACCTAAGTAGTTTTGTCACTTTATAATCGCACAAGCGCAACTCACAATTTATGAGCGTTACACACCATCTCGCAGTACGATAACTAATATGGTATGGCCACGCATAGGTCCTGTGAGGGTCAGGCTCATTATACCCTATCTACCTCCACTGAGCCAAAACACACACCCTCAAAATGCATTCCTGTACTCATATTATTATTATCCTACAATTGTATTGCGCTGTACTAAGTACAAGGCAAAACAGTATTAATACAATGAAAAAGAATGGAGGCTCCTGTCTTTGAGCTTAAAAACAGATGTACATAGAGCTTGAACCAGTCCTGGTATTCTTTAAAATAATTCTACATATTTTGACAATAAATTGATTTAAAATGAGAAAGAATATTATTAAGATGTATAATGCAACTAAATACACACAAGCATTAGAAGTAGAATTAAATGTAATATTGAATATTGAGGAGCTGGATGCTTTTCCGCATCAGTATATATGTAACTGCACAGCCCTGCACTTTAAGCTACTCTGTATCACGTGACAAGCACATTCCTATCCAGCACTGGAAGAGTTACTCGTTGCCCTTTCCCTGGCACAATATCGGCTCTCTAGCCCCGCCTCTTCCCATCAGGCATCGCGATTCGGAGGCTGGATTGGGGGAATTTGAAAAAAGACGGCGGCGACCAACGGACAGAGGGAGATTGTGTGTTTATTTGTTTTGCCCTTTTATCCAGCACTTTGTGATATTGGCATGTATCGGCGGGTTTAAAGCTATAAACCGGGATCATTTCTTTAGACGTGAGTATGTTATTGTGGTTTCCTTCATTTACAGAGAGGTCTGCAGGCTGTCACTGCCATATAGGGGCCTGTCCTGAGATCTGTGTGTTATGTTACAAGGTGCACTACATACATCTGGATGATATAATAACTGTCCCCTATTAATTGGTATGTACCTGTTCCCTGCATATAGAAAGGTGCCAGGAGGGTGACTGTGCTATGTGTGGCTGTAGAGAGGTGCCAGGAGGGTGACTGTGCTGTATGTGGGCGAGGTGTCAGGGGGGTGACTGTGCTGTATGTGGGTGTAGAGATGTGCCAGGAGGGTGACTGTGCTGTATGTGGGTGTAGAGAGGTGTCAGGGGGTGACTGTGCTGTATGTGGGTATAGAGAGGTGCCAGGAGGGTGACTGTGCTGTATGTGGGTATAGAGAGGTGCCAGGCGGGTGACTGTGCTGTATGTGGGTGTAGAGATGTGCCAGGAGGGTGACTGTGCTGTATGTGGGTATAGAGAGGTGCCAGGAGGGTGACTGTGCTGTATGTGGGTATAGAGAGGTGCCAGGAGGGTGACTGTGCTGTATGTGGGTATAGAGAGGTGCCAGGAGGGTGACTGTGCTGTATGTGGGTGTAGAGAGGTGCCAGGAGGGTGACTGTGCTGTATGTGGGTGTAGAGAGGTGCCAGGAGGGTGACTGTGCTGTATGTGGGTATAGAGAGGTGCCAGGAGGGTGACTGTGCTGTATGTGGGTATAGAGAGGTGCCAGGAGGGTGACTGTGCTGTATGTGGGTGTAGAGAGGTGCCAGGAGGGTGACTGTGCTGTATGTGGGTGTAGAGAGGTGTCAGGGGGGTGACTGTGCTGGATGTAGGTGTAGAGAGGTGCCAGGAAGGTGACTGTGCTGTATGTGGGTGTAGAGAGGTGTCAGGAGGGTGACTGTGCTGTATGTGGGTGTAGAGAGGTGTCAGGAGGGTGACTGTGCTGGATGTAGGTGTAGAGAGGTGCCAGGAAGGTGACTGTGCTGTATGTGGGTGTAGAGAGGTGTCAGGAGGGTGACTGTGCTGTATGTGGGTGTAGAGAGGTGTCAGGAGGGTGACTGTGCTGTATGTGGGTATAGAGAGGTGCCAGGAGGGTGACTGTGCTGTATGTGGGTGTAGAGATGTGCCAGGAGGGTGACTGTGCTGTATGTGGGTGTAGAGAGGTGCCAGGAGGGTGACTGTGCTGTATGTGGGTATAGAGAGGTGCCAGGAGGGTGACTGTGCTGTATGTGGGTGTAGATAGGTGCCAGGAGGGTGACTGTGCTATGTGTGGCTGTAGAGAGGTGCCAGGAGGGTGACTGTGCTGTATGTGGGCGAGGTGTCAGGGGGGTGACTGTGCTGTATGTGGGTGTAGAGATGTGCCAGGAGGGTGACTGTGCTGTATGTGGGTGTAGAGAGGTGTCAGGGGGGTGACTGTGCTGTATGTGGGTATAGAGAGGTGCCAGGAGGGTGACTGTGCTGTATGTGGGTATAGAGAGGTGCCAGGAGGGTGACTGTGCTGTATGTGGGTGTAGAGAGGTGCCAGGAGGGTGACTGTGCTATGTGTGGCTGTAGAGAGGTGCCATGAGGGTGACTGTGCTGTATGTGGGCGAGGTGTCAGGGGGGTGACTGTGCTGTATGTGGGTGTAGAGATGTGCCAGGAGGGTGACTGTGCTGTATGTGGGTGTAGAGATGTGCCAGGAGGGTGACTGTGCTGTATGTGGGTGTAGAGAGGTGTCAGGGGGGTGACTGTGCTGTATGTGGGTGTAGAGAGGTGTCAGGGGGGTGACTGTGCTGTATGTGGGTATAGAGAGGTGCCAGGAGGGTGACTGTGCTGTATGTGGGTATAGCGAGGTGCCAGGAGGGTGACTGTGCTGTATGTGGGTGTAGAGAGGTGCCAGGAGGGTGACTGTGCTATGTGTGGCTGTAGAGAGGTGCCAGGAGGGTGACTGTGCTGTATGTGGGCGAGGTGTCAGGGGGGTGAGTGTGCTGTATGTGGGTGTAGAGATGTGCCAGGAGGGTGACTGTGCTGTATGTGGGTGTAGAGAGGTGTCAGGGGGGTGACTGTGCTGTATGTGGGTATAGAGAGGTGCCAGGAGGGTGACTGTGCTGTATGTGGGTATAGAGAGGTGCCAGGAGGGTGACTGTGCTGTATGTGGGTGTAGAGAGGTGCCAGGAGGGTGACTGTGCTGTATGTGGGTGTAGAGAGGTGCCAGGAGGGTGACTGTGCTGTATGTGGGTGTAGAGAGGTGCCAGGAGGGTGACTGTGCTGTATGTGGGTGTAGAGAGGTGCCAGGAGGGTGACTGTGCTGTATGTGGGTGTAGAGAGGTGCCAGGAGGGTGACTGTGCTGTATGTGGGTGTAGAGAGGTGCCAGGAGGGTGACTGTGCTGTATGTGGGTATAGAGAGGTGCCAGGAGGGTGACTGTGCTGTATGTGGGTGTAGAGATGTGCCAGGAGGGTGACTGTGCTGTATGTGGGTGTAGAGAGGTGCCAGGAGGGTGACTGTGCTGTATGTGGGTGTAGAGAGGTGCCAGGAGGGTGACTGTGCTGTATGTGGGTGTAGAGGGGTGCCAGGAGGGTGACTGTGCTGTATGTGGGTGTAGAGGGGTGCCAGGAGGGTGACTGTGCTGTATGTGGGTGTAGAGGGGTGCCAGGAGGGTGACTGTGCTGTATGTGGGTGTAGAGAGGTGCCAGGACGGTGACGGCGCTGTATGTGGGTATAGAGAGGTGCCAGGAGGGTGATGGCGCTGTATATACATATAGGTAAGAAAGGTGTCAGGTGGATGACTGTGTTGCATATGTGTGTGTCTGCACAAAAAGGTGCCAGGAAGGTAAGAATGCGACAGTGATCACTACTGGCGGCACCTTCAATAACAGAAGAGGCGCAGCAATGTCTTTCTATCGTTGGTCTCAGGTGTTCTCTGGAGGACCCTGAGATCTAATCGCATACATATCCAGAACCTGGAGAGTCCCTCTGGTCTATATCTTGTACAAACACGAAACGTACTCACCAAGAGTCTTTTCTGTGAAATGCTCTTTACTTCAATACTAGGCCAAAACTTGGGAAAAAAGATTTATGAAGCCGAGAGGTAGAAATGTATTTATTATTTATCTCCAATAAATATGCTGCAACTTTTGTTTCTGTTTGTAAAATACTTCCTACTGGTTTAGAACAAGTAATAGTTCTGGCTATTTGCTTGAACAAACAGGTGGAGTATTTGAATACCTTACTTATTTACTTATCCGCCTCCTTTGAGAGCTTGTAACTTTGTCCACTCCTGCGCTAGAGAATACAACTTGCATTCTCTTTTGCTTACCTGCCATTTCTGTTTAAACCTTTTTTATGTACTGGATGTGATTAGACAAAGCATTACATTGTGGAATAATTTGCAACAAATGTATAATAGCACTTCCCAAGTCGTAAATCAAAGACATAACATCTTAAAGTCTGGTATTGATAATAGGGTAACTTCTGCTCCAGATAAAATAATTCTATGATGCAGTTGAAGACATACTGAAAGCATAGGTCATGGCTTGACTGATTTTCGGAGCCAGGGAAAAACGACTCATAAAATTTGACTGGTGTCTCCTAACTTTGTAATCGTTATTAACGGACCACTTAATTCGCAACACATCCCTTAGCAAAGATCTCCTAAAAGCATGTTGAAATACATTTAGAATTGTTGAAATACGGGCATTTTTCACTGAGGAATCAAACAAACAAAAAATCTGTGTTTACACGTGTCACTGTCAGACTTGCAGCTACATCTCTGTAAAGTGAGCACTTCCTGGGTATTGATGGAAAGGTGATGTGCTCTGTTGGTTCATCTTTGCTAAATCGGGATCAGTGAAAGAACCCTCTGGATCTACGGGATGAGATTGATCTTAAGATCTTTCTTGGCCCATCTGAAGCCATAGGATCATAACAAGTGTATATTAATATCTAATACAGGGATCCCTTGTTATACGAGTACAATTGAAATTGCTCATAAAGTGGGAAATGTGTCTAATGAAAAAAGATGTCCCCTTGTTTGCTATATTAAAATCTGTCATTTGCTTATATAATGGATGAATAGGTATTACATCTGACTTCTTGTATAAATGGACACTCTCTTATATTGGTTATTTAACCACAACTTATATTAATGCTTTATGTGTTTTGATTTCTAGGCGTCATGGATTCATTTGCACCAGCCAGGCCTTCATATGCAGGGCTTGGGATAGATTATCCTGAAAGAATGGAAGCCCAACCTATTGATGATATCAGAACAAACCTTACCGAAAAATTCTTATCATTGGATGCCTCCGACCCTGATGCTGATCAGGTATAAATGACCAGGAGCAAACAAAGACATACAAAACATTTTTTTCTGTATTTGTTTTACGTGAAGTGGTGTTAATATTTTGCAAAGACGCTATTTAACTTTATTATGATTTAGTTTGTCATAAAAGCATATTCTAAATATGACCTGCAGTGGTCAGGGCCCTTTAAAAGCTTCCTATTTAGTATCTTGAAATTTAGCAGAGCCATACTACTCACAGTGTCCTGTTTTGATGCTGGAGAGCAGCTAGAGAACAAAATGGACACGAGAAGAGCGGTATAAATAATAATATTGTATACCTTTTTATATAATTGGGCTGCAATGCCTTTCATTATGCTTGATGCCATTTAGACTTTTTTAAAGATCCATGTGTTGTTTTAATTACACAGTGTACCTTTAAGGGTATTCTGCCTCCCTTCTGCTGTTTGTCTGCATCTGGAGTACTCTGCTGTAGATGTTAAATGGAGTTCAATTTTAATTAAGTTACTTAGTGCTTGGGATTTCTTGGTGGTCCAGTGCTTAAGATTTGGTGCTTTCAACGCTGCGACCTGAGTTTGATTCCAGACATGGAATCAAGAGGTCACACCCCTCTGATGCCATGCAGGGTTAGGCCTGGTCAGTACTTGGTATACTAGGAATTGTATGCTGTGGCCCACTGGAGATGGAGCTGGCAACCCACTCCATTATCTCTGCCATGAACACCAAGTGGATCAGCAAGGTTAGTTACAGTCCATGAGGTCATGGAGAGTCGGACACAACTGAAAGACGAAAACACAAACTTTGTGCTTTTCCAATAAAAAAAAAGTCAAACTCTATTGAGTAATAAACAAGGTATAAATTAGAAATTTTTCAAAACGTAATCTTGAGTTTTGAGATCAGTAGAATAAAGCATACAGTGTATAATTGCCTTTTTGTTTCAGAAATGAAATTTGTAGATGCTGAACCACAACAATTCAAGCTATATAATAATAATGTTATTATGTAGCAGCAAGGAACAATTTAATTCAGGTAGTTCTCTTTTTCCAGAAAGCCTCTTCAGAAACCAAGGAACACATGTGTGTTTATCTTCGAGTTCGACCATTTACAACCACAGAACTTGAGCAAAATGAGTCACAGGTGAGTGATGTGTGTCAGTAATTATGCTCTATGTACCCCGTTCCTATTTACAGTAGATTAATACGTTTACTTCTGTTTCTTTAGGATTGTGTCAGTATTCAGGATTCCTCCAGTGTGTTGGTGAAGGCGCCTCAGAGTTCCCTCACTAGCCGGCTGAGTGAAAAAGGCAATGGACCAGTGGTACAGAAATTTACCTTTACACAGGTAACAAATTCTTAATAAATATTGGAGCAGTCCGTTTGTGAGTTTTCAATCTTGTTAGGTACTTTAGGGAAAGCACTATGTACATTTGCTTTTAAGCTCAGACCCTCCATTCTTTGCAATGTGTTAATATTATTTTTGACTTGAACTTACCCCTTTTATAGAGGTACGGAATAGGTCAACGCATTACAAATAAAGGAATAATGATAATAATAGATAAATCATTACTGTATTTAATAGTTTTATATCTGCTTGTTTCAGTATAAATGGTGACATTTTAACCAAAACTTTCCAATATTGTATTGTTTGTTTGGAGGTAGAGACTAAAATTAAAAGACCACCCGCTAAAGCTGCAGATTTGAAATATACATTTGAGGAGGCGGCCTGAATAAAAAAGCAGGGACAATGGTCATCTCTGTCTGGTACCATAATGGAGTGTAAATGGAGAAGATTTGGTTTGCTGTGACTAAAGATTGTGGGTTGGAATTTTAGAGCAGTAAATAATTGATTTAAGTTATTCTCTCTTTTTAGATATACAAACCATATAGAACAAATGCATCCATTTTACAAACCCTGAAAAGATCATTAGAATCGTAGAACAATGGGATTTTAAACTTCCAGTACAAGTGGAATATATTTATTTGTATTATTCGTCTTGCTTCTATAAGATGACCGTTTTATCTATGCGTTTTACACAACAATCCAAGTGTTCGGTACTTGCTATAGCAGAATCCAGAAGAGACTGTTCTGTCACCTTACATAACATTACAAACTTCTCCGTGTAATGTTCGATGTTCTTTTGTTTCCTCTGAGGAATAGATGTATGGTCACCTTGAGATATCAACATTTAATTGTTTTGGGCTTACTTGACTGTTTCTCTGTGCGGGGCATAGTTATTGCTATCGCTTCATGGATTGTAAATTATATTGTTTTAAAATATATGTGATTCAAGAGAAATCTTATGACATGCGCCATGAAAGCATTAAAATCATAATATTGGAACTAAATGTTCCTGCTCTTTGGCATGGCTTTCCAGTTTCTCTCACTTTAGTAATTAGACATTATTAAAATGTCTTTTAATTAGTGGTATATCCATATTAAATGACATTACCATAGTGATCATTTTAGATTTAGCGTAGAAATATCAATTTCTCAACAAATATTTATTATTTCATATATGTGCCATTTTATTTTTATTAGTTTCCAGTAGTACAATAAGGTTGCAGAAAGTATTTAAGATTTTAATTTTTTTTATGAATTCAACATAATATTTTTAACTCTCTTTTTTTTTTTATAGGTTATGCAGTGTGTATATATTTGCCTTTTCTCCTTAATGAATCCACTGACGTTTCTGTAATATTCACAGGTTTTTGGTCCTGAGACATCCCAATCTCAGTTCTTCGAAGGCACCATCAGGCAAAACGTGATTGATTTTATGGAGGGGCAGAATCGCCTTATTTTTACCTATGGCGTGACCAATGCCGGGAAAACATTTACATTTCAAGGTATAGCACATTTGTTCTGTATTCTGCTCTTATATAACAACAAAAAGCAATATTATACATGTATTTTGTTACTTTATTAGATTTGTCCCATCTACAGATTGATGGCAGTTTTCACGGTTTATTGGTTTAAAATCAGTTTGTGAGATGTTCCAAATTTCCTGACTTCTGTAAAGTAATATTGAAGAAAGAGGGTGGTAATGTCTTGGCCAGTAGTTCAAATAAGATTACCGCTACATATTATAATAACCAAATAATTGGAACAACTCTACTTTCAAATCGGTTTACTCTGCTTTAGGACCTCTCTTTCAAAAAAGGAACACCCTGTGAAACCTAATCAAACACCCTCTTTCACATGCATAAAAAATAAATGCTTTCAGTGGTTCTTTAATGTATGAAATCATAACTCTGACCTGATACCTAAGAGGAAGAAAAGGAATCCATAGACCTTGCCTAGAGTTCATAAGTGAAAAGCACATTTAGGAATCGCTAAGGAAGTGCTTTCATATTATTTTGTCATGGTTTCAAACTATTTCTTTATCCGCTACCTTATTGTGGTGAAGGGGCTTGTGTACTTCATGAAGCTGTGAGCTAAACTATGTAGGGTCACCCAATATGGTCAGGTCATAGCAGAGAAGTCAGACAAGTCTCTTATGTGTAAGCACAAGTAGACACAAGATGTGCCTGGTGTTCACGATGATTCCGACACGACTGGACTAAACAACAACAACAACAACAAAACATGTATTTCAAGTAGAAGAGATAATAGTATGGCTACTTTTGCAACTATAAATAAGTGGTATAATGATACCTTCAGTGGCTAACTGATGAAATACTTAATCGGACTTAGGTTCACAAATAAAACTGGTTCAGGACACCATATTTATATACAGTTTTTTTCTTCTTGATAATCAGAAACAAGTGAGGGGAGAAAGCAGAAAGCAGTTAAAGGGGCATGGAACATAATTCTTCTTTTCATGCATTTAAAAGAGCATATTTTTAGTATTAACAAAGAAAATACACAGTTGTATATTATCAAATACCCTCTCTTACGTGCAAAAAAATACTACTTTTTAATGTCCTACAGAGTAGGATAAGAAACTTCATTAGATGTAAGGCGTGGAAAGTTTTACTGTACTGAGAATCTCAAGTCAAAAAATGAGATGTGCATACAATAAATTACATATATAGCATGATTTGACATTTCTAAAACCTAGGAGCCAGCTAATCCACTGAGGAACGACTTTAGCAATCAAATTTAGATTACGTTGATACAGATATACAATACAGTATAATATGTATATCTGCTTAGAATAAAAGGACATAAACCCAAGGCCTAGATTCAGTTCAGATTCTAGTGTTTCCTGTAGTATCGTGAATTTGTATTTCTAAACCTTCATTTCTCTGTGTTTTGAAAAGTCACTTTCATGTCTCTAAATGGCCAGAATAGGCACTTTTCATGTTATCTATTTTTTCCCCTTCAATTAATATTAAATATACATATTCAAATGGCAGCAAAGATTTAGCCAGAATATATAATTTAAAAACACAAATTACATTATTAATAGCTGCTTTACTACAAATGTTTCAACTGAGAAAAATTAATTAGGAAGAATGGGTAACCTGAGCATGCTCAGTGAGATAAGGGGCCATAACTGCTATCATTGCTATCTCCACAGTGAGCATGCTCCAGGGTACCCACCCAACCTAATTCATTTGATCTGTTTAAATGTTTGTTTTCTTGTCCATAATTCTCAGGACAATGAGAAGATTGGGGAGGTGTAGTGCATCAGCCATTATTGCGGTAAACTGCTGCTGTTTGCATGTGTATTTTTAATGTTAATTAATGGTAACCTAAAAATTTATGTAATATGAAAAACGCTTACACTGGCCTCTTAATCCTGCGATTTGGGATGAGGAAATGGTTTTATATCGTGTATTAATCTTTCTGGTGACTGTATAGCAGTGACGGTTCATTCATTTTACAGGAATGTCTCCCAAAGTAAAGTCTCCCCCAGTGCTAGGGGTTCAGGGCATTTTCCTAACACAGGAGGGCAGACACATTTGCAACATTTTGCTTTGCATCTGTTTAGACAAGATTCCTGTCGGGTTATTCATATTTACATATAAAAATGAAAAAGTTTTTTTTTTGCTTCAAGTAGAAATTCAGCTTCTATTGGTATAATTGTAATTTTGGCTGTATGTAAATTAAGGAAGGAAAAAAAAATGTTATCCTTTGTTTTACTAAAACCAATATGATCGATGAAATTTTAACTAATAAACAAACTCCTGCATTTCCTGAGCACACAGATAATACATCTGGGTACTATTCAGCTTATTGTTGCCCAAACACGTCCTTAAATGACAAGAGCCAGAATTATTTTCTTGCCTTGATAAGTACATTCTACATATCCTGTGCTTAAATAGGATATTCTATTTGTGGACATCAGATATATATATATATATATATATATATATATATATATATATATATATCTCCTAAAAGTACAGGCTTTAGGGTTTAAAACAAATCATGCTTTATTCCATAAAAAACATTGAATCCCTAAACCAACCTTCAACTCCACCCTCCCCTCATATTGCTGCTTTTTCCTCCTTCCTCTCTCCTCCTACTACACTCTCTTCCTCATCCTTTTTTTCTCTATACCCTCCTCCCTTCTTTTTGCCTATCTCCCCTCCTCTTTCTCCACGCAGGAGATCCCATCCCAATGATGCACATTTGTGACATCATTCTCAAGCCGTGTCATTGGGAATTCCCAATCAGACGCATAGGAAGTGCAAGGCCTGGCATGGAATCAATAGGCCGGTGCCTGCACCCCACTGAACCACCAATGATGCCCCTGGAAGAGGGTTAAGTTTAAGGGGATGGAGAAGGAGGCGTGCCTGCATGTTAAATTAACATGGAGCTCAGCCAGGCAAGCACGTTGAACGAATGTGCTTAGCACTCTGAGGGTTAAACAACGTAAAACTTGCTGTATTAAATGCATGATGGAATTAATGTGTTTCATGTCTATTTTTAAGAAAGGTACTGAAAGCATAGTATATTCCAAAATATATCATACGTTTAGAAGAGCCTGTCTTAAATAAAAAAAAATGTTCTTTAATGTGTTTGTCTAAACTATAAATCACTCTTTCGAAAGGCACCCCTTTTTTCCTTTCTTTCATGAACCTGTAACTTGATTCAAAGTGGCAGGTTGCGTTTGGAAATCTGTTGTATGTTTTGAAATATTGCCATTTTTTTTTTAATGAATAACGAAGTAATCAAACACAGATAAAGTATCTGGGAATTTACTTACAAACAATTGCCACTAGATGTCATCCTTACTTCAGATATGTCTTCTGTAAAAAAAAGTTTTTGTAAGAGTTTTTATATATCCCAGTAAATCCTACTCCGTAGGTTCTGAAAAGACCTAACATCACAAGAACTCTGAAAATGACAATACGTTCTGCTTGCTGCATCCAAATATAATAAAATAATTAAGTCAGAGGTGCTCATCAGAGAACGAACTAACCTTAATAGGCTAGTTCTATGGACATGGTAACCCACTCAGAGCAAGCTCTTTTAGTCACTTGGGCCCTTCACATGGATGTATTTCGGGCTGGGTCACTCTTTTGAGTGGGACCAGACTGATATACTACAGGATATTTCTCCCTGTAAAGGGCACAAGTGGCTAAAAGAGACTGCTCTCAGAGTGGCTTATCATAGCCATAGAACTAATTAAGGTTGGTTAATTCCCTGACTTTGTTTTGTTTTGTTTTTTGCATCCAAATATGTTTTTTTTTTCCTTTTTGTCATTGTAGACCTTGTTATGGACTATGGCACTGAAGATTATCCTGTATACCATGGTGGTCCTTATTGACTCTCATGTCACTTAATATTAGTAGACCCCCCACAACTCCTCACAAGGGGTGAGGGAAGGGGGTACAATAGCCATTGGAAATTGATGGGGATATCTGGGCTCATAGTGGGTAGCTAGAATTGAGGGGGGAATCCTAAGCGGAGGTGTCATAAACCCTTTGCATATATTTGTTTATTTTTGATTTAACCTCTTCCCTTCCATAGGAAGGGGTCTATAAAAATATATGATGGGGATATGGGAGGATGCTGGCGTGGTGTGCAGGTTAGTAAGTGGGTACCATTGCACAGTGTTGCTATAGAGACTACTAAGATTCATACTCCGTATTCTGTGAGCTCACGTTGGAGCTAGAGTGTATGGGTTAACCCCTGTCGGTGTGTCAGTCTTTGCAACTTAGATTCTCAATACTCCCATCTCTGAGAGTCATAGTCCTTACAGGAGCCTCTACCCATAAAGTCACAAGTCTCCTGGGCAGACACTCGCTGTCTGTCAATGCACTACCTATAGATTTGGGGTAATGGGGGAACTACCCCTGTAACCTGACTGGATGCAGTAGTGAAGCAGAACCAAGCCCCCATACCTCCGATCTGGAACCATCTGTAGGCAGGTTTTCAAACATAAAACAGATATGGTTTCATTTAATTTGCCAGTGAAATAATGCATAGATTTCAATAATATGAAAAAGCTTTTCCACATGATTTGGTCCAAATTGTACTGAATTAAGTAGCCATTTAAATGCCATGGTGAAAAAAAACAACAACTTGTATTTGTAACAAAATGTCTTAGAAAATATATCTACACAGAGCCCGAGGCATACTCGGTTTCAAGCCCTTTATTTAGAGAGCATTCCTGCCTGCTGTTTTGTGCTTCACAACAACTAGCTGGATTATAAACCAATCTGTCTAAAATATGTGAAAACCAATGCTCTCCTCCCAATGTCCCATATGTACAATTAGGATAGAGACTTTATTTACTTACGTTTTACATATGCTTTTGCAATAATTGAAAGCATTTTTGCTTTGTTGCAACTGAAAGAGGGCATTTGAACCCCCCCCCCCCCCCCCCCCTTTTTTTTTTATCTCAAAGCCGAAAACAAACTGATTCTAATCTTTACAGGGCCACTGTAGTCCATGAAAAAAACACTTGTTTTTGCTTTGAAGAGTTCTAAAAAATCTAGACAACAAACAGGAATCGATTTAAAATTGGACCTTTATTTGTTTTAAATGTTATCAGAACTTTATCGCTTATTTCCTACTTTTTTTTAATTTATAATTTTAGCAAGAATTTATCATTATTTTGTCGCTACAGGAACAAAGACCAATGAGGGAATTTTACCCAGATCCATGAATATGCTATTCAATACCATCAAAGGAAATGTGTACTCAAAGATGGATCTAAAGCCTCACAGATGTAGAGACTACATAAGATTGACTAAAGAACAAATGAAAACTGAAAATGGATACAAAAATACAGTTATCCGTCAAATAAAAGAGGTATGCTGGCAAAATGTCAAATTTCCGGTTAATGTAATTGGCCCAGTTAGTGACCTATGGAAAGCAAAATAAAAGTACAGTATAATGTCATACACGACAATATAAACCATTGGAACTTGGGGCCTTTAGGTTGCTAATTGTATTACATGTATGACCAGGTGGGCACGATCACTTGTTGTGGGTTTATATTAATACAATTATTTTGGTGTTTTTTTATTTTTTTTTTAATTCGCAGCTGATTTAATTTGAACATGATCCTCCTTTTTTTTTTTTTTTTATACAAATGTAGTGAGTTTCAAAAACCTAAAAAAAAGTAGATTCCTTTTTGAAGCACTTACTATCCTATGTATATGAAACATCAAGGTATGTGTTTTGTGAAAACTTAGAGGTATATGGAAGTTTCCCCATTTTTTTTAAATTTTAAAATAAACGACCTAAGTGTGTGTTTGCTTATCTAAAGCTCATTTTAATAAAAAGTGAGTAAAAGGTATTTTTTACTCATTCAAATCTTCCACTTTTTAATAAAATGATCTTTAGATAAGCAAAAAAACACTTAGGTAGTTAATTTGAATATTTAAAAACAGGGGAACTTGTAAGGAAACACAAATATAATACAGTTTAAAAAAAAAAGGAAAATGAATAATAATTTCTAGGGGGATGTATAGTGTATTTGAAATTGTCAAAGATCCTATTTCCGACTGTCAATGGTCTGTTAACTAATCATTTGAGTGTGTTGTTGGTAAAACTGTGCATATATACATTATAGTTTCAGAAGTAAACTCTTACAAGGCGTACTGGCTTATTGTCATAATTTGAGCGGTAACCGAAAAGTGTGGATTTTGTGAACTGAAGAGGAATAAGGAAAACATCACACAGTCATCATGTGTTGTTTTTTTTTTGTTTTTTTTTATGAATTAAAAAAAAAAAAATGTATATTGACATAGACACAAATGAATGAGCTTCTTGAATGCAATGACTTCTCTTTAACATTTTCTGTTTTATCAACCTATAGGTTGACCCGCAATGCAGCATGAAAAGTAATAGCAGTAAAGCCTCTGCTGATTCCACCGACTTGTTGAGCGATGAAGGTAACCATATGCAGCAATGCATAAATCTTGTGTTTTTATTTTCTGTTTGCAAGCTTATTGGAAAGTAACTACAGTGGACCCATGGTAGTCATCGCTAATTGGTTTCATAAGGCACGAGTGTTGAAAAACGCAGAGTATCAAACTCCCATAAGGAGTAAGGTAAATTTGTTTTAGCAAGCACAATGAGTACCAAGGAGCCATTGAGTGCCAAAGGATGTTTACTCATCAATACGTGTCGAATCCCAAAATCAAATTTTGAGGTAGCCGGGTTTATATATATATATATATATATATATATATATATATATATATATATATAATCTGCTTCCCTGGGCAAGTGGAGTGTTGTGCTTTTTTATTATTTATGAATGTATTTATTATAACCATGCATTTATTCAGGGGTGAACATTTTGGAAACTCCTTGGGATCCGGGACTCCTAAAATTTGTACTGCTGACTCCTAAGTATAATGCATCTCTATGAAGAGCTTCATTCTAGGCTCCTATGAAACAGTCTGTCTGTCTGGAAGCCTTGCTTTTTATATTTGTCTGGTTCATATAAAATCATTTTTCAATATTTTTGTCCACCCAGTATGTATGTAAGTAGCACAAAATTAATTCCTACGTCTTCAAAAATTTAAGATTTTCTTACATTTTTTTTTCTGTTTATGGTTTGCACATTTTCTAGTGTTTTTAGTTTGATGCATATTTGACAATTTATTTTTAAATGTAGAGACTCTTTAAATGATTTGATAAATGTGCTTGCAAATATAAAATGTTTTTAAATTGTGAAAAATTACTATTTTTATGCTTCCTACATTGCTTTCATTTCACAATCCCATAGATTGTACTAAAACCTGTTTTCATAACAAAGATAAGATCTGTTCTTTTAATAGTAACAAAGCACAACCGCTTCATTGAACCTATTCACTTTTTTTTTTTTTTTTTCTTAATTCAAAACTGTGTTTCTTGGTAATAGGTAATATTGCTATTTTCTGTTACAATTTGCAGTTATTGGAGGCTTTGAGAATTCATCAACAATCTTATCTGAGTTTGAAGAACGTCTAAGACAATCAGAAGAATTCAGATTAAATGTGGGGAATTCTGTCAAATTCTCTGTGTGGGTTTCCTTTTGTGAAATCTATAACGAGTGCATTTATGACCTGTTGGACCATGTAACTGCTGATAAGTTTTATAAAAGAAAAACTTTAAGGCTTGCACAAGATATCAAAGGGTTCTCTTTTGTCAAAGGTGAGAGATAATTTAATTTACTTGCAGATAGAAATTGTGTGTGTCTGTGTATATATCTCAGAGTATTGCAATATATAGTGATAACTTTTACACACACACACACACACTAAGTTGTGTATGTGAGAGGGTTTTCACATTTCTAGAGAACTGTACTTGCATTTCCTGAAGCAAGCAGTATACTTCTGGTCCTGTCTTCTCCTGTTCTCAAACAAAGGCTCTGTATTTTCACCTGTCTCTCACCCTTCACACCACTGATTACAAACACATAAACCCACCCATCAACCAAAAGCTCTCCTAATGTAATACAACAAACACAAAATGTATTCCTGTACTCCAAAAGAGTCTTCAAAAATTCTGATGTTACAAAAACAAAACAAAAAAATGCATGTCCACTAATATTTGTTTGGTACTAATGCCTGTTCTAGAAAAAAGAAAAATATTGTACATTAAAGGACCCTTGTACAGCGAAAGGAATATATGTTTGAAAACCTTGAATTTGAACATGATTAAGCACAAAAAAGTCATAACTTGTTTTTAATTAGAAAATGAGATACCACTGCTGGTTCTCGTAGGCATCCGTGATGCTTTTATGAACATCGTTACTACTTAAGGTAAAAACGTGTCTGTGAAATACAGTGGTCCTTTTATTTTGCATCCTCCTGCAGAAGTCGGGTGCAGTTTCGGTTTAAAGAACACATGTTTAGGCAATCGTTTCGTTTTTTTTTGTTTTTTCTATTTGCTTTTCTCCTGTTTTTGAATTACTTTTTTTATGTTTTCTTACACAGATCTTCAGTGGATAAATGTTTCAGATGCAAAAGAAGCTTGCAAAATCCTAGCTATGGGGAAAAAGTTCCAAAGTATTGCCAACACTAAACTGAATAGTTCTTCCAGCAGAAGGTAAATGACAGTTTTGACCATCGCTGTCAATCCTAACTAACAAAAGCAAAAAATAAACAGAAAAATACATTGTTAGATGGAGCTAGATTTGGAGTTATTTCCCATAATTCATTTTTAAAAAAGCAAATTCTTAGATATCTTTAATGCTGGATAGTTATAAGCCTCTTGAAACTAATGTTATTCTATTGACATAGAAAAGACCTACATCCATCCCCCAATGCACAAACAAATGTGAAAAGCAACCAAAGCTAGATGGCACTGAATCTAACTAATGAACTGAATTCCTAGTCTAATATCTCAGACTTATTAAAATTATATCCTGTGAAACTTAAAGCAGTTCTTAAGTATAAGAAAGGAAAGCAGAGCTTCTTGGTGTAGTACATTTTAATCTTGTTGGAAAACCCTCCAAACAAAAGTACTCACATTTGTTGAAGCAATAACTTTTCTCTACATGGTACAAATGCAATACAAATTCCTTAACTCTTCTTAATCTGTTAGGCAACGACTGGAGCCTCTTCCTTCAACTCCAAAGACATAAAGCACATAGTGGTTTTCTGCATACGTCTGAGAGGCTACTAGTGAAAAAATGACTTAGATAATTGATTTGCTATATAATGGCAGTGTTTTTGATCTATCTTGGTCTGACCTGTGCATTGAAAGAAACTTGAATAAAGAGCACTAAGCTAAATTCCATTTTGCAAGATTATCCTTTTGAAATAATAGTGCCTGCATTTTCAAAGCATATTCAAACATTATTAAATTAGGTGAATGTCACAATCTGCTACTTCAATTGGACTTGGTAAGAACATGGTTCAAATCTATCCAGCAGAATTGTGCAGTCACCTTACACCTCTGATAGCAGAAGATAACCCAAACCCAAGTACCACGCTAAGGAACTTGTTTCAAGGATATCAGGCGCACCATACAATCCCTTAGAATTAGGATTAATGCTCAGAATGACACTTACACCTTGTTTTATGTAAGTCCAGACACAACTCCCTTACCTTTTATTAATTGTCACATTTTATACCATTTTCTGGCACACATGCGGGCCAATCACAGTAAGCCCCATCCTTAGGTACATAGAAGAGGGACCAATTAACATAATAGGCTGCCACCCGCTTACTGGGAAACCCTGTGCATCTGATGAGCCTATCCTGGTGATTGTATTACCTATAACCATTTGCTGTAAACACTCATACTTTTTATCTGCTCAAGACCCCCTGTGTTTGTTTATTTAGGTGGTGCTGATTGAGTAATCACCAGATAACCACACTGTAACATAATCAAAATACATACAATTCATATGTAATTTTAACCAAAAGTAATACAAAATACATAACTATAATAATAAAACAGGTTAACTTCTTGACAGCTCAGGCCATGGTCCAATACAGTCCAGTCAGGCCCTGGGCATGACTGTGAACTTAGTTGTTGTGCTCTCAATTTCTCTTTTTTTGCCTTATTAATTCATAGATATGTAAAATACACTTGTTAGATAAAAATGTATAATCTCTGGTAAAGCATAAAGTATACTAAAACCCTTTTTTTTTCCTTTCAGTCACAGCATATTTACTGTTAGACTATTAAGAATTGAAGATTCAGATATACCGCGAGTAGTGAAAGTCAGTGAGTAAGTGCATTGCTTTATTTTATTATTATTATTTTTTTTTAAAGCATCTTATATTTCTTTCAATAAATTGGATGCTTAAATTATGTGTATTCTATTTATATTTATTTTTTACATTTTATTTCAGACTTGCCCTGTGTGATTTAGCCGGTTCCGAGAGATGCACAAAGACACATAATGAAGGTGAAAGACTGAAAGAAAGTGGTAATATAAACACATCTTTGCTGATTCTTGGAAAATGTATTAATGCACTGAAGACAAACAGTCAGCATTTAAAGTAAGTATACTAAATAAAAGAAAAAAAATTACAGGTACATTTTTTAAAAAAAATGGGGTTTACAGATTTTTTTTACTTTTTTTTTTTTTTTTTTTTTTAATTTATGTATTTTTTTATGTTTCAGTCTTACAGGTGAATTTTCAGTTTTTACTTAAAATAGTGGGATTTTTGTTTGGCTACAAAATCTATTACTTGTTAAAAACTATCAAATTAATAATATGTATTCATTTGGCTTTTCTGAGGTGTTTTTTGTTGTTAATCACTATTTATACAGTTTTTCATGGTAAGGCTTTGTTTCATTACTAGCATCTTGGCTGGACAAAACCATCTCATTAACACATTATTATCATATGTCCAAACGATTACCAGCATACAGATGTGGGCTTGTAATGTCTGTCCAGGAAGGCATAAAACCTAAACAGTTTGTCTTCAAGAAATTAATGAAGGGAATATATTTGTCTTGCACAGTACAAATGAGATTTGCATTGTTGCTATATTATATATTGGACTGTTTTTCTCAATCAGGGAAGTAATTGTTGTGTTTATGCTTTAAACTTACTTGTTGTTTAAAAGATCACTGTAATGATTCAGATTAAATTGATTTTATGATGATGATATTATTATTATTTATTATTATTAAACTTTTGTGAGGAAAACCTGCATAGAAAAATTGTTTGGTTATCGGACCAATGATAGCTTGGAGCTCCTACCAAATTTTGAAGCAGTGTCTGACTGAGCCCAGACTGCCTGGAAAGTTGTGCTGTAGACTGATATATATATATATATATTAAATCAGAGTAAATTGAACAGCTGTTTATACTGATCTCTACCACATAAGTCCTGAAAGCTAAACTATTCCAGTGACCCTTTTAACCATTGCTATTACTGGACACTACGCAATTACGGGCCTCACGATGAGTGATTGCGGGTTTCTCTCGCTTTCGGCACTCATTGCAAGCCTTTCCCCCCTTCTACATTACCGGCCACGCGACAATCACCTTTTTGGAGCTTATCGCTCATTGCAGGATGCGGCATGCGCAAGTCCGTAACTTTTCGAGCATTACAGACAAACACTCTGACCCCTGTTTCTCTTTCCCCCTTCTCCCTCCCCAGTTTCTCATTCCCTCTTCTCCCTCCCCAGTTTCTCTTTCCCTCTTCTCCCTCCCCAGTTTCTCTTTCCCTCTTCTCCCTCCCCAGTTTCTCTTTCCCTCTTCTCCCTCCCCAGTTTCTCTTTCCCTCTTCTCCCTCCCCAGTTTCTCTTTCCCTCTTCTCCCTCCCCAGTTTCTCTTTCCCTCTTCTCCCTCCCCAGTTTCTCTTTCCCTCTTCTCCCTCCCCAGTTTCTCTTTCCCCCTTCTCCCTCCCCAGTTTCTCTTTCCCCCTTCTCCCTCCCCAGTTTCTCTTTCCCCCTTCTCCCTCCCCAGTTTCTCTTTCCCTCTTCTCCCTCCCCAGTTTCTCTTTCCCTCTTCTCCCTCCCCAGTTTCTCTTTCCCTCTTCTCCCTCCCCAGTTTCTCTTTCCCTCTTCTCCCTCCCCAGTTTCTCTTTCCCTCTTCTCCCTCCCCAGTTTCTCTTTCCCTCTTCTCCCTCCCCAGTTTCTCTTTCCCCCTTCTCCCTCCCCAGTTTCTCTTTCCCCCTTCTCCCTCCCCAGTTTCTCTTTCCCCCTTCTCCCTCCCCAGTTTCTCTTTCCCCCTTCTCCCTCCCCAGTTTCTCTTTCCCTCTTCTCCCTCCCCAGTTTCTCTTTCCTCCTCTCCCTCCCCAGTTTCTCTTTCCTCCTCTCCCTCCCCAGTTTCTCTTTCCCCCTCTCCCTCCCCAGTTTCTCTTTGCCCCCTCTCCCTCTTCTGTGTCTCTTTGCCCCCTCTCCCTCTTCTGTGTCTCTTTTCCCCCTCCTCCCTTCCCTGTGCTCCTTTTGCTATTTATAGCATTGCAGGCAACTTCCCTCTAGTCCACCAATTTTTTCGAAGTGCATCTGAGTTACGGCCTTGAAAATGTACTTTTCAACCTCACTTATGGACTCCCTGCCTCATGTGGAGGTAGGGAGCCCATAAGTGAGGTTGCAAGCTAATTTCCTATTCTATTGGCGGCCTCCCAACGGCTTCCATATATATATATATTTATTTTTTCTTCCAGCTTGTAACTCGGAAGCCGATCGGAGCTTCTCCCACCTCTACCTTGCAAGCTTCGCGATAAGCGCCTTTGGAGCTCATTGGAGCCCCTCCTCTAAATTGCGGGGGCTTATTGTGGGCCACGCAAAGAGAGCCTTCGGCACTCATTGCAGACCTCATCAAACCTGTAACTTTCGGGCCTTCAGCGCTCATTGCGCATGCACAAGCCCGTAATTTTACGACAACTATATATGTGATGAGAAAAAGATTGTTAAGATACATGTGTAAATGTTCTGCTCTCTATGATGTCTGAATGGCTAATGCTGAACACTGTCCGGATAGTGTTCATAACATTTCAGTGTATGACTGATTGTGAACGATCTCAAGACAACAAACTGTCCCACAGTTAGAAAAAAATGATATTTGTTCTTTCAAAACTGAATCCTTTTTTTTTTTCTTTTCCAATTAGGAACCATCAGCATGTGCCTTTCAGGGAAAGTAAACTTACCCACTACCTTCAGAGTTTTTTCAGTGGCAAAGGCAAAGTATCCATGATTGTAAACATTTGTCAGTCTGCTTCTGCATATGATGAGACTCTAAATGTGCTGAAGTTCTCAGCTGTAGCACAGAAGGTATGTATTATCGTTATGCAACTTATTTTGCAGGTTACGTGGCAAATAATTACAATAATACCTATGTGTGGGTACTCTTACTGCCATGTGTAGTTGACACCAGAAACTTAGGACAGAAACTTTTCTCAGGCCTTCTGTGGTCTAAAAGCTGGTAACTCAAAAATGTGTTTGCTTCAATATATGGTTGTTCAACTGAAGGAACCAAAATACATCATCTAAAAAAAAAAGGAACAAACTGGATTTATAGCTTGCAAGTAAAGATCCGCTTCAGATTCTACCAGGCTTGTTAGTAGGGATGGCAGGCAAACTTGGAAAGAAAATGTTTCCAGACTGTCTTTATATACCCTTTAAAGACACTTGAATACCTTCTAAGAGTAATAATGAGATGCTGCGATCTAATATACCAGAAATCCAAGTGCATTCACACTTTGCCTGCCTTTATCTTCTGCACATATCATATGCTTCTTGTTTTTGCAAGGTTTAGTCCAAAGATTCATAGATTTTCTGCAGTGGCACATATGTTAGAATCTAAGTTGATATGTTTTTGACTTTCAGCAAAGTAGGCTTCTTTAGCTAGAGAAGGATTCTGCCCTGGAGTCTTGATTCTGAAAGGCAGCATCTTAATAGTTGAAACCCCTCAATCTATTCCTTGCCCTTATATTGTACAAATCATTAGGTCCAATCTCAAATGTGGGTGGGACTCTTATCTGTTTCGGTTGACTTGCCATTATCCGAAATATTACTTTTGGTCTTCTTACTACATAACTTTCATAAGCTTCCTTTACTGAAACTGTTGAACTATAGTAACAAAAATGTAAATTCTGTTTTTTTCCCTTTTACAAATAGGTCCTTATTTTAGATGTTTGCCCAGTTTCTGAAAGTATATCCCAAGACCTGAAAAAAAGTGCTAGGGAAGTCTCATTCATAATAAATAATGCCGATAATAAGATGTGGTTGTCAAGAAAGCGAGCAACTGTGCACTGGGACTCCCGTCTGGAAGGTGTGGTGGAAGATGGTGATGATGAGAACTTTGAGGAGGACTTTGAAGGAGACGAAGAGCCTCTTGACTGTACCCATGAAGGAGGAGATGAGGAGGAGGAGGAGGAGGAAGAGGAGGAGAGCGATGATATTATTATTGCAAAAGAAGAATACCAGGTGTGTATGACCTATATTGTTTTGCTATATAAAATAATCCTTGTTCTAAAATACATTTCCAGTTCTATTGTGGTGGCATAAAATCTGTGTTAGATCCTCCCCAATATTTTTAGATTTCCATTATAAAGGTTACTTCAAATCTAAAGGCACCTTACCTTAAGTTTGATTTGTTTGCTTTTCTTTTTTAAAGACCCATGGTAGTCTCATATAAACTTTTTATATATATATATATATATATATATATATATATATATATATATATATATATATATATATATATATATATATATATATATATATATATATATATATAATGTGTATATGTAATAGTGAATGATAATGAGGCTTTATTTTTAATAATAAAGCAATAACATTTTCTGTTATGATGCACGGACATGTGCATAGAGTGTACAAAGAGTGAGAGAGGGCATAGGGGACAGAGGGCAGTGAGGGACAATTCTACGATACCGGCAAGTTACTAGTCAAATCTTAAAATGTGACCTACGTTATGTTTAAGCTGTATTGTTGAAACCTGATTTCTTGATCTGCCTCTGCAACAGGGATGGGCATTTTAAAATATTGGTATTTTCACTTGAGAGATTTTCTTGAATTTTAGAGAACATATAATTTGATCAATACTGAAAAAGCTGTAGAGGGCTTAGAGGTGACCTAAATTACGTTTTTGAGTTTGGTACACGAAGAACTGAACCAGATTATTGAAAGTGAACAAATACCAGTAAGTTCCTATTTTACAAACAGCCTTGTAGGTTTTTTAATTTTATATCCTGTATCCCCCCCCAGAAACTCCTGGACATCATAGAAGATCTGAAAACTAAACTGGTAAATGAAAAAAAAGATAAACTAGTAATGGAACTAAAAATCCGTGAAGAAGTGGCAAAAGACTTTTCACAACTTTTCCTGCAGCGTGAGAATGATTACAGGTGAGCGTTATGCTATTCTATGAATATCCTTTCATACTACTGAGAAATTTAATTGCTGTATAGAAATTTTCAATTACTTTCTTTTATTATTATTTTTACTGATGTAACAAGAAGGAAAGTTCCAGATGTAAGAAGTGTGTTTGTTCCTTTCCACTTTCTTTCTTTCTTCTCCACTTTTGGGTGAAATTCTAAACCTTGCAAAAAATCTAATCTCTGTCCCAATTAAACAGCTGTCAGGAAATATTCCTTCAGTCACTTGAAACTCTTATAATGTATTTAATATAATTGTATGTGTCTTTGGTTGCCAGCTTCACGGAATACTATTATTGATCACTTTACTATTAAAATGAGCTTATTTCTTTTGAATTGCTTGTGCATCTCTCTAGTGTTTGTAACATGGGTAGAAATCCTCCTTATTTTGATTCTTTCTCTACTCTCTGCATTAATATATTTTAAATGTCCTTTTATTTCCTAAAATAGTGAACGCTTGGAAAGGGAAAAGGAGCTGATGCAAGATAGGTGTGATGAAAGATTGGAGATCTTCCAGGACTTGGTAAAGAGATGTTCCATGAAGCAGGATGAAGGTGCAGAGGAAACTAAAAGTGTTCCCAAAGAAACAGAAACTACGAACAAGGTATTTTATTGTGTGCATCTTTTTTTTTTTTTTTATCTGAAGCCTAAAAACTTAAATAACCTGCTTTCACACCATATTATGAGAGACAAATTCCTGTTAATAATAAAAAAAAAAACAGAATCAGCATGAGCATACCACAAGGGGTAATTGGCAATGATTAGCATTGATTATACTTTAATCCTGGGTCCATTACTATGGCAACTTTCTTGTCTACTTTATTGTTTGAGAGGAAGGGAGTGCAACTTTTTTTTTTTTTCTCTTCATCCTTCTTTGCCCAACACACGCCTGCTCAGCATTTATCCTCTGGATTTGGGTTATATTTTTAGGATTACTTAATTTAGTAGAGATCAATCAGTCAGTGACTAAATCATTTTTGATTGTCTAACCTCTGCTCCATGTGTGTCCAAGGATGGAGTTGGGAAATGTTAATTTGCCTTTTTTAATTTGAGAACATTGACAAATAATATTTATATTGCTTTTTATCTTTATTTTGTGTATTTTCTTATGTGCATTTAATTTTAAAGGAGGCTGGATGCTGGTTGCCATTATTCCTAAGCAGAGACGCCACTGAACGGCTATATTGTATGTACCTGTACGTGCCTTTCTTGCTCCCAAAGGATGTTGTGACAATAGATTCAAAAGGTGTTCGATACAAGAATACCCTGTTCAGCGCTTTCCATGCAGCTCCTGTATGCAGGAGCACTATGTGAAACAGCGCTAAACCGGGGCATTTTAACTCATTATCGCATAGACAGTGCACAGACAGTTGATCCAGGGCAATAATACAATGCCAGTTTTCGAGATAAGAGAGGATTGTTTTCCCCTCTGAAACAACTGATAATGTCACAATGATTTTTTTTTTCCTCTGGATAATTTTTATGAAAGAAGCAATGGGTTGGGGGAGTGCACCACCAGCTTTTATGAATAAGTATCCATATTATTTTTACTCCAATCACTATATTAATATGACAAAATTAAACTCCTGCTTTTTGTAAGTATGCTTAGATTGTTTTTCATTTTCAATAACATTGAAATAGAATATGATACAGGTCAGACATTCCTCTACAATTGCTTTTTGTTCGTAAAACGTGTTGGTCTGATGGATAGTATTATGTGGTCACATGTTAATCTGTAATATGGTTTCATTGATATTTGGTCATTTATTTTAGGTTTCCAGCACAGTGAATGGTGACGGCCTACCTCTTGAAGGGCTCATAAGTTCTGTACAGTCTGACCTGGCAGAAATAAAGAAACAGGCTATAGAGGCCCAGCTTCACATCTCGTCAATTCCGGACCCTCCAGAGGCCCTTTCAGACCTGGAGCAAAAACTAGCACAAGTAGCATCTGAGTTATCGAAAACTCAAGAAGAATTGATTAAGAGAACATCTGGTAAGCTCTGAAACCTATTTTTGTTGTAACATTTTATATAGTTCATACTCTTTTGAGCCTGTGGAAAAGTTGCAAATCAGGCTGAGATTGTATACCGCCACTGATTCTTCAGTTGGGCCGTTGATCACTTTTCCTGCATGTTTAACAGTACCTTCTTATGAATTCACGGATTTCCTTTTAGTCTAATTTAAAATGATATAAAAGTTTTTTTACATATACGTAGAAGCTGTTCTGCAGATTTTGTTCACAGTAAGTATGCATTATAATATTTAATAGTAAAAGAAGCTCACATATATGTATAACATTTTTATAACTTGCCTTTTTATTGCTACAAGACCTCTGTATGTAATGTGATGTAAGCTGCTGAGGAACACAGAACATGAATAGAACTGTCAGATTGGCTCACAAAGCTCAGTTTCTGACAATAATCGATTTTTAAAAGGGCAGCTTCCACTCTCTACAAACATAAAGGAGTAGCTGGCAAGTTTCTTAACTTGTAGTTAATCTTCTTGGAGTGCACGTAATAATTTTAAATGGGTTGTGCTGCCTAATTAAGGTAGATACTAGTTTTGGAGAAGTGAAAATGTAGCTGCTGCTGGCCTGCACCAACTTTTAAGGACATCATAGGGAAACAGCTTGGTTCATAATGTCTATCCAGACTAAAGTTAGTCTCATTCTAATTAAATAGGACTTAAACCCTTCTATAAGCAGCTGCTTGAATAATGAGGATGGAGGCATGGCCATCCAGCCAATGGACTGCCTCGTGTAGCTATTGCAAATAATTGAGCTATGTTGAGGCAATCTCAAATTAGAGACAAGCTGCTGAGGAGCCCAGCAAGCACCATCTTATAAGTGTCTGTGTGTTATTTATCCTGTGCCCCCTCTGCAAAGGAGAATTTACTTCTGTTGTGATACCTACATTATTTCTAAGAGAGATATTTCAGTGAATATTTTATTATTTTTCCTAATCACGCATTCTTACAGCTACTAAGCAGCTCTTTTAAAGAGTTTGTGTTTAAATGTATTAAACTTGTTCCCAAACTTGAATAATAATTGCCAACTCTAGTAATAGGCTTCTGTTTTGGATTCTAGAACATTTTTTTCAGTGCCTTGCTATCGAGCTATTCATGCATTTCATTCTCTCTTCTTTACTTTACCCCCATGTAGAGCTCGAAAGTCAGATTGACAAATGCAGTAGCACAACTCTTAGATTAGAAGAGGCAGATAAGGTAAGTATTTACTCTTAGCAATTACTCTAAAAGGACAACTGCACAAAAAATATGTTTGAAAATGTGAAGTCTGGCTATGAGCATAAATAAGCAGCTAATCTTTAATTAGATTTTTTGTTTGACTCATGTTACATTGGATGAAGGTGTGTGTGTAAGATGGAGAGCTGTGGTTGCATTGAATGATTTCAAGGTGCAAACAACGGCTCTGGAGTTCTGACTGTTCCCTCCTTCCCCCCACCTTTCTCTCTAGTAAGAAATACAAATGCTCACCCCCATCATCCAGCTATCAGAATTTGATGTAAAAAAAACATTAAATTGATTACAGTGCTCATAAACGGAGTCTGCAAAAATTCAGATTTTCCAAAAGATATTTTATACCCATGGATAACACAGATGCTAATAATGTTAATAAAACAAGCGTCTTTTTTTCCTGAACTGCAGTGGTCCTTTTAACTGAAATAATTTATGGCTTATTCTGGTGTACCACCAGACTTTTCTGTGTACTAGAGCAATGCCTTTGTAACCATTTTGTTTTAGCTTATATAGATTTATATCTCATTTTATTTAAGAAACTGTCATCTCAAAGGCAACAAATTGATGAGCTGTTGGGCATCATTCGAGACAAGGAATCTGCCATTGAAAGACTTAAAGATCTTGTGGCCCATTGGGAAACTAAATCGGAAGAATATGTAAGTTAACACCTTTCTTCTTTGTATTACAGGTGTTGGGTTTTAAGAAACATCTGAACCAGCTTCTTAACCATTTAACCCTTTTTTCTTCTTTTAGTCATACATTTATTTTCCCCTACATGGGAGGTTCTCTTATCTCTGGTGATAAATTAACACTCAAAATGCAGGGGGATTAGCAAGAAGAGCATGCCTAGTTAGCAAAATTGGCATACTCACACAATGTTATATGTATGCTATCTTGGATAAAGCCGTTAGGATGCATAATTACAGAATGCCACAGTGAGACCTATCATGTTTTCTACTTGTTTGCTGGGGTTTCAATATATATATTTTCCCTATATTGCTATAGTGTTAGGGAACATATTTTTTATTACTGTTCTTTTTTGTAACTCGTCAACATATTCTGTAGCACTATACAGGAGTTAAGATTAATGAAACAAAAGAAAGCGTCTGTGAAAATTGAGCATATACTGCCCCTAACCTGCACTATTAATAAACACAAATCGTAGGTGTGTGTGTGAATGTGGACAGCGTAGGATGGAGGGCATGTTATATGGTTTTAGAGGCAGAATGGTGGTGGCGTATGAGGCTCAGGTGCATGGTATGAGACCTAGTGTCCTTGGTTGAGCCCCTGCAGAAGTAACTGCTCCTTCCTGATGGTAAAAGGGACATTTAAATCTTTAATACATTTGTTTTTGTATAACTTTAACATATCCCCCCAAAACACAGCCATAAAAGGTTTAGAAGTGGGTTTCCCACCTTGTCATACTGGATATTTTTGTGTCTGTTCTTGTTTTTAGAATCTGTAATGCTCCTGTTCTTATGTCTCTTGCATTACTTTTACACAGGACACAACTGTGAATAACATTAAAGGAGAAATTGGAAAAATAAACTACCAAAAGGAGAATTCCACAGAGAAAATTGTTGGAAAAAAAACGCCCACCAGAGGACCAACCTGGCCTAGAGCAACAGCCTCCTTTAAAGAAAGGTACCCATTCTGAGCAGCAAAGCACGAAAAATCCATTTTGCCATGTCTCAACGCGACAGAATTTGGCAAATCGCAAACTTTATCGCCTAAGAAGAAGAAAATCCATTAAGTCCAGCGATGTGAATTGGAAATAGGTTTTATTTTTGAATGGGATTTCTTAGCTGCTCAGCTTTTCTGTTTCATGTGTTCAAATCTACAGGCATATGTAAAAGTTCACAGTAGCAATCACTCTGGGTATATATGCCTATATTTATTAAAGGGTCATTGTAAGTGGTAGGCTTTGAGTATCTAGTCCTATGATTATTCATTTAATACATTTTATAATGCCATCTGTAACCGTTTTAAAAGGAATCTTGTCTGCTGGTGGTGCTGGGGCTTTTTTCTACCTCCACCCTAGCATATTCTTTGTAGGAATCGTGCTGGTAAATTTATTTCAAATACATTTATTTTCAAGTACAGGGATAACTCAAGGGTAGCTGCAACCAACTGTGATGAAGGAGCCTCCTCTGCCTATCATCATGGCTCCTGCACTATCTGTGTTACTCATCTGTAGAGGTGAAGGTGGGGAAAGCTGCAGCACCTCCGGTAGATACGATTAATTGTAAAAATATTTCTTTTTTTTGAGGATTGCTTTATTGTTGCGTTTACTAACTCACAATTCTTAATTTAACACCTGGTAGAGACCATTATCTGGTACTTACAATGCAAGCAACCAGAAGCACAACGTTACTGGTAACAAATCCCCTTGCCCCCCCCCCCCCCCCCATAAAAGGGACTTGTTCCTTTAAACATTGTAGATCCGTTTTCTTGCCTTTTTCGAATAAGGGCTTTATGGCCTTATGTATTTGCCTGGTGCAGTGAAGTGTTTACATATTTCTATTTTGGTCTATTTAAGACCGGTGTGGGTGAGCAGGCTCATCATGTGCACCTCTGCAAGTGGTTATTGAATTACTCCTGTGCTGATCTGCATAAATTGTCATGCTTTTGTATTATTTATAATAAATGCTTGCTTTTGTACTTTCTGCTTATCCCTTCACTGTTTTCATGGTCATTAACATTTTCAAGTTTGTTTAATAACATCTTTATTTGTACATTTCTCTTTATCCTTTCTGCAGATAATACTAACCATTTTAAACATTTAACTTCATGAGAAAAATAAGTTTTATATATTTTGGGAGGGAAATTTGTTTTTGTGAAATAAGTAACTGACTATATTTGTTTTTGACATTTTTTAACCATGAGCATAAAAACATTTTAGAGAACATATCTTAATTTTAGCAGGCTCTGCTTGCCTCTAAGGGCTTCCATATTGGACATCTAGAGTACTACTAATTGATCTAGACCCTGACGAGGGAGTCATGTTCTTATGCATGTTACATTTAATCTTAATAAGTTGCACACAATTATGTCAGCCTCCAAGAAGAAATATTGTTGGTATCCAATGTCACTCTAGGTAACTAATACTTTTATGAGAAAAAAGCAAATGCATTCTCACTATTATAATAACATTTCATGTAATAGATAAAAATAAATGCTGTATTTATATTTTTTTTAAATCTTTTTGAAAACCAGTGCATGTTTTTAATAAAGCACTTCAAAATGGCAAACTATAAATACCATTTCAGTTGTCCTTAATTAAATATACATTCTCTTAATACTTAATGAGGACTTGAGGTCATACATACAGACTTCAAGCTATTGAATGTGTCAGCACAATATGACTAGGACAGCAGGAGTAGTTGTAAAAATGTTATTCCTTTTTAAAGGAAAGGGTGAATTTTATATATATATATATATATATATATATATATATATATATATATATATAATTTATTTTTTATTTTTTATGTAGCATATGTTTTTGAACCAATTTCTTTAACTTTTTGCTAAAAAAGTGAATTGCTATTTGCAAAGTTCTAGCAAGATAATAGTTTTGCAACTCATTATACAACTGGTATCCTAAAATGAGTTCTTAAATTTATTAACACTAAATACAAATTGTATGTTTAGTATGATTTATCAACTGAACTCCTGCTTTCTATAAGTTGTATAATGTCTTCAATGTATTTCCAATTAGCTTTGTTTTTATCATCGGTGAAAAGTTCTGTTTTTGTATCCACAGTGTTTGTTTTCTTCAGCTTTGCAATTGCTTATTTGTTCACTAACGTTCGCATGATTTGACTTCAATCTTTTTAACTAAACATTCATAGTTTTGGTTAGATGTCCATTTTTAAATGTTAACAATTATACTTCCAACAGAATACATTGTTTGCATGTTTTTCTATTGAATATATGATCACTTACTCCCCAACACAAACTGCTTGTTGAAGTTATTATCCTCATAACATTTTGTGTTTAAACAATTCGGAAATATATTCATTTGTACCTAAATTAGAGACCATTTTCTATTAATAATACAAGGAAATTAAATAGATAGTTTTCTACTTTGAATTAAAATGGTCCCACAGTAGCTCATAGCGTACTATACCTCCCCCGGTTTTGCGCAGCAATCTGTTTGATTAAAGAGATTGTCAGTTGATACCTAGAGGAAATACCGTATTGGTCCGAAAATAAGCCGCACTCGTAAAGTTCATGGGGAAAAAATAGAAAAAAGATAGTACTCAAATATAAGCCGCACCCGTAAAATTGGAGAGAAAAAGACTCTCAAAGTGATCAGCCATTGCAAGAAACAGGCTTTCTAATTAGCACTGTAGCTTTTTTTGCAGGTTACAGGCTTTACAGGACATTAGAATCACTAAAACCGTAAATCGCTATTCAATACCGCAGTCTAAAGCACGAAAAACGAGCAAATCGGCAGTAATTTTGCATTCGCGAATAGAAGCCGCACCCGTAACTCGCAATCTCAAAAATCGGAAAAAAGGTGCGGCTTATATTCGGACCAATACGGTATAATACCTTTTTGGGAAAAATCTTAAGTTTTATATATATAAATGTCTGCATGGCATGGCCAGTTGGGATACAGCATAAAGCTTGTGGCATTTAAAGTTTGCTTACTAAACAATTGTTATTCTTGGAAATTAAGCATAATAAGCAACAACTTTAAAGGAACTCAATAACCCAAAATCTATTTTTTTTTTTGTTTTATTCAGGTTATTTAAAAAAAAAAAAAAAAAATCCTAAAGTTGATATATAAGTTATGTATTAATTAACCAAAATATTCACCCTCTGAGGTAATTTTAAACTAATGGTTAATTAAGAGTAGCAGTGTGTGTGTGGGCAATAAAGTAGAAGAATGTACCCAGTTGGGGAAAAAAATGTAATGTTATGAGACATTTAAAGGTCCACTTTAATTCATTTAAATGTAAAGCTCCTATGTTTATTTATTCAACATAGACTAAGAAAAACAGTATGCAGTTTAATATAAATAAGAGTTATATATTTTCTTACATTTTTAAATTGACTGTTTTTGCCACAAGCAGAGCTTCTTACCTTCACTTCCCTTTTTGCCTTGTCAGAGAGCATAGTTAGTCCTGCCTGGGGGTAGCTCAATGCACAGATCTACACAGCAGTCCTTACTTCCTGTTCCTGGGTAAATACAGGACTACACATCCCATGATTCTTTGGTGCTCAAACAGGCTTTACAGATTGTTACAATTTATTAGCTGCCTGTGATTGGCCAAAATGAATTATGAATTTTATGCAAATTTTAGCAGAGATATCCATGGGTTTTATCTAACAAAATCAACTGCTTTCAAACTCCAGATATTTAGCAAACATCAGGGCGAGTTTGTTAATGTTTATTTTAGTATTTTTCCATACAACAAAAATGTTTTCACACACTACCGATTCTCCTTTATCAGTTGCATGCATAATCAAGGAAACTTAGATACGCCTTTAATAAATGCCTTAAAAGTTGATTTGAACAGGATAGATGCATATTAACTAACACTTAAAAGTTTTTTATGTATATTTTCCCCCTACTCCAAAAAAAAAAATATTATCCTTGGTAAGCTATGTAATATTTAAGTTTTTTTTTATTTTGCTGTTGTTGAACTTTTAATAGAACGCGTGATTTAAAACCAGATTATACATGTTCAAATAATAAACAGAATTGTTTTGTTTAAGTAAAAAAAAAAAAAAAAAAAAAAAAAGCCCTGTAGAGACAGCTAGTTCTTTGGCCTGAGCAAAAGCTTCAATGTAAGAGCTGTACACAAGAGAGCTGACTTTGTTTCACATCCTTAGACTGTACACATTTAACGACAATGTTCACTTTCTCCTTTGTAGAACTTATTGAAACAAACATAACAGCAGACCAAAAGCAAATTACTGTCCCTTGTGAAGAACAAAGTACAATAAAAGAACTGAAAGCCGAAAAGGAACAGCACAAAGAACAAATAATAAGCCTGAAGCACGATATTGCTTTGTTGGAAGAAAAACTTGCTAAAAGCGACAAACAGGTGGTGCAAATGAAATCCAAAATGAAAAACATGGAGTCTGAGCTGCAACGTTACATAAATCTTAACTACGACCTGGAAGGCTCTATTAAGATATTAAGAAATGAGGTAGATCAGAACAAAGTAAGTGTTGCTAACGAAGTGGCTCAAATCAGAACAATTCAAAATAAACTAGATGAATTTGGAAAGAGTGACGTAAACCAAAGTGTTGCTGACCTCAAGGACTTGATTGAAGAATCCAGCAATGTCAATCTTAGTAATTCTGTAGGTAAAACTAAGGCTGAAGAATCGGGCAGAGAAAGTACTTTCTACAGTGCTATAGAAGGTCTATGGAAAGAATGCCAGAAACATCTTCAGGAATCCACTGAAAAGAATCGTCTGATTCAACAATTTAAAGAACAACTTGACAACTTAAATAGTGAAATTACTTTGTTTAAAAGTAAAAATGAAAATTTGCAGCGTCGTTTGGATGATGTTAGGGGCAAGGATGAGATGCTGAAGGAAAAAGATGATCTGATAGTTCAGCTCCAAGATCAGTTATCGAAGAGCGCCAATCTCTTGGAACAAGATAAAAATCTCAATGTAAAATCTGAGGAAGAGATCATAAGACTTAAAAATGAAATTTGTGATAACAAGCAGAAGATCAAGGAGCTTGAAAGCCTGTTGGGTTCTTATAAAGATAAATGTGAGAAGCTGAGTGGATTGGAAGAACTGAACAAAGATCACGTTTCTGCTGTTGGGGTTCTGGAGAAGCAGTTGGAAGAAATTCAAACCAAACACACAGAACGCCATAATAATTTTGAGAAAATAAAAGAAGAAAATCTGAAACTAGAACAAAAAATTGTAATTGTGCAAGATAAATGTACAACTGTTGAGAGAGCTTGTGTTGAGAAGGAAAAGCAAATGGAAGAGTCTAAACAAGAAATCAAACGGTATGTTATAAAAAAAAAATGCTTAAACACTTTTAAAATGATAAAATAAGGAAACTTTCATTTCTTAAAATGAAAGTAAATAAATAAAATGTTCCTTATTTTATAATGATATAGCAATTAAAGGCTGTCAAGCAGCAAGGAAGTAGTTTGGCTACCAGTCAAGTTTATTGAGTTTTAAGAAGAAATAATGTACTGCTGTACGGGAGTGGGCTGCCCATAGCATTTCTAAAAAAAATTTAAGCAAAGAAAAGACCATTTGGAATACACTTCGATGTCTCAAGCAGGCCAGGAAACCTGTTTGTCCAACAAAGCTTCTACTGCCCCTTTGGATTTTGGGTAGTGACATGCAAATGAGGCTCAAAATGTACCAATTTTTGCCTCAAGCCTACTTAACAAGGGAATCCTTTTGGGAGTATGGGCCCTGCTTTTGGGCAGACTTCAAAACATAGCCATGGTTGATACTTGTAACTATATTCATGGTGGTCTTTTCTTTCCCTACTGGTTATATACAATGGAGAGTATTTCAATCCCCTTCCTACTGCCCATAACATACTTAGTGTCTGGTCAAACCAATTTTGTAAAGTTATGCTTGCTTTTATTTTTTTAACAATACAATACTAAATCCCCTTTTCCCAAAACATTTATATAATGTAATTTTTTAGTTTAAATGTATGGTTTTAAAACTCTTTTCCTAGTCCCTTTAAGAATATTTGTTTAAAAGCTGATAATGAACCATGTATATATTTGGTTTCTTGAGAAACTGAAAGTATTTGTTTTGTTGTTGGGTAAATTATTTTTTATAAAAATGTATTTTCTTTAGGTTGAAGAACGATCTTTCACAGCAAGCCAAAGATCTGAAGTCTCTACAGTTGGATCTCCAGAGAAAGGATGAGGATTATAGTGACCTAAAAGATAAACTAGCTGATGCCAAGAAGCAAATCCAGCAGGTGGAGAAAGAGGTTGGTGTCTTATCTATTTTACTACAAGACTTAAGTATTACAAATATTGTAAAGTACATGCAAGTATAACAT
>CM050171.1:64663121-64668121 GCA_027410445.1 Discoglossus pictus
AAGACTTTGCTTCTTAATCCCCCCCCCCCCCCCCCCCAAAAAAAAAGCACTTATCTAGCTTCTCATGTAAATGGTAGGTCTGCTACTGTGGAATAAAAACTATTTTAGGAAACTGTCACTCCCCAGCTATATATCTTGTTGTGTCTTAATATTTTCAGATGTTCAAGCAAAAGAGAAAATAATTGAAGACATGCGATTGACTCTTATTGAACAAGAGCAAACTCAGATAGAACAAGATCAAGCACTTGAGGCCAAAGTAGAAGAAGCTCAGAAATTACTTGAAGGCAAGTGGTCGATGTTAACTAGAAATTAATTTATGCTTCAGAATTGCTTTTTGTTTAATATGATATGCATAAATACAACACCTGCTTTTTTTAATGAGACCTTTTATTTTTATTTCATTTATTAATACATTTATTTTGCTTAAAGTTTAATAATAGGATTGGTTTAGAATTTTTTTTTTTTATATAATTAAGATTTGAAACTTGCCATTGAATAACTTTAAACATTTGTAAGAAGCAAATCCTTTTCTGGGGCTCATGTACTTCAATGAAGCTATTAAACGATGTAGGATCACCAAAGATGGGCTGACAAATCACGGTCCACTGGAGAAGGAACTGGCAACCTACTCCACTATCTTTGCAAGTAAACCTTATGGATGAGCACAGCCAATCACAAAATGTGCCCCTCGTGCTGTGGTCATGGAGTGTCGGACGCAATTGAACGACTAAGCAACAATGAGAAGCGGATAGGATTAGCAACCAGTAGTCTTGAAACTATATACCTGCTAACTTCCTGTGTCTATGCATGGGGTGGGCTTGTTCACAGTGCTCAGGTTAGATACACAAATTAGAAAGTAAGCAATTGGCTAGCTGTGTTCCTGTATAGACAATGGCAGCTTAGAAATTATTTTGCTTCAAGCTTTGACAATCAATGCTCTGTCTAAAGGATTTCCATTACTTTAAAAGTAAATGGTAGAACAACAAAGTTTAGATGGATGCATTAATTTATTCCCTTAGAAAACACAACTTTCAACATATCTTTTAAGTATTTTATTAATACGTACGTTTGCCCTATTTTTATTTTTCGCGCCAGTAATGACTGTATAACTGTTGTGACCAAACATTATGTCAATTGTACTGTTTATTCTTCAGATTCGATCCAAAGATACAGTGCCTTGCAAAAGTATTTACCCCCATTGGCATTTTTTGTGTTTTGTTGCCTCACAACCTGGAATTAACATGGATTGTTCGAGGATTTGCAGAACATGCCCATGCTTTTTTTATTTTTATTGTGAAGCAAACAACAAATAGGAACAAAATAACAGAAAAACAGTCAATATGCATAACTATTCACCCAAACCCCCCCCCACCAGAGTCAATACTTTGTAGAGCCACCTTTTGCGGCAATCACAGCTCCAAGTCTCTTTTAATAAGTCTCTATGAGCTTGCCACATCTTACTACTGGGAGTTTTGCCCATTCCTCCTTGCAAAACTGCTCCAGCTCCTTCAAGTTGGATGGTTTGCGCTTGTGAACAGCAATCTTTAAGTATGACCACAGATTTTCTATAGGATTGAGGTCTGGGCTCTGACTAGGCCATTCCAACACATTTACATGTTTCCCCTTAAACCACTCAAGTGTTGCTTTAGCAGTGTGTTTGGGGTCATTGTCCTGCTGGAAGGTAAACCTCCATCCTAGCCTCAAATCATGCACAGAGTGGTACAGGTTTTGCTCAATAATATCCCTGTATTTAGCACCATCCATCTTTTCCTCAACTCTGACCAGTTTCCCAGTCCTGGCTGCTGAAAAACATCCCCACAGCATGATGCTGCCACCACCACGTTTCACGGTGGGGATGTGTTCTTTGGGTGATGTGATGTGTTGGATTTGTGCCAGATATAGCGTTTTCTTTGATGACTGAAAAGTTCTGATTAATGCCTTCATTGCTCAGTCCGTGAGTTTTATTTGGCAGCCGTCTCTTGGCAGGTTTGCTGTTGTGCCATGTTCTTTCCATTTGGTTATGATATATTTGATGGTGCTCCTGGGAATCATCAAATATCTAGATATTTTTTTATAACCTAACCCTGACTTGTACTTCTCAACAACATTGTCCCTTACTTGTTTCGTGACAGTGTTTGGTTAGTGGTGCCTCTTGCTTAGGTGTTGCAGCCTCTGGGGCCTTTCAGAAAAGGTGTATATATGTAATGACAGATCATGTGACACTTAGATTGCACACAGGTGGACACCATTTCACTAATTATGTGACTTCTGAAGGTAATAGTTTGCACCAGAGCTTTTTATGGGCCTTTATAACAAAGGGGGTGAATACATAGGCACATGCCAATTTTCTGTTTTGGTACGAATATAAGCCACATCTTTTTTTTCGATTTTTGAGTTTGCGAGCTACGGGTGCGGCTTATATTCGCGAACGTAAAATTACTGCAGATTTGCGTGCTTGAGACTGCGTTATTGAAGCAATTGAATAGCGATTTATGGTTTTAGTGATTCTAACATCCTGTAAGCCCTGTAACCTACAAAAGAAGTTACAGTACTAATTAGAAAGCCATTGCAAGAAACAGGCTGAGAGTCTTTTTCTCTCCAATTTTTAAGGTGCGGCTTATATTTGAGTACTATCTATTTTCAATTTTTGCCCCTTGAACTTTACGGGTGCGGCTTATATTTGGACCAATACGGTATATATATTTTTCTCATTTCACTTTAGCAACTTAAACTATTATGTTCTGATCCATCACATAAAATTCAGATTAACAAATATTGAATTTAAGGCTTTAATGTAACAAAATAGGTAAAGTCAAGGGGGGTGAATACTTTTGCAAGGCATTGTATAACCACTTTTGTTGCCAAGTAAACTCTTATATCTGCACAAATGCAATTGGCTAATTTCTTCTGTTCAGGATTTATACCACATCACTGTGATGTAGAAAGAGCTTGATTGATAATGTCCCCTATTAGGTTTTTTGTATGCCATATGTAACCAAATGTTAAGAACATCACTCTCTTGACCACAATTTTTGAGTCCACTCTTGATTCCATTTTTTCGATTTGGAGGCTTGTAGGCCATATGTATCACTTATCATCATCAGTTGTTCACATGCCTCTGCATTTACCTACAATGTGTAATAGTACACAATCCGCCCCATTAATTTAGAAACCCGTAGCGGTATCCGCACACCCGCAAAGGCTTTGGCTTGAAACTTGGCTGCGTTACAGAGCTATTAAATTGAACCAGGCCGCGAGTTACGGGCTGTAGACGCCAACGGGTAAACCATTATTGCACACATTGGATGTGCGGCTGTTAACATGATCAATTAGTCAAAACCGTAGTTACGGGTTTAGATGGAGCCAATGGCAAATGAGACCATTATCATTACATTACTGAAAAATGGAGGTTAGTTTTCAAAGCCTTACAGGTTTGACTTATGAGTTTCGATCGGACTCGCATTCCAGAAATAATGCAATATTAATAAATCGGTAAATATGATATTCTAGTCCATGCGAGTTCCATTATATGTATTAACACATTGATTGCCAGGATCAATATAACAAGGAAATTAAACGGGAAATAAAGTATTTTATATGGCAGATTTGCGAGCTTGAGAATGTTGTGCTATTAACTTTAATACCTAACATCACTTTCCCATTAATTAAAGTATAGTAGTATGTATATTTGCATTTACAGTGCTACGGATAGGACTTTACCCCTCTTGCAGGTCCTCTCTAGTGCCCATTGGCTTTTTTGCTCCATTTGCGGGTTACGGGTTTGAATGCCAGTGGATTCGTAGCAATTTAATAGCGATTTTCTAACTTAACAGTTACTGGCTTGATAGATCAAAGGATTTGCAGCCACGTAGTTCAGATTTCAATGTCCCGTAGGGTTTCTCCGCCTGTAACCCGCAGATCATTAGCGCGTTGCTTTACAGGGCCAATTTAATAGCCGTAAGTATTACGGGCTACAGTTTTACACTTTGAGGGAATTTAATGAGGCTGAATGTCTACTTCCAGTCTTTTTTATTTCATTAAAACTAAATATGCATATTATGGTTAAGAAGCTCATGGATTTACCTAGGATTTTAACTGGGCTCTAGATTCTGTACAGTCCCAAGTAGAATTTGTAATTAACATATATTACAAAAGTACACAAATCTAAGATTTGAAATTGGAGGTTTTCAGACTGAAAAGTAGTTTACAAAAGTACTAGTTTACAGAAATGGAAGATAGTGAGCCAACTTATAGCAGAATTTGTAAGGAAATGAAATGACTTCATGGGTGGCTTAGATTTGTATGAAGCAATTCTTATCTATTGTCAAAACTTGGAGTGGTGCTAATTGAAAAAGTAGTTTGTTGCGGGGAATGTTCCTCAAAAAAGAATCAAATGTTACTTGGCTTACCCTAATGGTAGGATATTTCTAATACTAAATGTGTTGAACTTTTCTTATTTATTGAAAGGACCACTGTAACTACACTTGTATTGTTGTTAATTAGTTCTGTCATGTCTGACTCTCCGTGACCTGAGGGGCTGCAGGACTCCAGACACATCTTTGTCTGGGTGTGCTAATCCATAAGGTTTTCATGACCAATATAATGGAGATGGTTGCCAGTTCTTTTTCAATTGGACCACAATTTGTCTCGCCTCTCTGCTATGACCTGCCCATCTTGGGTGACCCTACATGGTTTGGCTCTTAGCTTCATTGAGGTACGCAAGCCCCATCACCACCACAAGGTAGCGGTCCAAACTACACTTGTACTACACTTGATAATGGGCAAAATGGAAGCCACCTTTTTAGTTTTGGTTACTATGAAAAACAATGCTTAAATGTCAGCACTTTCTCTATGGTTAATAGAGATCTCATTAGTTTACAATTATACACCCTGCTGACAGTAAAGGTGCAAAAACTGTGAAGAACCCTTTTCTTTCTTTAAGGTAAATTTTTTTTCCTCTAGCCTCAAGGGATGCACTTTTGTCAGTTGAAAATGTCTTG